>JAVIAB010000160.1:45717504-46012504 GCA_032433765.1 Megaustenia siamemsis | reverse complement strand
GTCCTCTGCTGCCGTTGGCGTCGAGGGGAGAAACAATCTGCGATTCTTTGCTCTTCTGTTGGCCTCTTCTAATGTTATTCCTCCTAGTGACTCTAGTATTCCCTTTATCCATCTCTTTCTCGGTCTTCCTCTATTTCTGGCGTTTTCGTAGCGTTTGTTTATGGCTCTTTGAATCATTGTTAGTTCTTTTTGTCTTGCTATGTGGCCGAACCAATTTATCTGTTGTTTCTTTATGTATTCGATGGCTGGTTCAATTTCGAGTTTCTTCCTCAGGTCGGTGTTTCTTAATCTGTCCCTTAAGCTGTTTCATGTCATTCTTCTGACACATTTCATTTCGGTGGTCGTTATCTGTCTTATTGTTCTAGAGTCCAGCATCAAATTCTGGCACTGGTAACACAGAGTTGGTAGAAAAATTGATTTGTATATTGCCATTTTTGCTTCCGTAGTTATTGCTTTGTTTTTCAATAGTGTTGATACTTGGCCTATAACTTGGCATGCGTTGTTACACCTTACATCTATCTCTGTCTCTTGGTTATTGAATAGATGATCGCTGAAGAAAAAAGAACTAATTATTTTATTTCACTAATTATACAAATTTACACTTTGTGATTAATAAAAAGTAAAGAGCTCCTGTAGCGCCAAGTGGCGTATAGGCAATATGGTGTTAGTGACCATAAATTTTACAGACCTTCGGCACATGATTTTTGGGGAAATGTGGTCGGTATTATGCCCGTGTCGCTTAACTTTCCCATAAAAAAATCCGGTACCCAATAAAGGCTGGGTGAAACCGGAAGCCGTCGGTTGGGATCGAACCCTACCCCTTGTCCTTTGTAGTCGAGTTCACTAACCACTGAGCTAACTTTGTGATTAGAGCTGCATGTTTTCTTTCAATCCAGTAACAAATGAACACGAGTTCAAAGATCAAAGTCATCTATATCGCTTCAGCTTTGATGATGGGACGTACAGGATAAATCCGGAAATAACCAGTTTCTACTGGGGACTTGATATCTATCGCAGGTAAGATACAGTTTGTTATACTTGAGAGTGTAGTCTGTGGTAGGTGTGAGAGTGTAGTCTGTGGTAGGTGTGAGAGTGTAGTCTGTGGTAGGTGTGAGAGTGTAGTCTGTGGTAGGTGTGAGAGTGTAGTCTGTGGTAGGTGTAGTCTGTGGTAGGTGTGAGAGTGTAGTCTGTGGCAGGTGTAAGAGTGTAGTCTGTGGTAGGTGTGAGAGTGTAGTCTGTGGTAGGTGTGAGAGTGTAGTCTGTGGTAGGTGTGAGAGTGTAGTCTGTGGTAGGTGTGAGAGTGTAGTCTGTGGTAGGTGTGAGAGTGTAGTCTGTGGTAGGTGTGAGAGTGTAGTCTGTGGTAGGTGTGAGAGTGTAGTCTGTATTAGTTGTGAGAATGTAGTCTGTATTAGTTGTGAGAGTGTAGTCTGTGGTAGGTGTGAGAGTGTAGTCTGTGGTAGGTGTGAGAGTGTAGTCTGTGGTAGGGGTGAGAGTGTAGTCTGTGGTAGGGGTGAGAGTGTAGTCTGTGGTAGGTATGAGAGTGAAGTATGTGGTAGGTGTGAGGTTATGGTCTATTCATTCCGGTGAGAGTACAGTCAGGATATACACACACACACACACACACACACACACATATAAATATATATATATACACAAATACACACACACTATCATAGAGCTGAGAGTACAGTCTATTGCAGGGGTCCGTGTATAATCTGCGACATGATTATTACAGGCGATGAGAGTCTAATCCATTCCACGAGTGAGAGTCTAATCTATTTCACCAGCGAGAGTGTACTCTATTTCACCAGTGAGAGTGTAATCTATTTCACCAGTGAGAGTGTAATCTATTTCACCAGTGAGAGTGTAATCAATTTCACCAGTGAGAGTCTAATATATTTCACCAGTGAGAGTGTAATCTATTTCACCAGTGAGAGTGTAACCTATTTCACGAGTGAGAGTGTAATCTATTTCACCAGTGAGAGTGTAATCTATTTCACCAGTGAGAGTCTAATCTATTTCACGAGTGAGAGTCTAATCTATTTCACAATTGAGAGTCTAATCTATTTCACCAGTGAGAGTGTAATCTATTTCACCATTGAGAGTCTAATCTATTTCACCAGTGAGAGTCTAATCTATTTCACGAGTGAGAGTCTAATCTATTTCACCAGTGAGAGTCTAATCTATTTCACCAGTGAGAGTCTAATCTATTTCACCAGTGATAGATTAGCTCAGCACAAAAGTATGAATAGAGCAAAGTGAAGGAGTGTTATAAACAGCATCGAGAGTTTAGATTAATACACACACACTCACACACATATAGGTACATATTCATATTTGTTGTAGACTTTTCGAAGAATTGATTGTACGATCGACATGGTATCATTTGTCCTATGTAATTTAGCCTATGAATTTTTCTTGATGGCGGTTCTTTCTTTCACTGTTTCTTTCTTTCTTTCTTTCTTTCTTTCACTGTTTCTTTCTTTCTTTCTTTCTTTCTTTCTTTCTTTCTTTCTTTCTTTCTTTCTTTCTTTCTTTCTTTCTTTCTTTCTTTCTTTCTTTCTTTCTTTCTTTCTTTCTTTCTTTCTTTCTTTCTTTCTTTCTTTCTTTCTTTCTTTCTTTCTTTTTTCTTACTTTCTTACTTTCTTTCTTTCTTTCTTTCTTACTTTCTTACTTTCTTTCTTTCTTTCTTTCTTACTTTCTTACTTTCTTTCTTTCTTTCTTTCTTTCTTTCTTTCTTTCTTTCTTACTTTCTTTCTTTCTTTCTTTCTTTCTTTCTTTCTTTCTTTCTTACTTTCTTTCTTTCTTTCTTACTTAATTTCTTTCTTTCTTTCTTACTTTCTTACTTTCTTTCTTTCTTTCTTTCTTTCTTACTTTCTTTCTTTCTTTCTTTCTTTCTTTCTTTCTTTCTTTCTTTCTATTAACTTCGAGGCCGCTATGAAACAAAACGAGTCCAACCAAAACAGTCAATATTTCATATCACCAAGCACAGACCACAGCTCTACAAGTAGCAGCGTCATCTTGCTCAGAATGATCAGATCTAGCTTGCTTCATAACAATATCCGTGGCTCCTTGGTACCGATATATGTCTCACATGTACCAATCTGTACATCCATTGCATCAATCTGTTCTTCCATTATCACAATCTGTACATCCATTGCATCAATCTGTTCTTCCATTACGACAATCTGTACATACATTGCATCAATCTGTTCTTCCATTATCACAATCTGTACATCTATTGCATCAATCTGTTCTTCCATTACCACAATCTGTACATCCATTGCATCAATCTGTTCTTCCATTACCACAATCTGTACATCCATTGCATCAATCTGTTCTTCCAATACCACAATCTGTACATCCATTGCATCAATCTGTTCTTCCAATACCACAATCTGTACATCCATTGCATTAATCTGTTCTTCCATTACCACAATCTGTACTTCATTGCATCATCAATGCTTTCATTCCCCCTCAGGAACAATAATTATTCTGTAATTCTTCGCCTCTGTCACTTTGATCAATTCTTTCCCTTTGATTGCCACCCCAAGATTTGTAATTTGATACACTATTTGCTTGCTTGCGTTCGCCCGATGACTTAAGTATTCTAGAATATTCTGGTAGACTAGAATATTTCTCTTCATCATCCGCCCTTAAAAGGACGTTAAGTGGGCGTGTCTGCGTTGTGTTGTGGTTTGCAGTATAACTGTTATATTTGCGCCTTTCGGCCCAACACATCCGACTTCAGCGCAACATTTTTGAGTACCGGGTTGAGTACCGGGTTGAGTACCGTGTTGAGTACCGGGTTGAGTACCGGGTTGAGTACCGTGTTGAGTACCGGGTTGAGTACCGGGTTGAGTACCGGGTATACAATGTTTAATTGAATTAGTCTATTTTGTGTGTGTTCAGTCTGCATACCTCAGAATGCTCCACACGTGATTTTTTGGGGTTAGAAAATCATACGTGATTTTTGTACGTTCATTTGGTTTCCAACGTTTGTTCGATAATTTCGATTTCGCCCCTTTATTCTTCGTCGTGTTCCCAGTGTTTGTGTTAACCGTGTTCGTGTTCACGTGTTCGTGTTCACCGTGTTCGTGTTCGCGTGTTCGTGTTCGTGTTCACGTGTTAACCGTGTTCGTGTTCGCGTGTTCGTGTTCACCGTGTTCATGTTCACCGTGTTCATGTTCACCGTGTTCGTGTTCACGTGTTCGTGTTCGCGTGTTCGTGTTCACGTGTTCGTGTTCGCGTGTTCGTGTTCACAGTGTTCGTGTTCACGTGTTCGTGTTCACGTGTTCGTGTTCGCGTGTTCGTGTTCACCGTGTTCATGTTCACCGTGTTCATGTTCACAGTGTTCGTGTTCACGTGTTCGTGTTCACGTGTTCGTGTTCACAGTGTTCGTGTTCACGTGTTCGTGTTCACCGTGTTCGTATTCACGTGTTCGTGTTCACAGTGTTCGTGTTCGCGTGTTCGTGTTCACCGTGTTCGTGTTCACGTGTTCGTGTTCACGTGTTCGTGTTCACAGTGTTCGTGTTCACGTGTTCGTGTTCGCGTGTTCATGTTCACCGTGTTCATGTTCACAGTGTTCGTGTTCGCGTGTTCGTGTTCACGTGTTCGTGTTCACCGTACTCCAATCCAAGAAAATGCGGGTTATGAATCCCGGTATCCTAAGTCACCTCTACCATCTCAAAGTGTCCCACACCAACGAATGTCCATGTGGAACCGGTATCCAGGACCCAGAACATATCATCCATCTGTGTCCAGTTCACAAGGAACCGCGGTGTCAAACATGGCCAGATGGAACTGAACTAAGGCATAAACTATGGGGTAGCCGTCACGACCTGGAGATGTCAGCTACATCACGGAAACAGGACTACAGATCTGACCTTTGAACCAAAGACCAGATGCAAGGCCTTTTCTTTCTGGGGGGTGGGGGTAGTGGTGGGGGGGTTGGCAACAGTTGTTGTACCAATTAAAAAACTCCACATATGTCCAACGCTTCGACAAGCTATGCCAGTAAGAGCTGCGTTCAAAGCTCTATCCACGGGGAGGGATACCCCGGAAAACAAACCACTACAGCTTAGTAGTTGCCGCTGAGAGAAGGCAATGCTATGGGAAAACACTCAGACAGAAACCACGGCAGGGTCGGCCCAACGTTCCTGGACTGGGTCCACCCTGCAAGAAGGAAAACTCCTACGTCATGAAACCAAGATCTAGCCTGCAGATAAGGAGTGAGTCAGTCACGGTGTTGGGGTAAAATCAGGGACACATACACATATACAGGTACTGACCATGCGACCATATCTTCGTGTGTCATGATGTTGTTCTTACCCCTTCATATACAAAGTACTGACCATGCGGCCATATCTTCATGTGTCATGATGTTGTTCTTACCCGTCCATATACAAGTACTGACCATGCGACCATATCTTCGTGTGTCATGATGTTGTCCTTACCCGTCCATATACAAGTACTGACCATGCGACCATATCTTCATGTGTCATGATGTTGTCCTTACCCGTCCATATACAAGTACTGACCATGCGACCATATCTTCGTGTGTCATGATGTTGTCCTTACCCGTCCATGTACAAGTACTGACCATGCGACCATATCTTCATGTGTCATGATGTTGTCCTTACCCGTCCATATACAAGTACTGACCATGCGGCCATATCTTCATGTGTCATGATGTTGTCCTTACCCGTCCATATACAAGTACTGACCATGCGACCATATCTTCGTGTGTCATGATGTTGTCCTTACCCGTCCATATACAAGTACTGACCATGCGACCATATCTTCGTGTGTCATGATGTTGTCCTTACCCGTCCATATACAAGTACTGACCATGCGACCATATCTTCGTGTGTCATGATGTTGTTCTTACCCGTCCATATACAAGTACTGACCATGCGACCATATCTTCATGTGTCATGATGTTGTCCTTATCCCCCCCCCCCCCATATATACAAGCACTGACCATGCTACCAGCTCTTCATGTGTCATATTGTTGTCCTTACTCCTACATCATAAAACAGGTTAAAGAGTCAAGTTTGCATGACCACATTACTTGATTGCTGAAGGAGAAGAGGAGGAGGAGGAGGAGGAGGAGAAGAAGAAGAGGAGGAGGAGGAAAAGGAGAAGATGAAGAGGAGGAGGAGGAGAAGAAGAAGAAGAGGAGGAGGAGGAGAAGAAGAAGAAGAGGAGGAGGAGGAGAAGAAGAAGAAGAGGAGGAGGTGGAGGAGCAGAAGAAGAGGAAGAGGAGGGGAGGAGGAGGAGGAGGAGAAGAAGAGGAGGAGGAGAAGGAGAAGAAGAAGAAGAAGAGGAGGGGAGGAGAAGGAGAAGAGGAGGAGAAGAAGAAGAGGAGGAGGAGGTGGAGGAGCAGAAGAAGAGGAAGAGGAGGGGAGGAGAAGGAGAAGAAGAGGAGGAGGAGAAGGAGAAGAAGAAGAAGAAGAGGAGGGAGGAGGAGAAGGAGGAGGAGAAGGAGAAGAAGAAGAAGAAGAGGAGAAGGAGAAAAAGAAGAAGAAGAGGAGGAGAGGAGGAGGAGAAGGAGAAGAAGAAGAAGAAGAAGAAGAAGAAGAGGAGGAGGAGAAGAAGAAGAGGAGGAGAAGAGAAGGAGAAGAGGAGGAGAAGGAGAAGAGGAGAAGAGAGGAGGAGAAGAGAAGAGAGGAGGAGAAGGAGAAGAGGAGAAGAGAAGGAGGAGGAGGAGGAGAAGGAGAAGAGGAGGAGAAGGAGAAGAGGAGAAGGAGGAGGAGGAGAAGGAGAAGAGGAGGAGAAGGAGAAGAAGAGGAGAAGGAGAAGAGGAGGAGAAGGAGGAGGAGAAGGAGAAGAGGAGGAGAAGGAGAAGAGGAGGAGAAGGAGAAGAGGAGGAGAAGGAGAAGAGGAGGAGAAGGAGAAGAGGAGGAGAAGGAGAAGAGGAGAAGAGGAGGAGAGGAGAAGAGGAGAAGGAGAAGAGGAGGAGAAGGAGGAGGAGAAGGAGAAGAGGAGGAGAAGGAGAAGAATAGGAGAAGGAGAAGAGGAGGAGAAGGAGGAGGAGAAGGAGAAGAGGAGGAGAAGGAGAAGAGGAGGAGAAGGAGAAGAGGAGGAGAAGGAGAAGAGGAGGAGAAGGAGAAGAGGAGGAGAAGGAGAAGAGGAGGAGAAGGAGGAGGAGAAGGAGAAGAGGAGGAGAAGGAGAAGAGGAGGAGAAGGAGAAGAAGAAGAAGAGGAGGAGAAGGAGAAGAGGAGGAGAAGAGAGGAGGAGAAGGAGAAGAGGAGGAGAAGGAGAAGAGGAGGAGAAGGAGAAGAGGAGGAGAAGGAGGAGGAGAAGGAGAAGAGGAGGAGAAGGAGAAGAGGAGGAGAAGGAGAAGAAGAAGAAGAGGATGAGGAGAAGAGGAGGAGAAGGAGGAGGAGAAGGAGAAGAGGAGGAGAAGGAGAAGAGGAGGAGAAGGAGAAGAAGAAGAAGAGGATGAGGAGGAGGAGGAGAAGGAGGAGGAGGAGAATAGGAGGAGAAGAAGGAGAAGAAGAGGAGAAGGAGAAGAGGAGGAGGAGAAGGAGAAGAAGAAGAGGAGAAGGAGAAGGAGAAGAGGAGGAGGAGAAGAAGGAGAAGAAGAGGAGGAGGATGAGGAGAAGGAGAAGAAGTAGAAGAAGAAGAAGAAGAATCCTGATAGTCTAAAATGTCTTCTATCGTGTCAAACATGAAACCAACTATTCATCGTTGCTCCAACAGATTAAAGGCAAGTAAAGGGGACATAATGCAGGAGTTCTATCTGAAAGGAGCACTCTACTCGGACGCGTTTTTCGGTTGTGATTTGGTGGACTTTATCGTGGTGTACGAAGGAGAGGAAAACAGAGAGAGTGTTGTCGACAAACTCAGGGATTTGCTGCAGAGGGATATCATTAAACATGGTCGGTATAGCGTTCGTTCTGTACGAGTTCTCATTGCTTTTGTTTGCCTTGCTTTCTCTTCTTTTTGCTGCTATTATGCATCTTATAAGTATTTTTAAAAAAAAAAATCCTTCTTCTGCTTTCACTTTTTCTGTTTGATTCGTTTGTTTCTTCTTCATATGAGTCTCCAGTTTGCTTCCTTGTTTCTTCTTTATTTGTGTCTCCTGTTTGTCTTATGTTTCTTATACATTTACGTCTCATGTTTGCTTACTTTTCCCCTTTTTACAGATTTCACTTCTTCTACTTGTTTTTTTCTTTTCTTTTATTGCTAGCATTTTTTTCTTGTCCTACAACAACACCTACCAGCACTAAAACTACTACCACTGCTACTTCTTCTACTACTACCACTGCTACTTCTACTACTACTACTACAACTACTCCTACTACTACTACTACTACTACTACTACTACTACTTCTACTACTACTGCTACTTCTACTACTACTACTACTGCTACTTCTACTACTACTACTGCTACTTCTACTACTACTACTGCTACTTCTACTACTACTACTGCTACTTCTTCTACTACTACTACTGCTACTTCTACTACTACTACTACTACTACTACTTCTACTACTACTGCTACTTCTACTACTACTACTACTTCTACTACTACTACTACTACTACTACTACTACTACTTCTACTACTACTGCTACTTCTATTACTACTACTACTACTACTACTACTACTACTACTAGTACTACTACTACTACTACTAGTACTACTACTACTACTACTTCTACTACTACTACTACTTGTAGTACTACTACTTCTAATAATTACTACAACTACAACTGCTACTTCTACAACTACTACAACTACTACAACTGCTACTTCTACTACAACTACAACTGCTACTACTACTACTACTGCTACTACTACTACTACTACTAGTACTACTACTACTACTACTACTACTACTACTACTACTACTACTACTTCTACTACTACTACTACTTGTAGTACTACTACTTCTAATAACTACTACAACTACAACTGCTACTTCTACTACTACTACTACTACAACTGCTACTTCTACTACAACTACAACTGCTACTTCTACTACTACTACTACTACTACTACTACTAGTACTACTACTTCTACTACTACGACTACTGCTACTACTACTACTACTACTACTACTTCTACTACTACTACTATTACTTCTACTACTTCTACTACTACTTCTACTACTACTACTACTACTACTGCTACTACTTCTACTACTACTTCAACTGCTACTACTACTACTACTTCTACTACTACCTCTACTGCTACTGCTACTACTACTGCTACTTCTACTACTATTTCTACTGCTGCTACTACTACTACTTCTACTACTACTTCTACTGCTACTACTACTACTACTTCTACTACTACTTCTACTGCTACTACTACTACTACTACTTCTACTACTACTACTACTGCTACGACTTCTATTACTACTTCTACTACTACTTCTACTACTACTTCTACTACTACTTCTACTTCTACTACTACTTCTACTGCTACTACTACTTCTACTTCTACTACTACTTCTACTACTACTACTACTGCTACGACTTCTACTACTACTTCTACTACTACTTCTACTACTACTTCTACTACTACTTCTACTGCTACTACTACTTCTACTACTACTGCTACTACTGCTACGACTTCTACTTCTACTGCTACTACTGCTACGACTTCTACTACTATTTCTACTACTACTACTACTGCTACTACTGCTACGACTTCTACTTCTACTGCTACTACTGCTACGACTTCTACTACTACTTCTACTACTACTACTACTGCTACTACTGCTACGACTTCTACTTCTACTGCTATGACTTCTACTACTACTTCTACTACTACTACTACTACTTCTACTTCTACTTCTACTTCTACTACTACTACTACTACTACTACTTCTACTACTACTTCTACTGCTACGACTTCTACTTCTACTGCTACTACTGCTACGACTTCTACTTCTACTGCTACTACTGCTACGACTTCTACTTCTACTGCTACTACTACTGCCACTACCTGCTACTACTACTACCTACTACTAATACTACCTACTACTACTATCACTACATACTACTACTTTTACTACCTACTACTACCTACTACCACTACCTACTTCTACCTACTACCACTACCTACTACGACTATCACTACATACTACTACTTTTACTACCTACTACTACTACCTACTAATACCTCTACAACCTATTACTACCTACTACTACTACTACCTACTACTACTTCTACAACCTATTACTACCTACTACTACTACTTCTATTACCACCATCACCACTACACCATTACTACTACTACTATTACTGCTATTACTACTACCATTAATATGACTGTTATTATTATTACTACTGCTGTTCTAGTACTGTTACTTCTTCGTTGTCGTGGTTCTCTTCTTCATGTAATGTAGAATTAAAATTAAGGTGCTGAAGGAACTCATTGAGACTTAATGACTATTTGTAGCAGACATGGTATACATTAATAACAACCCTTACCCTGACACACTACAACCAGCAATTTATTCTAACGTACAACTAGGTCGCTAACATTTATCTTACAAACATTCGTCTTAAAATTATTTTTTTTAGAATGTTTCAATATATTTTTATGTACAAACATAAAATAGAAAACATGCAGGTCAGGCAATATGAATATAGATGGTTATTCTATTCTATTCTATTCTATTCTATTCTATTCTATTCTATTCTATTCTATTCTATTCTATTCTGTACAGTTTCATCACATCTCCTTATCCACTCCACTGTCCACCCAATCATTTCTCGAAATACATGCAGACTGATTGTTCCTGTAAGGTGTTGACACATCAGCTTTTCCCACTAAGCACTCCGGATCGACCAGATCCCTTATCCACCTCTATACTCATCGATCTTTCAATATATACATCGCTGTCTCACCCATTCTCACTCTTCTGTTAAAAAGAAGGAAGAACGAACTTGTCGATGTCTTCTTTGTTATAGTAATGCCACAATGAGAGCCAGAGCTGTCGGCGAGCTTATCGGTTAAGACATATGCACATGATGTTTTCAGGCTTTAGATCGTTGTGACTTTCAAACTTTATATTACATGCGTTCTTGCTGTCGGTACATATACCGCTGTTTATGTGCCACTGTCTAATGTCAGCAACATTGGGCGAGGCCCACTTTACAACGCTGTTTATGTGCCACTGTCTAATGTCAGCAACATTGGGCGAGGCCCACTTTACAACGCTGTTTATGTGCCACTGTCTAATGTCAGCAATATTGGGTGAGGCCCACTTTACAACGCTGTTTATGTGCCACTGTCTAATGTCAGCAACATTGGGTGAGGCCCACTTTACAACGCTGTTTATGTGCCACTGTCTAATGTCAGCAACATTGGGTGAGGCCCACTTTACAACGCTGTTTATGTGCCACTGTCTAATGTCAGCAACATTGGGTGAGGCCCACTTTACAACGCTGTTTATGTGCCACTGTCAAATGTCAGCAACATTGGGCGAGGCCCACTTTACAACGCTGTTTATGTGCCACTGTCAAATGTCAGCAACATTGGGTGAGGCCCACTTTACAACGCTGTTTATGTGCCACTGTCTAATGTCAGCAACATTGGGTGAGACCCACTTTACAACACTGTTTATGTGCCACTGTCTAATGTCAGCAACATTGGGTGAGACCCACTTTACAACGCTGTTTATGTGCCACTGTCTAATGTCAGCAATATTGGGCGAGGCCCACTTTACAACGCTGTTTATGTGCCACTGTCTAATGTCAGCAACATTGGGCGAGGCCCACTTTACAACGCTGTTTATGTGCCACTGTCTAATGTCAGCAACATTGGGCGAGGCCCACTTTACAACGCTGTTTATGTGCCACTGTCTAATGTCAGCAACATTGGGCGAGGCCCACTTTACAACGCTGTTTATGTGCCACTGTCTAATGTCAGCAACATTGGGCGAGGCCCACTTTACAACGCTGTTTATGTGCCACTGTCTAATGTCAGCAACATTGGGCGAGGCCCACTTTACAACGCTGTTTATGTGCCACTGTCTAATGTCAGCAACATTGAGTGAACTCCACCTTACAACGCTGTTTATGTGCCATTGTCTAATGTCAGCAACATTGGGCGAGGCCCACTTTACAACGTTGTTTATGTGCCACTGTCTAATGTCAGCAACATTGGGCGAGGCCCACTTTACAACGCTGTTTATGTGCCACTGTCTAATGTCAGCAACATTGGGCGAGGCCCACTTTACAACGCTGTTTATGTGCCACTGTCTAATGTCAGCAACATTGGGCGAGGCCCACTTTACAACGCTGTTTATGTGCCACTGTCTAATGTCAGCAACTTTGGGTGAGGCCCACTTTACAACGCTGTTTATGTGCCACTGTCTAATGTCAGCAACATTGGGCGAGGCCCACTTTACAACGCTGTTTATGTGCCACTGTCTAATGTCAGCAACATTGAGTGAGCTCCACCTTACAACGCTGTTTATGTGCCACTGTCTAATGTCAGCAACATTGAGTGAACTCCACCTTACAACGCTGTTTATGTGCCACTGTCTAATGTCAGCAACATTGAGTGAGCTCCACCTTACAACGCTGTTTATGTGCCATTGTCTAATGTCAGCAACATTGGGCGAGGCCCACTTTACAACGCTGTTTATGTGCCACTGTCTAATGTCAGCAACATTGAGTGAGCTCCACCTTACAACGCTGTTTATGTGCCACTGTCTTATGTCAGCAGCATTGAGTGAGCTCCACCTTAAAACATCTGTAATGTACGACAAAAACTTGCAATTTTTTTCTGTAACCCTCTAAGCAAGAATAATGTTTGTATGTGTAGCACTGCATGAAAACACAGTTCTGTAACACTGGAAGCAAGAATCATGTTTGTATGTGTAGCACTGCATGAAAACACAGTTCTGTAACACTGGAAGCAAGAATCATGTTTGTATGTGTAGCACTGCATGAAAACACAGTTCTCTAACCCTCTAAGCAAGAATCATGTTTGTATGTGTAGCACTGCATGAAAACACAGTTCTCTAACCCTCTAAGCAAGAATCATGTTTGTATGTGTAGCACTGCATGAAAACACAGTTCTGTAACACTGGAAGCAAGAATAATGTTTGTATGTGTAGCACTGCATGAAAACACAGTTCTGTAACACTGGAAGCAAGAATAATCTTTGTATGTGTAGCACTGCATGAAAACACAGTTCTGTAACACTGGAAGCAAGAATAATGTTTGTATGTGTAGCACTGCATGAAAACACAGTTCTGTAACCCTCTAAGCAAGAATCATGTTTGTATGTGTAGCACTGCATGAAAACACAGTTCTGTAACACTGGAAGCAAGAATAATGTTTGTATGTGTAGCACTGCATGAAAACACAGTTCTGTAACACTGGAAGCAAGAATAATGTTTGTATGTGTAGCACTGCATGAAAACACAGTTCTGTAACACTGGAAGCAAGAATAATGTTTGTATGTGTAGCACTGCATGAAAACACAGTTCTGTAACAATGGAAGCAAGAATAATGTTTGTATGTGTAGCACTGCATGAAAACACAGTTCTGTAACACTGGAAGCAAGAATAATGTTTGTATGTGTAGCACTGCATGAAAACACAGTTCTGTAACACTCGATGAACAATTTGTATTAAGCCTGTAAATAGGAGGGAATAATCTCAGATGGTAGATGTATAACGAAGGTGAGATGCAGAATAGCTCAGACAAAATCAGCGTTCCAAAAATTGAAAATTAATATTGTGCAATCTTTTTTGACGACAGAAACAAGAAATAGAGTTCTTAACTGTAATGTAGAACTAGTCCAAACATATGGATGCGAATCATGGATAATAAGGCAATACACAAGAAAGTCACTAGAGGCTCTAGAAATGTGTTTTTACCGAAGTTTGTTGAGAATACCATGGGCAGTTAAGAAGAGTAATGAAAACGTTCTGAAAGAGGACAAAGCAAAAAAAGAGCTAATTTCCAGTTTTTGGGGAAAAGCAATCATCATTGTTTGGCCATGCAATGAGATAAAAAACAGCTGGAATATATTGTGACAAGTGGACAAATTGAGGGACAAAGAGATAGACGGAAGCAAAGAGAAAACATACCAGACAGCTGAAGAGAATGACTTGGAGAAGGTCAACAACAGAAATGATAAATAACTGTCGAGATCGAAAATTGTAGAAAGACATGATCACCTACGCCAGCCGGCATGGTACTTGATGAAGATGATATAGGTGCAGTCTTCTATGAAAGAAAAAAACTGGGAAAGTCTGGCATCAGATCGTAGTACACGGAGAACACAAATATAAAAAATGGCGCTGCAAAATCGAGCATGTGTTGATGTCCAATTCAGAGGAAAGAAGGCACAGGAGGAAGGAAATGAGACCAGACACCACAAGTACATCTTGTTCATTCCGTGCCCGGTTCTGTCTCCCCAATATTAGCAGATTCAGGCACTAGAGAAGCTGCTCAGCATTACAGTATACATCATAAGACAATGATACATTACCAAACTACTAACTCATGATTCCTTGCTACAAACAATCTGTGAAAACACTATAGGCTACAACAATGACAAATATCCAGGAACTGGAGTCGTTAGTCGCTGGACATTGCGTTACTTGCTGAGCAGGGGATCTGAGCACCATTGGGCATGTTCGGAGTGCAATGATGATGACTCCAATAACTAAAGGCTATATACGAACTAGTGTGATTATGATTAACATGACGTTGAACCGGATGACGTCTTACATCTCGATACAGTAGACTCTATTGAAATACACGTCTGCAGAGATATTGCTAAGCTGTAGAATATACATCCGAGATGATGGTTGATATGGTCATTACGAGTTCCTTTAGCGAGCGTAGAAGTAAATTTGCATCGGACAGAGAACTACTCGATCGGCTATGGTTTTCAGTAATGCCTTGAACACTTAATGACCTCTTTCGAGACTATTCTTTCGTCTTCATAATTGTTCTCTCATTTGCATCATTATTAACATATCTTCGTCTCCTCATCATCATTCTCCTTCTCCTCTTTCTCCCTCATCCCCTTCTTCCTCTTCCACTTATTGTCCTTCTTCTTTCTCTTTTGTTTTTCTTCTTCCTGGTCTAGTCACGACAATTTGTTAATGTTAAAACGTCAAACGTCATTAACATCTTTGTTATACTAGGATCTCGGAGGCGAAGGCGCGCCTCCCAGCACCAGAGCTGGAAGTTGTCAGCGACCCACAGCTGATGGCTTGCACCAGGATCGGTGAACCAAAACCATCCAGACCCTGCTCCACCTCTCCGTGGTGCCTCCAGTGACAGACTAACCTGTCTAGTCTGGCCAAGCGTGCAGGGATTGAAGAGGGAAGACAACCCGGTACTCAAAAATGTCGTGCTGAAGTTGGATGTGTTGGGCCGAAAGGCGCAAATATAACAGTTATACTGCAAACCACAACACAACGCAGACACGTCCACTACGTCCTTGTAAGGGCGGATGATGAAGAGGAATATTCTAGTCTACCACGATACTCTAGAATACTTTAGTCATCGGGCGAACGCAACCAACCAACCAACCATACTTGGATCTCCTAACTCTATATGATATATTTAACATAACAAATGATGAAGTTCAACAAACGTCATGGACCAATGAGACGACGTTATCAAATTGTTTGTACTTGCAGTCACTGACGACTACCACTTCTGTGACGACAAGGTGATCTACGAGTTCAGCCTTGACTTTGACAAGCCCAGCCCACTTCTGGACCTTCTGGATGTGCAGCGGGAGAGAATCAGCGCCGACGTCACAGACTCGTTGACAGAGGAGACCAGAAAGTCTGGAACCGCTAGTCCAGGTATATTGTGAATGAGATGGATAGATGAGCATATATGGAAAATTGATGTATGGATGAATGTAGTATATTTCTCAATAATTTGTCTCTTCTTCTATCTCATTCATTTCTTAATTTATCTTGCGCACACCCACCTCTCTCCATACAATTCATATTTTAATTACTTTCTATTATCCTTTATTCATTTCTCAATAATTATTTTTCTTTTTTTTTCAACCACATACTTCTTAATAATTGTCCAATACTCCAAGATGTTTCTAAAATAAAAAAAATAAGAACTATTTTATCCCATAACATATTGAGTTATTGAGTTATTTCTGGGTCATCATCATTGCACTCCGAACATGTCCATAGGTGCTCAGATCCCCTCCTCAGCAATTCCCTCAGTGTCCAGCGACTGACGACTCCAGTTCTATGTTGGTTGATAAGTCTTCTTACACGGCCACTAAGTTTCTAATTTCTGACTGTGCCCATCTTAACTCCCATTTCCATCATCCAAAGAAGTGACGTGGATCTATGTTTGTCGAAGTCCTGTGCTCTTCCCACATCTCGGAGGGCATTGATGATGTCCGCCGGATCCATTGGTTACCCGTCCTCAACGACAACCTATCCCCTCTCTCATTTCCCCGTACTCCCATAACATATATTTAATTTGATGTTTTCCATAAATTTTTATGTCATTGAATTTTTCTGTACTTAACAGGTTTCCCTAGTTTTATTTTCAAATTTGAAACACTTTCAATGTGTTTTATATATTTATTATTATCTTATTTTATATATTTATTATTATCTTATTTAATATATTTATTTTTTATCTTATTTAATATATTTATTATTATCTTATTTTATATATTTATTATTATCTTATTTTATATATTTATTATTATCTTATTTTATATATTTATTATTATCTTATTTTATAAGATATTACGATATTGTGGTGAGCTCGCATTTAACGATTATTAATTTGACAGCGTCAGTCGGAGGCGTCATGAACCAAGAGTCACCGTCTCCAGACTCCACAAACTCGGCTGTGCGTGAGGTCGGTATAAGTTCTGAGAGCAGCATCCATCGTGATGTGGGCAAAACTTCAATGACATCACAGAGATGTGAACACAGATCAGGTAAGAATAATTGCTTCATGAAAGAAGCACTCACATTTTTTTAGATAGGCAGATATACATATAGAGAGACCGATAGATCCAGAGTCCTGTGAGCTGACGCCCGTCCACCCTAGACAGACAGACTGATAGATCTCAGTGGTCTAGATGTAAGACGTCGGCCTCTAGACACGAAGGTTCCAGGTTCGGTTTCCATCACTGACGGTGGAAATTTTTCTGAAATAAAACCTGTGGTTTCCTCGTGACTTGATCTTTCCTAGGCAGTGAGATCCGATGTCTATCCTGTCGGATAACGGCGGAAATCAGGATGTCCCGCGTCTCACCCACACTTTAAGGAACCCTTAGTAGTTTCAAGTCAACAAGAGTGGGCCAAAATAGCTGCTGTCCGGACAAAAATTGTGAAGCAAATCTACTCATGCCGAAAATGGATCGTAATGAATCTGAGTGCGTGTAATGTGAGCAACAGTGGACGGTGGGTTCGAAACTTGAGGAGACTAGGATGTGAGACCTAACTTTAGGTTCACCTTTAACCTTATAATTTGAGGCATAACAGCAATTTACGCAATGTCCTTTCTATTCTATTCTTTACGACACATAGTACCATTGCTGGTGTATGTCGGGGGGGGGGGGGGGCGCAACAATAGAACCCGAGGGATAAATGCCGTACGGTCAAGCAGTCGCCACGACGTGTGAGACTCAGGATTTTTATTTCACCCCCGATAGAAAAAATCCTTTCTGTCTACCGCGGGCTTCGAACACCGTACGCCGGCTTTTCAGCTAGCGGAACAGTGGTTTTAGCCGCACGGCCACGCGCATCTCGATGCCCTTTCAATTGTCCTAATTTGACATACTTATAATGACATCAAAATATCCGTGTTATTTGTATTCTAAATTATGAGGAAAAAAATAGTTTTGTTGTTAATAATATCTCTTACAGTTTTGTTCAAGTTGTTTGTTATATAAAGATACAACGCAGTGATCTGTAGGTGGCTCTAGATAAGGTGGCCTCCCACTGGCTCTCCTTCTATATGTTTCAAAAAAGAGATCACCTTCATATTAGTAATTCTTCTGTTGTCATGGCAACTAGGAGCTGATTACTGAAATGGCCTAACTAGTTCTCATAAACAATGAAAGGTCGATAGATGCCGTTGTATTGTTGTAGTTGGTTTGACTTCCATCGACTTTGGGGCCTATTTATTAGTAACGGCTTGAATTATTTGAACTATGTCAAGGCTATACTGAGGAACACGGTGGCTGGTTGTACACTGATATTTAACTCATTGAACTGGATGTGACTTATATTATGTATTCTGGTAAAATATTAGAGGAGTTCGTGAGCTCAGGTGCCTTCCCTGAATATCCGCCGCTGAATGTGACGATCATCTATACCCCCAAGACAGCGGAAGAGCTGACAGAGATTATTCAAGACCTGAATAGTGGGTACATAAGATCTTGACAGCAAGACAAATCGAGGTCTGTCGGTGATAGATTAGTGGAGAGTGTCGTGGCAATTGATGAGATGACAGTTACGAGACTCAGAATCAGATGTCAAGTATGGTGGAAAAGCTAAAGGCGTGCGCTTAGCTGGTAAACAAGAACACATGTCGAGCTTTATAAGAAGACGGCGTTGGAAATGCATCAGTCATGTGCCGAGAATGAATGAAGAAAGACTTCCCCATCAGGGATTCACGTGGGAAAACATCTGGTAAAAGAAAACAAGGTAGACCAAGAGAATCGCTGAGCAGAACAATGACTAGAGAAGGCTGAACCATGGGACTAGGAAACAGCCGGGACCTGCAAGAACTAGCAGCAGATCGGTATTCGTGGTGAACAATGACTTCCGCCCTTTGTGCAGTCTTCGGATCGAGAGAAAAATGAATGAATGAATGACTAGCAATTTACATGAGCTATAAGGCCACATATTTTGAGCCAACTTTTGTGCTGGAAGAGCACCTACAGATCTGCACGTTCGGTTATGTTAATGATAAACCAGTGGAAGTAAGTGAACTAATGATAACAGCAAAGATGGTTGTAGATGTTTAAGTACTGATGATGTTATTTAATTGTTTGTTTATGAACTTCCTTCAGATTTAGCAAGGGCAATAACTGGCGAGGAACTAGAAGAACTCTTGTCTGAGAACAACAACTCATTCTTGAAGGTAAGGTCTGTTTATTGTCTCATTTATTTCACGATTTGTTTCGGGGAAAGAGATTTGTAGCTCAAACTTTTATGTATGTTGTTCTCTACTGTTGTCTTAAAACTGCACCCCAAATTTTGTGTTCTTCCCATTAGTGTAACATCCCATCTGTGTCTAAAACCTGGGCATTTTTTTCCGTAATTTTTTCATCGACGCTATTTTTCGACTGCTGGACAGCTGATCATTATTTTTCTTCAAAATGATAATATTGGATGTAACATCTGAGACTAGAGACACTGTAAATATAAGAGAAAGACTCTCACATTAAATTCGCCATTTAAATGTTAAAAGTGACTATAAAACAAGAGAACATATAATATTAAATTGATTGTAAATATAAGAAAACGTCACAGATAAAACAGATTGTAAAAACAACAACAAAAAACAATAAATCAACAAGTGTTCTCGCAATGTTTACTGAAGACTTGTTGTTTTGTGTTTTGATTTTTCTGCCTTGTCATGTGGCCAAACCATTTTATAGTTTGTTTCTTTATATATTCTATGGCGGGGGCTATTTCTAGCTTTTTTCTCAGTTCTTCATTTCTGATCTTATCTCTCAGGTTGTTTCCTATCATTCGTCTAATACATTTCATCTCAGTGGAGGCTATTTTTCTTATTGTTCTTGCATCCAGGCTCCAGGACTGGCATTGGTAGCACAACGTTTGGGCGAAAATGTTATACTCCATATCAGTTATAAATCAAGGACAATTTTTGTGCTCAATCTGATTTCAATTAACAGTAATGTCTATAAAAAAAAACTATCTTTACGACACATAGTACCATTGCTGGTGTATGTCGGGGGGCAACTATAGAACCAGAGGGATAAAGGCCGCTTGGTCAAGCAGTCGCCACGACGTGTGAGGCTCAGGATTTTTATTTCAGTAATGTCTATTTTCCAGATAAATCGTGATGCCTGTGGCTTTGGGTTTGTACTGGAAGGTTCGTCTCCCTGCTACGTGCAGACCGTTGACCCGCTGGGACCAGCTGCTTCGGCGGGCCTGAAGGTAACTATCGCGTGAGCAAAGTGACTAGTTTGTGACCGAGTTCAAGGTTTTATGTGACTTTGTGTACAGGCCATGTTGTAAAACATATACTTGCTTTTGAGCTGTACGGATTATTGGAAGTTTTCCTTTTGTATTTTATTTCAACTGGTTTAGACTTTCTTTGGAATATTTTACTTGCCCGTCATCTATCGCTTGGTATTCACTCTCATGCTGATCCTAAATAAAAAAAATTCTCTCTCTTCTTTTAGCCATGTAAGGTTGCACTTAAAATTGCAATTACAAAACAGACGTGCATGCAAGTGAAGATGTTCGTGTCTCTCCAGAGCTTTCAATATCTGCGTTAGTTTATTCATTCTCTTGTCGACTTCCAAATAATCGGTCTCTTAAACTGTCTGGTATCTTTCCTCTCTGTTTACCTTATTCTTCTTCTTTTTCTTCCTTTTTTTCATTTTCCTGTGGAACATAGGTTTTAAACACTTTCCAAGTTGTCCTCTTTCTTGCCATTTTTTAAAAATCATTCATTGTCTTCCCTATCCCTGTCTTCATCTCTCCTTCCACATGTCTTCTCCAAGTACACTTTATTCTTCCTCTTTGTCTCATCCCCTGGGGATTCCGAAAAGAGCCTGTCGTGTAATACTCTCACTTGGCTTCCACAGTGTGTGTCCTATCCAGCACCGTCGTCTTTGTTGTATATCTTTGTTCGCTGGTATTTGAATGGCACCTTCCCATAATCCGATGCTAATGATTTTGTCCTGCCATTTTAATCCTTTTATGTTGCGCAGCATTTTTCTGGCACATCATGAGAAGAGGAAAGTTGGAATACTTGGTTAGAACTGGTAAAATAAAAGGAAAGAGATATTGCGGACGACAAAGAAAGTAAATACTGGATATCTTGGTGTCATGGCATAGAAAACAGTCAACAACAGAAGTGATACGATGCACTGTAGATATAAGATTGTGGAAGGACATGATCGCCTACGCCAACCGGTATGGCACATGAGGATGCTGCGCCATTATTGAAGGTTTGTATCTTCATGATTGCCATTTTATCTTGGTGTGTCCGGTGGCAATTCCCAGCTTTTTTCTCAGTTCTTCATTTCTGATCTTATCTCTCAGACTGTTTCCTGTCATTCGGCTAACACATTTCATCCCAGTCGAGGTTATGTTTCTTATTGTTCTTGCATCTAGGGTCCAGGTCTCTAAATTTGATTGCTCTTGAAAAATAACACAATGTTTAATGATCCTTTATTTTTCCCATAACAATATATGGCTGTGAACCATGGACAATCAATACATTTGTTGAAGAATACACCAGTGCCTTTGGGTATTTGTTTTATTAATACTGAGAATACCAAGACAGGGAACAGAAAAAAACATGCCAATTTTGCAAGAACATCTAAACTTTTAAACTGGTTGATAAAAAAAGATGAAAACAAGGAAAATACAATAATTTGATCATGTAAGGGCTTAGAGAAGATGATTATGGAGGGTATAGTTCCAGGTCGCCCGTGCACCGTCGAGGCCCGAAAGGGGAGTAAAGAATTATAGCGCTATTCTCTACCAGGCATGTTCTTAGTCGTAAGAGGTGACTAAGGAGGGTTGGCCATGGGACTGGCTATCCTGTACTGTTAAAAAAAAAAAGCAGAATAAACTTCACAAACACGGACAAGTTAAAGGAAAGTAAAAAAAAAGGAAATACTCCATTTAAGAAAGATAAGGGATCACTGTCTGAGAGATGTATGACGCAATCCAGGGAAAGCCGTAAGGAGTCCGGGGCGCTGACTTACTTTACGTCTACCAGGAATTCCCCCGGAACTGGCACCTGGTGATGGTGATAATGATGATGAGGGTGGTGATGATGAGGATGGTGATAATGAGGATGGTGATGGTGAGGATGGTGATGATGAGGATGGTGATGATGGGGATGGTGATAATGGGAATGGTGATGATGAGGATGGTGATAATGAGGATGGTGATGATGAGGATGGTGATGATGAGGATGGTGATGATGATGATGAGGATGAGGGTGAGGATGGTGATGATGAGGATGAGGGTGGTGATAATGAGGATAGTGATGATGACGATGGTAATAACGAGGATGTTGATGACGAGGATAGTGATGCTGAGGATGGTGATGATGATGGTGATGATGATAATGACAATGATGATGATGATGACAACGGTGATGATAAGGATGGTGATGACGATGATGGTAATGATGCTTGTTAGTCCATTAAGATAAGCACTCTGAATTCTTTATTTCATTGTAACTGCTGGAAATATTTTAACAACTTGTGACGTTGCATTCATCCTGCAGGCTTCCCACTATGTGTCAGCGCTGAACGGTCAGGATGTGTTGAAGATGAGTCACAAAGAGATTGGGCTATTTATAGCGCAGGCTAGTCAGTTGTCAATGACAGTTCTGACATACAGACACAACGTTGTGCGGCAACAATCAATATGTTGATATGTTTTATTAGTTACGTCATGTTGCAATGCCGAGCAGTATGTGCACTTTTTCATATGATAAATATGCGCAGTTCACGATAGGCGGGTGATATCAGGTGACAAAGCGTTGACTGATACAGTAATTGTCTTGTTTAAAGGCAGTGTTAAATAGCCGTTAATTATTTCCTACTGAATTAAACCATATAATGTTTGTTATTAATTGTTTGTTCACTAACTGTTCAATGGCAGAGCTGTATGTTGTTCGTGTTTGTGATTGCACATATTACTTCAGCTTTTCGTAATTTACATAAATTGTACAGCAGCTTGTTATTTGTAGATAACGACATGCAAATAATAAACAGTTGTACAGTTATAAGTACCGTTGAACGCAGCGCTCATATTGATTTATGTTTCTCCTTAGCCGGTTACTAATGCGCTTACAAATCAAAGACAACGAAACTCATTGACAAGAGCATCAACGGTTGTTTAACTGCTAAATTGCTTCATCGGCATCACACATAAACAGTGTCTCTTTCTTTCGTTAGCATTCTGACCTAAACTGCCGTCGGGTCTTGGAGTGTAGATGATTATCATCGGTCTTGTCTTATCTGACTTACGTTCCTCCGATAACTCCTCGTCATCCGTTCTTAAAAGGACGTTAAATAAACGTGTCTGCGTTGTGATGTCGTTTGCTGTATAACTGCGATATTTGCGCTTTTCGGCCCAACACATCCGACTTCAGCACGGCATATCTGAGCACCGGTTTATCTTACCTCTTCCCTCTCCAATCTTTACTCGCTTGGCAAGACTAGACAGGTTGGTGTGTTAATGAAAGCACCATGGAGAGGGGAGCAGGGTCTGGATGGTTCTATTTTCACCGCTCCTGGCGCAAGCCATCAGCTGTGGGTCGCTGACAACTTCCAGCTCTGGTGCTGTCAGGCGCGCCTTCGCTTCCAATTATCTTATCTAACGATCTTTATTTCTGTCCTGGTCTATAGTCAAACTACACTTCACCAATCTGCAAACTTTGTCTCTAATCTTTGTGACTGAACTAACATGCAACATCTAACGTCTGCCATTTATTTATTTTTTTTTAATTCTATCATTATTTAAGATGAGCCTTATGTCATCTGAGCCGCGATAGCTCAGTGGTTAGTGAAATGGACTACAAAGGACAAGGGGTAGGGTTCGATCCCAACCGACTGCTTCCGGGTTCACCCAGCCTTAAATGGGTACCGGATTTTTTCTGGGAAAGTAAAGCAGCACGGGCGTAATACCGACCACATTACCCCAAAAGTCATGTACTGAAGGTCTGTAAAATATAGGGTCATTAACACCATATTTCCTTATTTGCCACTTGGTGTGACGGGGGTACTTTACTTACTTATGTCATCTAATGGAGTTTATCATTACGTGGTTTATCGTTAATCTAACTGAATTTATATTTCCGTTGAGTATCATCAAATTGAATCTATCTTTCTGGTGAATTAGATATCATATCATTTAATCGGAGCCGCGACAGCTCAGTGGTTAGTGAACTGGACAACAAAGGACAAGAGGTAGGGTTCGATCCTGATCAACGGCTTTTGAGGTCACTTAGCCTTAAATGAATATAAATGTTGATGCCGGTAACAGGATTTTGGGTCGAAGGGTTTCAGCTCACAGGTTGCTGGATCATAACAACAACGATAACAGAATTTTGGGTCGAAGGGCTTCAGCTCACAGGTTGCTGGATCATAACAACAACGATAACAGAATTTTGGGTCGAAGGGCTTCAGCTCACAGGTTGCTGGATCATAACAACAACAACGACAACAGAAAGAAAAAAAAACACGAAGAATCGTGTTAAAAAAATAGGAATCATTTGATAAACAGAGAGGCATTAACACATATCGACAGATTTATAGACGGACGAATTATTATTAAAATAACTTTTGCTACTATTTTGTATGCAACTATTTTTTTACTGCAATTATTTTTGTTACTACAATTATTTTTGTTACTGTTATTTTGTGAAATTTAAATTGAACAAAATAAAAAAAATTGTAATAATTGCTTGTGTGTGTGTGTATGCGTATGTGTGTTTGTGTGTGTATGCGTATGTGTGTGTGTTTGTGCGTGTATGCGTGTGTGTGTGTTTGTGTGTGTATGCGTATGTGTGTGTTTGTGTGTGTTTGTGTGGGTTTCTATTTTCTCATTTCTCGACACATGTCCCTATTGATCTAAAGAACAAATTACTGCATCTTAGTGGCGAGCATAACCGCCTGCGAACTGCGGTCGCAATAGCAGGGGCGGCGCATCACCAGCTGACCCAGCAGTTCCACCTCCTCGTGGTCTCCTCGGTAACAAACTGCTTCAAACCAGGCTAGTTAATAGAATCTACGACCGCCTTGTTCCCCGTAGTGATGGCTGTTACTGATATAGAAGAAATAGTTTTGTAGTACCTCTGGACTAGTATTGTAGTACCTCTGGACTAGTATTGTAGTACATCTGGACTAGTATTGTAGTACCTCTGGACTAGTCTTGTAGTACCTCTGGACTAGTATAGTAGTACCTGTGGACTAGTATTGTAGTACCTCTAGACTAGTATAGTAGTACCTCTGGACTAGTAAAGTAGTACCTGTGGACTAGTATTGTAGTACCTCTAGACTAGTATAGTAGTACCTCTGGACTAGTATAGTAGTACCTCTGGACTAGTATTGTAGTACCTCTGGACTGGTATTGTAGTACCTCTGGACTAGTATTGTAGTACCTCTGGACTAGTCTTGTAGTACCTCTGGACTAGTATTGTAGTACCTCTGGACTAGTATAGTAGTACCTCTGGACTAGTATAGTAGTACCTCTGGACTAGTATTGTAGTACCTCTGGACTAGTCTTGTAGTACCTCTGGACTAGTATTGTAGTACCTCTGGACTAGTATTGTAGTACCTCTGGACTAGTATTGTAGTACATCTGGACTAGTATTGTAGTACCTCTGGACTAGTCTTGTAGTACCTCTGGACTAGTATAGTAGTACCTGTGGACTAGTATTGTAGTACCTCTAGACTAGTATAGTAGTACCTCTGGACTAGTAAAGTAGTACCTGTGGACTAGTATTGTAGTACCTCTAGACTAGTATAGTAGTACCTCTGGACTAGTATAGTAGTACCTCTGGACTAGTATTGTAGTACCTCTGGACTGGTATTGTAGTACCTCTGGACTAGTATTGTAGTACCTCTGGACTAGTCTTGTAGTACCTCTGGACTAGTATTGTAGTACCTCTGGACTAGTATAGTAGTACCTCTGGACTAGTATAGTAGTACCTCTGGACTAGTATTGTAGTACCTCTGGACTAGTCTTGTAGTACCTCTGGACTAGTATTGTAGTACCTCTGGACTAGTATTGTAGTACCTCTGGACTAGTATTGTAGTACATCTGGACTAGTATTGTAGTACCTCTGGACTAGTATAGTAGTACATCTGGACTAGTATTGTAGTACCTCTGGACTAGTATAGTAGTACATCTGGACTAGTATTGTAGTACCTCTGGACTAGTATAGTAGTACCTCTGGACTAGTATAGTAGTACCTCTGGACTAGTATAGTAGTACCTCTGGACTAGTATTGTAGTACCTCTGGACTAGTCTTGTAGTACCTCTGGACTAGTATTGTAGTACCTCTGGACTAGTATAGTAGTACCTCTGGACTAGTATAGTAGTACCTCTGGACTAGTATTGTAGTACATCTGGACTAGTATTGTAGTACCTCTGGACTAGTCTTGTAGTACCTCTGGACTAGTATTGTAGTACCTCTGGACTAGTATTGTAGTACCTCTGGACTAGTATTGTAGTACCTCTGGACTAGTATTGTAGTACATCTGGACTAGTCTTGTAGTACCTCTGGACTAGTATTGTAGTACCTCTGGACTAGTATTTTAGTACCTCTGGACTAGTATTGTAGTACCTCTGGACTAGTATTGTAGTACATCTGGACTAGTATTGTAGTACCTCTGGACTAGTATAGTAGTACATCTGGACTAGTATTGTAGTACCTCTGGACTAGTATAGTAGTACCTCTGGACTAGTATAGTAGTACCTCTGGACTAGTATAGTAGTACCTCTGGACTAGTATTGTAGTACCTCTGGACTAGTCTTGTAGTACCTCTGGACTAGTATTGTAGTACCTCTGGACTAGTATAGTAGTACCTCTGGACTAGTATAGTAGTACCTCTGGACTAGTATTGTAGTACATCTGGACTAGTATTGTAGTACCTCTGGACTAGTCTTGTAGTACCTCTGGACTAGTATTGTAGTACCTCTGGACTAGTATTGTAGTACCTCTGGACTAGTATTGTAGTACCTCTGGACTAGTATTGTAGTACATCTGGACTAGTCTTGTAGTACCTCTGGACTAGTATTGTAGTACCTCTGGACTAGTATTTTAGTACCTCTGGACTAGTATTGTAGTACCTCTGGACTAGTATAGTAGTACCTCTGGACTAGTATTGTAGTACCTCTGGACTAGTATAGTAGTACCTCTGGACTAGTAATGTAGTTTACCGGCAAAGTTTGGGATAGAAGAACTTCAACTTCTCCAGTAAAGGCTGTGGATGTTAAGAAAGTCGTTTCCACCCACAACATCAATGAGTAAAAGGGCACCCTGCCCGCATCAACGTGTGGCATTAGGTCAAGAACAGTAACTGCATGTTAGAGGTTAGTAGTATACAAGGCTCCAACTATATATCATTTGACCCATAAATTAAGAAATATATATAGTAGACACATTTTGCGCCTAATGTACTCAAGGCGCAGGGTTAGCCGACCGTGTCTGGTAAGGGGAGATAAAAAAAATGGGTCCATTGTTATTTAACAAGGATCGGTAGTAAAGTAAAGAGGGAAATAATGTGATACTTTAGCAGATTATACAACATCAATGAAAAACGGTCAATATGAAACAGAAAACAGAGATATATTTTATTCTTTTATTATCTCACTAAATATATACAACAACATACAGTGAATAATATAAAACATTAAAATATTTAGTACACTGAGTAAATATATAGTACAAGGATAACATTTATTTATAGCTATGTAGTTGGGTGTCTTCTTAGCTCTATGACATAAATGAATCATAAGGGGTGAAACTGATAGAGATCGCTGCTCCCTCGAAACGGGTAGTATAAAGAGTTAAATATCTAGTGGCGTAGTTGAGACGTTATCATCAGCTACCTTTCTTTTTATATAGAAATAGGAAAGAACATTTCTTGTTT
The DNA here is from genome assembly GCA_032433765.1 of Megaustenia siamemsis. Lineage (NCBI taxonomy): Eukaryota > Metazoa > Mollusca > Gastropoda > Stylommatophora > Ariophantidae > Megaustenia > Megaustenia siamemsis. The sequence goes on along the minus strand of JAVIAB010000160.1, from coordinate 45,984,673 downwards.
GACTATAGGAAAATATGGAATTATTTAAGACTTTGAAATCTACATTTTTCCACCCTTGGCTCTTTTGTGTCTCGAGGACCTCTATAAACATATCTTTATCTAATTTGTTGTGTTGTTTGCTTAATCCTTTATACTGATTTTATTGTAATCCCTACTACAATGGTATGTCTTACTACATAAGCTAACAAGGACTGTCCCTTCGTACTCTAAATTGAAAAGACCTGGCGTTCGTTTGGTGTACGCTTTAACATCCTTACATCTGTCTTGCTAACATGCTCATCGCAAAACTCTGTGGGAAACCAGTCTTTATATACTCTATTAAACTCATCCTGCAGACCTGACTTAACTATGTCTTCTAACATATGTGCACTTAAAGCCAAGTATAAATTATCGGTATCTGTTTCACATAACTAAAAGTCGGACCTGGCTACAAACTTATCTAAGAACTCGAAATAAAAATCTAACATACGAAGTTTTGCATATTGATAGACGAAGAAACCAATTTGTAGGGGCAAGTCCCAAACAGTTTTCTTTTTCTCCATCTCAATTTCAAAAAGATCCTCCCCTAGTTCAGTCATCTTTTTAAACCGGGAATTATTTATCATTTTCGATATTCAATCCCCATGAACGTACGAGACATCGCTATGATTGGCCTTATTGATTAGAGTCTTCACGTAATCTGAGTTTCCTAAGAGCTTCATCGTAGCACTGACTATAGATTGATTTTCGTCTAAATCGCCAGCCCGACGCGCCTCTGTGACCATATCTGCAAACTTTTTAAAACAACTAGACGGTTGATATTCTATCACTTGATAGATTTTTGTTACCTCTAGCCCATGATCTAAATACCATTTTAACAGCGGTGTTGCCAAAAACATTTTTTCCCCGACATAACTAACAATTAGGGTGCGACGGGAAGTCGACAACAAGTTATGTTTGAGGGCATATTCGCCCATAAACTGACCAATATCATCACGCGTGACGTCAATATTTTTGAAAATTTTAGTCATCTCACCGAAATGTTCCTTCAGGAGGTCGGGGACGTGTAGATCACATTCCACTAAACCAAAACACGTCCCATCTGACACAAAAGTCAGAATCTGTTTATCACTGAGAGGGATCCCTTCTTGAGAGTAAGAGGGTCTAGCTTATGGCTTTAGAAAGTGAAGCCCTAATGGTTGGTTCAAACTTTTTCAGAGCCTGCCACTCACATTCCCACATAACTTCTACTGAGACTTTGACCTCCTCGGTTAGGTAGGTGTGTATCTCACATGATATTTTCACACAGAACGAACAAAGGCTTATTATTAACAGGGTTTCTATCTTTATCTTTGATGAGGAGACAGTCTTTGTGACCATGGTACAGACAATCATGAAAATTGTAGACTATTCTATTCATTTTATCCCACCCATCCACGGGGATATTTCTATCATCTAACCGAAACTCTCTCTCATTAAACTGAATTTTCAACTCCACCCCTTTTTGGTGAGTCACCCACGTTAGCCACTCTCTAGTTTGAAGAAAATAATAATAGTTATCTTTTCGACCCTAAACCCGGTCTACATTCTTCTAATAATTGGGTAATCTATTGGCATTGGATTTATCAGAGCCCAAAGATACATATAGATAGAAATATCCCCGTGGATGGGTGGGTTAAAATGAATAGAATAGTCTACAATTTTCATGGTTGTCTGTATCATGGTCACAAAGACTGTCCCCTCACCATAGATAAAGATAGAAACCTTGTTAATAATAAGCCCTTGTTCGAGCTGTTTGAAAAAAAAACACGTGAGATACACACCTACCTAACCGAGGAGGTCAAAGTCCCAGTAGAAGTTATGTGGGAATGTGAGTGGCAGGCTCTGTAAAAGTCTGAACCAACCATTAGGGCTTTCCTTTCAAAAGCCATCCCTCGAGCTAGATAGATCCTCTTACTCTCTAGAAGGGCTCCCTCTCAATGATAAACATATTCTGACTTCTGTGTCAGATGGGACGTGTTTTTGTTTAGTGGAATGTGATCTACACGTCCCCGACCTCCTGAAGGAACATTTCGGTGAGATGACACAATAAAATATTGACGTCACGCATGATGATATTGGGCCGTTTATTGGTGAATATGACCTCAAACATAACTTGTTGTCAACCCCCCCCCCCCATGTGTCGCACACTAATCGGTAGTTATGTCGGGGGAAAATGTTGTTGGCAACACCACCGTTAAAATGTATTTATATCATGGGCTAGAGGTAACAATAATCTATCAAGTGATAGAATATCAACCGTCTAGTTGTTTTAAAAAGTTTGGAGATATGGTGACAGAGGCGCGTCGCGCTGGCGATTTAGACGAAAATCAATCTATAGTCAGGGATACGATGAAGCTCTAAGTAAACTCAGCCTACGCGAAGACTCTAACCAATAAGGCCAATCATAGCGATGTCCCTTACGTTCATGGGGATGAGATATCGAAAATGATAAATATTTCCCGGTTTAAAAAGATGACTGAACTAGGGGAGGATCTTTTTTGAAATTGAGATGGAAAAAAAAGAAAACTGTTTCGAACTTGCCCCTACAAATCGGTTTCTTCGTCTATCAATATGCAAAACTTCGTATGTTAGATTTTTATTTCGAGTTCTTAGCTTAGATAAGTTTGTTGCCAGGTCCGACTTTCAGTTATGTGAAACAGATACCGATAATTTATACTTGGCTTTAAGTGCACCTATGTTAGAAGACATAGTTAAGTCAGTTATACTGACCGTTTTTCATTGATGTTGTATAATCTGCTAAAGTATCACATTATTTCCCTCTTTACTTTACTATCGATCCTTGTTAAATTACAATGGACCCATTTTTTTTATCTCCGCTTACCAGACACGGTCGGCTCCACCTGCGCCTTGAGTACATTAGGCGCTAAATGTGCCTACTATATATGTTAATTTATGGGTCAAATGATATAACTATTTGAGCGTTGTATACTACTGAGGTTAAGTTTTCGTTACGTTTAGCGTATCATTGGCAAACACAATTAATTAAACTCGGCCACTGGTACCGAAATATGTTATAGTCGTTTAAATTAAATATACGATTGATAGTTTTGTGTAGGTTCTTAATTGTAGGTTCATGACGCTGATCCCAACATCTATAACTTTTTATATACTATCGTAGAAAATAAATAGAAAACAAGTGTTGCGATTCCTGTATATGAAGAAGATTGTAGAATACAGGACACAAAAAAAACACACATCCAAGATGGTTTAAATTTATTATGAGTCATCTGCTTAGTCCAAAAACGTAACACATAGTAATGGCTTTATGAAGTACACACACGTAACATGTACTGTACACAACAGTCAAAGAACGTCGTCTTTCTTTCTTTCCTTAAGTCTTGACGTTTTGGTGTCTTGATGCACAGTGAGTCGCTGACCGCTCTGATCACAGTTACTGTTGGACGTGTTTTTTCCTCTCAGTTATCCGACAAGGCTAGACATCTGATCTCACTCACTACCCAGAGAGGGCTAGACACCTGATCTCACTCACTACCCAGAGAGGGTTACATATCTGATCTCACTCACTACCCAGAGAGGGTTAGACATCTGATCTCACTCACTACTCAGAGAGGGTTAGACATCTGATCTCACTCACTACCCAGAGAGGGTTACACATCTGATCTCACTCACTACCCAGAGAGGGTTACACATCTGATCTCACTCACTACCCAGAGAGGGTTACACATCTGATCTCACTCACTACCCAGAGAGGGTTACACATCTGATCTCACTCACTACCCAGAGAGGGTTAGACATTTGATCTCACTCACTACCCAGAGAGGGTTAGACATCTGATCTCACTCACTACCCAGAGAGGGTTAGATATCTGATCACTCAGCACACAGAGAGGGTTAGGTATCCGATCACTCAGAACCCAGAGAGGGTTAGTTATCTGATCACTCAGCACACAGAGAGGTTTAGGTATCTGATCACTCAGAACCCAGAGAGGGTTAGGTATCTGATCACTCAGCACACAGAGAGGGTTAGTATCTGATCACTCAGCACACAGAGAGGATTAGGCATCTGATCACTCAGCACCCAGAGAGAGTTAGGTATCTGATCACTCATCACCCAGAGAGGGCTATGTATCTGATCACTCAGCACACAGAGAGTTTAGGTATCTGATCACTCAGAACCCAGAGAGGGTTAGGTATCTGATCACTCAGCACACAGAGAGGTTTAGGTATCTGATTACTCAGAACCCAGAGAGGGTTAGGCATCTGATCACTCAGCACCCAGAGAGAGTTAGGTATCTGATCACTCATCAACCCAGAGAGGGTTAGGCATCTGATCACTCAGCACCCAGAGAGGGTTAGGTATCTGATCGCTCAGCACCCATAGATGTTTAGGCATCTGATCACTCAGCACCCATAGAGGGTTAGATATCTGATCACTCAGCACCTAGAGAGGGTTAGATATCTGATCACTCAGCACCCAGAGAGGGTTAGATATGTGATCACTCAGCACCCATAGAGGGTTAGATATCTGATCACTCAGCACCCATAGAGGGTTAGATATCTGATCACTCAGCACCCAGAGAGGGTTAGATATCTGATCACTCAGCACCCAGAGAGGGTTAGATATCTGATCACTCAGCACCCATAGAGGGTTAGGTATCTGATCACTCAGCACCCAGAGAGGGTTAGATATGTGATCACTCAGCACCCAGAGAGGGTTAGATATGTGATCACTCAGCACCCATAGAGGGTTAAGTATCTGATCACTCAGCACCCAGAGAGGGTCAGATATGTGATCACTCAGCACCCAGAGAGGGTTAGGCATCTGATCACTCAGCACCCATAGAGGGTTAGATATCTGATCACTCAGCACCCAGAGAGGGTTAGATATCTGATCACTCAGCACCCATAGAGGGTTAGGTATCTGATCACTCAGCATACAGTGAGGGTTAGATATGTGATCACTCAGCACCCAGAGAGGGTTAGGTATCTGATCACTCAGCACCCATTGAGGGTTAGGTATCTGATCACTCAGCACCAATAGAGGATTAGGTATCTGATCACTCAGAATACAGAGAGGGTTAGATATGTGATAACTCAGCACGCATAGAGGTTTAGGTATCTGATTACTCAGCATACAGTGAGGGTTAGAAATGTGATCACTCAGCATACAGTGAGGGTTAGATATCTGATCACTCAGATTGAAGAGACAGTGAGAGAGCCAGGAAGAAACCACGGATTTCAATAGAAAAACTACCACCATCGATGATTGGATTCGAACCTTCCTTTCCTGAGACTGACGTATTACGTCAAGACCACCAAGCCATCTTAAGATAGAATATAAGGAACTTACTTCCCTCCTAACATTTTATAGGTTGTGGTATCGTTACTTCCCTTGATAACAATTTATAGGTTGTGGTATTGTTACTTCCCTTGATAACATTTTATAGGTTGGCATCGTTACTTCCACTGATAACATTTTCTAGGTTGTGGTATAGTTACTTCCCTTGATAACAATTTATAGGTTGTGGTATAGTTACTTCCCTTGATAACATTTTATAGGTTGTGGTATAGTTACTTCCCTTGATAACATTTTATAGGTTGTGGTATAGTTACTTCCCTTGATAACATTTTATAGGTTGTGGTATCGTTACTTCCCTTGATAACAATTTATAGATTGTGGTATAGTTACTTCCCTTGATAACAATTTATAGGTTGTGGTATAGTTACTTCCCTTGATAACATTTTATAGGTTGTGGCAGCGTTACTTCCACTGATAACATTTTCTAGGTTGTGTCATCGTTACTTTTGTAATCAAATCATCATTGTCCATTTTACTCTCAACTGCTTTCATTGGGCACATGTTCAGAGTTTATGTTCCTTTTATTGACAACATGAACTAAATACTTGAACTAATATTGAAAGTATTTTGTGTTGAATACGTGCCAAAAAGTACCAAGCATGTACAGTCAAGAGTCTTCTAGAAAATACATACCATCAATGTGCATGGCAGCTGTAGAAAATATTTAGAAAATCGATCCGCCTGCACTAAAAAAAGGAACAACTTTTTTGTCTCTCTATTTTCCTTTAAAAAATAGCTATATAGTGTTGATCTCAGTGATATTTCGCTATTATCTATTGCAGCGAGCTTTGTAACAATAGGGTGGGTTACTAGCTGGGTTGATGCGTAAAGGGACGTATCGAGTTATTGAGATTTTGAGTTATTTGCGGGTCATCATCATTACACTCCGAACCTGTCCATAGGTGCTCAGATCCCCTTCTCAGACCGTCCCACAGTGCCCAGCGACTGACGACTCCAGTTCTGTGTTGGTAATAAGTCTTCTTACACGTCCACTAAGTTTCTCGTTTCTGGCTGTGCTCATCTTTACTCCCATCTCTTTCATCCGAAGCAGTGATGTGAATTCGTGGTTGTGAAAGTCTTTTTTCCTTCCAGCATCTCGACGGGCATTAATACGTTTTCTTGAACCATTGGTAAAGCGTTTTCGTCGACAGCATAGCTAGTCAGCCTGCCCGCTCTTTCATTTCCCCGTACGGTCGCGTGTCCTTGGGCGTAGACAAAGGTAGGAACAGATTATTATGATGGCTACGCATTCTGTTGGAAGTAAAATGGAGCTTCAGTCGGTCATCTAAAGAAAGTGTTCCGTGCTGTTCTAGCATTGAATACCTGCCGGTTGGCTTTACCATTGAGTTATGTGTGGGTCATCATCATTGCACTCCGAACATGTCCGTAGGTGCTCAGATCCCCTCCTCAGCAAGTCTCGCAGTATCCAACGACTGACGACTTCAGTTCTGTGTTGGTTGATATGTCTTCTTATACGCCCACTAACTTTCGCGTTTCTGGCTGTGCCCATTTAAACTCCCTTCTTTTTGGCTTTACCATTGTTGTTGTTAATATAATGCCACGAGTTGATACCAGTAGGATAACCTGGTACTCATTGATGTGGCGGATCTAATGGCTTTCTTGACATTCCCGGCTTTTACTGGAGATGTGGAAGTTCGTCTATCCCAGCTATGCTGGGAAATTACTAGGCCAGCCTAGAGATACTGCGATAGCTCAGTGGTTAATGAACTAGAAAGGACAACAGGTAGGGTTCGATCCCAACCGACGGTTTCCGGTTCACCCAGCCTTTAATGGGTATCGGATTTTTTTCTGCGAAAGTAAAACGGCACAGGCTTAATACCGACCACATTACCCTAAAATCACGTGCCGAAGATCTGTAAAATTTATGGTCACTAACACCATATTCCCTATAGGTCACTTGGCGTGACGGGGGTACTTTACCTTTTTACTAGAGATACTGCCTTACTAGGTCTTCTATTTCACTAAGAGCCACAATTACAGGGGACACGTCTATCCTAGCCTCTACTAGTCAGCATGTTTTGACGCAGGCTGTTGTCGGGAGAGACCATTTGGAGGCAGAACTGCTAGATCTTGGTCAGTTAAAGGTTCTCCGACACTACTGTTGTGACTGCAGGTCGCAGGTAAATAAGAGATTAATAGATTATCACCGATGAGATGACATTTCACCTCAACGATTGTTTCAAAGATTTTTTTTTTTTGGCGTCATTCAGTTTAGACATACATGTGACATAGCTTCATCAACTTAATAAGATCAACTCTATTCTTCCAAAAAAAATGTTACATGTTCAAGTCCAAACAGAGGCAATGAATAAAAGAATTAAAACTGTCGCATCACTGCTCATTGAGCCCGAAGTAAGAATATTTCTAATCTAACAAACTACTAGTTCCACAAGGAAAAGCTGTTGGAGGGGGACACATCATTAAACACACGAAATTTGTATGAAGACACGTCACTAATAGCCCGACATTTGGGAGGAAGACAAGTCACTAATAGCACGACATTTGGCAGGAAGACACGTCACTAATAGCACGACATTTGGGAGGAAGACACGTCACTAATAGCACGACATTTGGCAGGAAGACACGTCACTAATAGCACAACATTTGGCAAGAAGACACGTCACTAATAGCACGACATTTGGCAGGAAGACACGTCACTAATAGCACACATTTGGCAGGAAGACATGTCACTAATTGCACGACATTTGGCAGGAAGACACGTCACTAATAACACGACATTTGGCAGGAGGAAGACACGTCAAATATAGCACGCCATTTGGTAGTAGGACAATACCTTATAGCACGACATTTGACAGTAGGACACATAACTTATAGCACAACATGGCAGTAGGACACATAACTTATAGCACGACATATAGCAGTAGGACACATAACTTATAACATGACATTTGACAGTAGGACACATAACTTATAACACGACATTTGATAGTAGGACACATAACTTATAACACGACATTTAACAGTAGGACACATAACATATAGCACGACATATGCAGTGGGACACATAACTTAGAGCACGACATATGGCAGTAGGACACTAACTTATAGCACGACATTTGACAATAGGACACATAACTTATAGCACTACATATGGCAGTAGGACACATACTTATAGCACGACATATGGCAGTAGGACACATAACTTATAGCACGACATATGGCAGTAGGACACATAAACTTATAGCCCGACATATGGCAGTAAGACACATAACTTATAGCACGACATATGGCAGTAAGACACATGACTTATAGCCCGACATATGGCAGTAGGACACATAACTTATAGCACGACATATGGCAGTAGGACACATAACTTATAGCACGACATATGGGCAGTAAGACACATGACTTATAGCACGACATATGGCAGTAGGACACATAACTTATAGCACGACATATGGCAGTAGGACACATAACTTATAGCACGACATTTGATAGTAGGAGACATAACTTATAGTACGACATATGGCAGTAGGACACATAACTTATAGCACGACATATGGCAGTAGGACACATAACTTATAGCACGACATATGGCAGTAGGACACATAACTTATAGCACGACATATGGCAGTAGGACACATAACTTATAGCACGACATATGGCAGTAGGACACATAACTTATAGCACGACATATGGCAGTAGGACACATAACTTATAGCACGACATATGGCAGTAGGACACATAACTTATAGCACGACATATGGCAGTAAGACACATGACTTATAGCACGACATATGGCAGTAGGACACATAACTTATAGCACGACATATGGCAGTAAGACACATGACTTAAAGCACGACATATGGCAGTAGGACACATAACTTATAGCACGACATATGGCAGTAAGACACATAACTTGTAGCACGTCATTTGGCAGTAGGACACATAACTTATAGCACGACATTTGATAGTAGGGAGACATAACTTATAGTACGACATATGGCAGTAGGACACATAACTTATAGCACGACATATGGCAGTAGGACACATAACTTATAGCACGACATATGGCAGTAGGACACATAACTTATAGCACGACATATGGCAGTAGGACACATAACTTATAGCACGACATATGGCAGTAGGACACATAACTTATAGCACGACATATGGCAGTAGACACATAACTTATAGCACGACATATGGCAGTAGGACACATAACTTATAGCACGACATATGGCAGTAGGACACATAACTTATAGCACGACATATGGCAGTAGGACACATAACTTATAGCACGACATATGGCATAGGACACATAACTTATAGCACGACATATGGCAGTAGGACACATAACTTATAGCACGACATATGGCAGTAGGACACATAACTTATAGCACGACATATGGCAGTAGACACATAACTTATAGCACGACATTTGATAGTAGAGACATAACTTATAGTACGACATTTGGCAGTAGGACACATAACTTATAGCACGACATATGGCAGTAGGACACATACCTTATAGCACGACATATGGCAGTAGGAACACATAACTTATAGCACGACATATGGCAGTAGGACACATAACTTATAGCACGACATATGGCAGTAGGGACACATAACTTATAGCACGACATATGGCAGTAGGACACATAACTTATAGCACGACATATGGCAGTAGGACACATAACTTATAGCACGACATATGGCAGTAAGACACATGACTTATAGCACGACATATGGCAGTAGGACACATAACTTATAGCACGACATATGGCAGTAAGACACATGACTTATAGCACGACATATGGCAGTAGGACACAAATTATAGCACGACATATGGCAGTAAGACACATAACTTGTAGCACGTCATTTGGCAGTAGGACACTAACTTATAGCACGACATTTGATAGTAGGAGACATAACTTATAGTACGACATATGGCAGTAGGACACATAACTTATAGCACGACATATGGCAGTAGGACACATAACTTATAGCACGACATATGGTCAGTATACACATAACTTATAGCACGACATATGGCAGTAGGACACACAATAACTTATAGCACAACATATGGCAGTAGGACACATAACTTATAGCACGACATATGGCAGTAGGACACATAACTTATAGCACGACATATGGCAGTAGGACACATAACTTATAGCACGACATTTGATAGTAGAGACATAACTTATAGCACGACATATTGACAGCAGGAACACATGACTCATAGCCCGACATATGGCATTAGACACAAACTTTAATAGCACGACATTTGGGCAGAAGGACATACTACTTATAGCAAGGCATTTGGTAGAAGGACACATCACTTATAGCACGACATTTGCAGAAGGACGACAACTTATTGCAAGGTATTTGTTTGAAGGACACATTACTTATAGCAAGGAGTTAACAGAACACATCACTTATAGCAAGGCATTTAACAGAACACATCACTTATAGCAAGGCAGTTCAGAGAACACATCACTTATAGCAAGGCAGTTAACAGAACACATCACTTATAGCAAGGCAGTTAACAGAACACATCACTTATAGCAAGCAGTTAAAGAACACATCACTTATAGCAAGGCAGTTTTAACAGAACACATCACTTATAGAAAGGCATTTGAAAGATTTCCGGAAAGTTTCCGTGAATATTTTCTTGTTGCCGTGCAAACAAAAACTAACTTAAAATTTACTTTAAAAAAAAAAACAACTTATGTGAACAGACGGTTCATAGAGAAATACATGTTTATGTTTAGTTTATATTTATGTTTAGTTTAGTCTAGTTAAATTTAGTGTAAGATACCTTTGGTATGAAAAAGAGAAATGAAGATATAATACAGATTTAAACATTAAAAATAACTGTATATAAATACAACTCCACAGAGGAAATTAAAATACTATGGCCACGTCAAAAGACAAGATGGTTGAAAAACAATAAGAGGCATGGTTCTTGGGCGTCGCACCAGAGGCAAACCAAGAGAAGGTGGTTTCAAGACATTAAGGAGACATTGAACATAATAACAGAAGAAGTGGGAGCTCTGACTAGATACAGAGATTCTTTCAGACAGGCTGTGGTGAATACAACGTTCTGTAGAGATCTGGCTATAGACAGAGATTCTTTCATACGGGCTGTGGTGAATACAACGTTCTGTAGGAGATCTGGCTATAGACAGAGATTCTTTCATACAGGCTGTGGTGAATACAACGTTCTGTAGGAGATCTGGCTATAGACGAGATTCTTTCATACGGGCTGTGGTGAATACAACGTTCTGTAGGAGATCTGGCTATAGACACAGAGATTCTTTCATAACGGGCTGTGGTGAATACAACGTTCTGTAGGAGATCTGGCTAGAGACAGAGATTCTTTCATACGGGCTGTGGTGAATACAACGTTCTGTAGGAGACCTGGCTATAGACAGAGATTCTTTCATAAGGCTGTGGTGAATACAACGTTCTGTAGGAGATCTGACTATAGAGACAGAGATTTTTTCATACAGGCTGTGGTGAATACAACGTTTCCACAAAGAACTGCGACCTGATGATGACCGCAGCACCCGCGTCTTTAATTAGTTATAATATCTTCATGTCGTTTTTTATCGTTTATTTTGACGTGACGGTGTGTCTAGACAATATCAATGACACATTTTATGTACTTCTACTTTCCGGTTCTTCAGAAAATGAGAAATACGTAAAAACAATAATACCATCCTCGGTTGAGTGTTCTTTGCAAAACTTTGTACTCATCATAACTGTCTACAAAGAATGTGTGTCTTGTCCTCAGCCAGATCCCCCCTCAGAACTTTGTACTCATCATAACTGTCTACAAGAATGTCTGTTCTCTAGCCAGATCCCCCCACAGAACTTTGTACTCATCATAACTGTCTACAAGAATGTGTGTCTCTAGCCAGATCCCCCCCACAGAACTTTTACTCATCATAACTGTCTACAAGAATGTGTGTCTCTAGCCAATCCCCCCCCCCCCCCCCCCAGAACTTTGTACTCATCATAACTGTCTACAAGAATGTGTGTCTCTAGCCAGATCCCCCCCCCCCCCCCCCACAGAACTTTGTACTCATCATAACTGTCTACAAGAATGTGTGTCTCTAGCCAGATCCCCCCCACCCACAGAACTTTGTACTCATCATAACTGTCTACAAGAAAGTGTGTCTCTAGCCAGATCCCCCCCCCCACAGAACTTTGTACTCATCATAACTGTCCTAAAGAATGTGTGTCTCTAGCCAGATCCCCCCCACAGAACTTTGTACTCATCATAACTGTCTACAAGAATGTGTGTCTCTAGCCAGATCCCCCCCCCCACAGAACTTTGTACTCATCATAACTGTCTACAAGAATGTGTGTCTCTAGCCGACCCCCCCCCCCCCACAGAACTTTGTACTCATCATAACTGTCTACAAGAATGTGTTTCTCTAGCAGATCCCCCCCCCCCCCCCCCACAGAACTTTGTACTCATCATAACTGTTCTACAAAATGTGTGTCTCTAGCCAGATCCCCCCCCCCCCCCCACAGAACTTTGTACTCATCATAACTGTCTACAAGAATGTGTGTCCCTAGCCGATCCCCCCACAGAACTTTGTACTCATCATAACTGTCTACAAGAATGTATGTCTCTAGCCAGATCCCCCCCACAGAACTTGTATTCATCATAACTGTCTACAAGAATGTGTGTCTCTAGCCAGATCCCCCCACAGAACTTTGTACTCATCATAACTGTCTACAAGAATGTGTGTCTCTAGCCAGATCCCCCACAGAACTTTGTACTCATCATAACTGTCTACAAGAATGTGTGTCTCTAGCCAGATCCCCCCCCTCCCCACAGAACTTTGTACTCATCATAACTGTCTACAAGAATGTGTGTCTCTAGCCAGATCCCCCCCCCCCCCACAAACTTTGTACTCATCATACTGTCTACAAGAATGTGTGTCTCTAGCCAGATCCCCCCCACAGAAATTTGTACTCATCATAACTGTCTACAAGAATGTGTGTCTCTAGCCAGATCCCCCCACAGAACTTTGTACTCATCATAACTGTCTACAAGAATGTGTGTCTCTAGCCAGATCCCCCACAGAACTTTGTAATCATCATAACTGTCTACAAGATGTGTGTCTCTAGCCAGATCCCCCCCCCCCCCCCCACAGAACTTTGTACTCATCATAACTGTCTACAAGAATGTATGTCTCTAGCCAGATCTCCCCACAGAACTTTGTACTCATCATAACTGTCTACAAGAATGCGTGTCTGTCTCTAGCCAGATCCCCCCCACAGAACTTTGTACTCATCATAACTGTCTACAAGAATGTGTGTCTCTAGCCAGATCCCCCCCCCCCCCACCCCCACAGAACTTTGTACTCATCATAACTGTCTACAAGAATGTATGTCTCTAGCCAGATCCCCCCACAGAAATTTGTACTCATCATAACTGTCTACAAGAATGTATGTCTCTAGCCAGATCCCCCCACAGAAATTTGTACTCATCATAACTGTCTACAAGAATGTGTGTCTGTCTCTAGCCAGATCCCCCCTCAGAACTTTGTACTCATCATAACTGTCTACAAGAATGTATCTCTCTAGCCAGATCCCCCCACATAAATTTGTACTCATCATAACTGTCTACAAGAATGTATGTCTCTAGCCAGATCCCCCACTAGACATCAACAACAACAACAACAATAAAACCGATTTTTATTTGTAAGAATTCATGTCAATACAAATACAATGGAAGTGTGGGCAGTAACGTATTTCTCACTTGTCCCCAAATGTGAAGACTTCGCTGAGCTTTGATATTGCATGCATTTGAGAGTTTTAAACCTTGAATTAAGTCTGGGAGTCTACGGCAACAAATATATTTTAAAGGGTCAGTGATAATATTAGAACCGATATGAAATAAAAAAAAAAATACTATACAATAAAAAAACAAAACACTCAACATAACAACCCCCCCTCCCACGCCCCGGTTTTACTTTAATAAATCCCCCTGATGAAAATTCGCATGGCCTTTAGCTTAACGCACCTGTCAGCCTAAGGCAAAACAAGGATTTATTTTGAAACACAGAAATTCCCCCATGGACACTAGCCAAAACGTGACTAGCTATGAGAGGTTGAAGTGAGTCCGCTTAATGAATGCTAGGACACAGCCAACTGTAAAGATCTATAGTTGCCTGTGATAGGCAAAGATACATCACACCAACGGCGCTACTCTCACTCGTTAAGCGGTTCCCGCCCTCGTCTCTTAGCTCAAGCCTCGTTGATCGAGTAGTGAATCGTCATCCCCACACAATACGGACTTTATTTCAACATTTACCACAAAGTGTAACCACTATTTTGTGTCAACACAGCACTTTTATATTTAGAGCCGCCAAGAAACTATTTTCGATTCCGGAATTTCAGCCAAAAATCGCATCTTGTCTGGTAAGTTCATGAATTATTAAATACGTGGACATTTCCCATATTACAAAAAAAAAAAAAAAAAAAATAGATTTCATTTCATTTTGTGAAATTTTGCTAATGGAAGACTCGCATAATGATAACTTTTCATATCAATGGATAACAATAAGTGCTGAACATAATCGTGAATATTGCATACGCTGTTAATATCGGTTGTAACTGTAGATAAAAGTGTTGTAACAGCCGTTATATACTTCACCCTTCAACTCCATATTATAGATATTCAACAAACACTTTCCAAACCTTCTTATACATAACTTATTAATTTCATTCACTTAAGATCAATTATTTTTTTCCAATATTTTTTTCACCTGTTTTCCATCGATCTTCACTGTGTATACTTTGGCCATCCCCTTTCCCGCAATGTGTGCCCTATCTAGCATGGCATTTATTGTTGATATATTTTATATTTATTATTTTGCTTATTTATTTATTTTTTTTAGAGAAGAGCTAATTTGTATTGTTGCGGTAAATAAGTCCGATATTTGTAATATTCTTCACAAGAAATGTTCATCATCATCATCATCAAGTACCGGGCTACTGGCGTAGGTGATTATGTCTCTCCACAACTTCGATCTCGACAGCTATTTATCATTTCTGTGTTGACCTTCTGCCAAGCCATTCTCTTAAGCTGTCTGTTATTTTTCCTCTTTGCTTCCCTTCGTCCCTCAATTTTTCCAGTGGTTACAATATATTCCAGTTGTACTATTCTCATTACATGACCAAAAATGATGATTGTTTCTTCCTAACATTGGAAATTAGCTCTCTTTTTGCTTTGACCTCTCTCAGAACATTTTCATTTCTCTTCTTAGCTGTCCATGGTACTCTCAACATTCTTCTGTAAAACCACGTTTCTACAGACTCCAGTGATTTTCTTGTCTGTTGTCCTATTGTCCATGATTCGCATCCATATGTTATGACTGGCTCTACATAACATTTAAGAACTCTTTTTCTTGTTTCTATTGTCAAAAATGGATTGCATAGTATCTTCCTCATTTTCTGAAAAGCTGCTTTTGGCTGAGCCATTCTGCATCTCACCTCTTTTGTACATCTTCCGTCTGAGGTTAACAAAGTTCCCAAATATTTCAATTCATTTACCTGTTTTAACATTGTTCCACTTGTCTTTATTTTGCACTGAGGTGATGTCTTTTTCTTTGTTGTTACCATTACCTCTGTCTTTTTGCTATTAAGGCTGAGTCCTTTATTTTTGTTTTCTTTCACTACAATGTCCAACATTTCTTGTACTTTGAAGTAATGTTACTGAAGTTATATTTGCCTTCTAACTGGTTTTCTCGAAGCCATTTCTTTCTTTTGTCCACTGGGCATTTAATTAGAGACAGCTCACTTTCTTTAAATAACAAAAGAAAACAGTCAAACTTGCAATAGCTCCCAATTTCTTCGTCTAACTTATTGTGTTATGATCCATGAAAGCGGCAATCGTAAAATGTGTGTGTAGACCTGGGCCGTCATAACTTTAACAAATCAATCAGTGACGTTAATGGGACATGGGACTGGGACACACTTCACCGGTAGGGGGCGTCGTGTGTTTATAGGTGTTATGCGATCGTCAGCAAGCTATTGTATGAAAACTAAGAGCAAAATAAACACTAAGGATAACAACGTGGAATCCTAGTTATCTTCTATCTCCTCCACTCTGAGATTTGCTCACACGACAACTATTCTGAAACTCTCTGTCTTGACAGGACTCACAACGTCTACACCATGTACTCACGTTCTCTGGTTTTCTTCACGTTCTCTTGGTTTTCTTCAAATTTTCTTAGTTTTCTTCACGTTCTCTGGTTTTCTTCGCACATGCCACAAAACTATTTCCCCATTATTTTTTTATTGTTTTTTCTCTGTGCAATATTACGTTGTTGCTATATGGACATCATTGTCTCTTTTCTCTGTCCGTGATGTTGAGTATTTTTTTCTGTAACACTGGGCTATTTATGTGGTGTGCAGCGAATCTATTAATAGTTTATTGTTATTGAGAAATGAATTAATTGCCAGATATTTCGGAGAATGGAACTCATAGCACTAATCAGGGGCAGAGGCGTCCGACAGTAGCAGAGCTGAAAGCTGTCAGCGACTTATAGCTGATGGTTTGTGTCAGGATCGGTGAACTATGCAGACCCTACTCCACCTCTTCGCGCTGCGCTAATAACAGGCTAACCAGTCTAGTCTAGCCGAGTGAGTAGGGATCAAGAGGGAAGGCAACCCGGCACTCAAAAATGTCGTGCTGAAGTCGGAAGTGTTGGGCCGAAAGTCACAAATCTCACAGTTTTGCTGCAAACTAGAGCATGACGTAATAAAGCCGCATGACGTCATTTTAAGGGTTATGGCGAATAGATCTAGCCTTTAGTCATCGGGTGAACGCAAACGATAGCCACTAAACTCTGATCTATGTGATGAGAATAGATATTGGAGCATTAACTCTGATCTATGTGATGAGAATAGATATATCGGAAAACTAAACTCTGATCTATGTGATGAGAATAGATATTGGAGCACTAAACTCTGATCTATGTGATCAGAATAGATATCGGAGCACTAAACTCTGATCTATGTGATGAGAATAGATATATCGGAGCACTAAACTCTGATTTATGTGATGAGAATAGATATATAAATACATACACAGGACATTTTCAGCCGATGGTTTGAAACGCGTTCAGGTAAACTTTTGTAACTTGAGCACTCGAAGGGTACATATTTTATGAGCGCTTGAAGATTGTTAAGTGTAGTCAGATGACATCCTTATGTTATGGTCAATAATAAATGAGCATGAGTCCTCTGGTATGTTACAGTCTGCTTTATAGGATGGGGTGAGAATAATAATAGCTTTTCCTTTGTAGACATAAATTGATATAAGTCACACAAGAACGAACACAGAGGTCATATGACTAAATTGTGTGTATATATATATATATATATATATATATATATATATATATATGTTTGAGTGTGTGTGTGTGTGTGTGTGTTATGTGTGTATGTACGAGTATGAACACCGCCATGGAACATCAGATCCTTTGAACAGACAACAGAACAATAAATGTTGACGTTGGAAACTGTGATGCGAAGAACATAAACAAGAAAAAAAAAGGCTGAAATATAAACAGCTTTTCCATTTGTAATTTGTATACACAAAAATGAATCTTCTACACATAAATATATATTTACATTTGACATTCACTATATCGCTCATATATATATATATGGATGGATATATATATATATATATATATATATATATATATATATATATATATATACATACATACATACATACATATAGGTATATATAGCAACAGCATTTCAATAAAATGAAAAATATCTTATGCAACAAATCTATGTCACTAAAAGTGAGAAGAAAGTTCATCGGTGCTATATAGAACCAATTCTAACCTATAGAAGCGAATCATGGACAGTAGACAAACAAATGAAATGACGGTTAGATGTAACAGAGATGTGATTTCTCAGAAGAATGTTGAAAGTATCCTGGACAGCTAAAAAGACCAATGAGGAAATCTCAAAGAGGTCAACACATAAAGAGAACTCCTAAAAAACGTCAGAAAGAAACAATCAACATTTTTTGGGCACATCATGAGAAGAGGAAAGTTGGAATATTTGGTTACAACTGGCAAAATACAAGGAAAGAGAGACCGCAGATGACAAAGAGAGAAAATACTAGATAGCTTGGTGTCATGGTATGGAAAACAGTTACAACAGAACTGATACGATGCACTGGAGATAGAAGATTGTGGAAGGACATGATCGCCTACGCCAAACGGTATGGCACAAGATGATGATGATATATAACTCTTTCTCTAACACATTTTCTTACATTTTTAAGCTATAGAATCACACTTCCTACGCACAAGGTTACATCTCAAATAGAAAATCACAAAACATTACAACTCTTACAAGTAATAGTACATCTCAGTAGTATAGGTGGCAGTGAACTCACCCCAAAAGTGCATGTGCATGCACCGAAAGACAATAGATTTGGCACTGATACTGCACGAAACATGCACCAATTATTATTTTTTTTTTTGAATTCGCTATTTTTTCGAATTGATTATTTTTTTGGGGGGAAAATTTTTTTTTTTTTTTTTGGTCGTCAGTTTTGTCGAAACGGTCTACTGTGTCTGAGAGATTAACGCAGGTAAATTCAAAAGATCGTGACGCTTATCGTACGGGAACGGTGATCCCCTCTCGCGGTGTGTTAGAGGAAAATATTTGTGAAGAGTATTTTAAAAGAGTATATTTGTGAAAGTAAAAATTCAGAATTATTTAAAAAATATGTATTTGTGAAAGTAAAAAACTCAGAATTATTAAAATAAAAAATAAAAATAAAAAAAATAGTCTCCCATTAGGATTCGAACACGGGACTGCGTGACAGGCCAGGCACTTACCACACGGTCCACTTCGTCACTTTGTCGAACGGTCTACTGTATCTGAGAGATTAACTCAGGTAATTCAAAAGATCGGCGTCAAACAGTCCGGCTCAGGATATTTCAGTTAACCAACTCAGGTAAAACCCGATTGAAAAGAAAACGGACTTATGTTAAAAATCATTTTGTGGCGTACTCACACATCGTGGTGTGCGTGAAAGAGTATTTTAAAAGAGTATATTTGTGAAAGTAAAAAATTCAGAATTATTTTTAAAAAAAAATGTATTTGTGAAAGTAAAAAAACTCAGAATTATTAAAAATAATTTAAAAAATTAAAAAAAAGTCTCCCACCAGGATTCGAACACGGGGTCTACTACGTGACAGGAGGCGACATGTAAAAAAATGCTGACAAGCAATGACGTTGAAGGTTAGGTTGTCGAACGGTCTACTGTGTCTGAGAGATTAACTCAGGTAAATTCAAAAGATCGGGCGTCAAACAGTCCGGCTCAGGATATTTCAGTTAACCAACTCAGGTAAACCCCGATTGAAAAGAAAACGGACTTATGTTAAAAATAATAAAATATAATGATGAAAAATCAATATTTTTAAAAACTTAAAATGAAGGGAAATTTAAAATTATAGGCGATCTCGTAACTGATTGGGTCGCGGATCTCGCACTACATTTTTTAGTGATCATGTGCCACCCTCAACACCAGCATCAACCTTCATGTCCTATCATCATCATACCACACAAAGTTTCAAACCGATTATTATTCGGCGGCGGTGGGCATGTGAGGTGGAGGGGCGGGTATTAGGCGACAGGAGGCGACATGTAAAAAAATGCTGACAAGCAATGACGTTGAAGGGGTATTGTTAGGAAAAGGAAAATACGACTAGCTCGCGGGCGGGAACGAGTTGGTCGGCACAGGTGTGTTATTGTAGTATCGCTAACATCATGTGCCAGGATAGCGGTTCTTGGGGAAAGATTATTGGTCGTGTGTGTTATCGCTACCAACACCATCATGTGTCGTGTAGTAAGGTGTGCTAATATTAAATAGTGACGCTCGCTCTCTCTCATTCATGGTAAAGCAAAACAAAATTCTATATTTCACAACTTTATTAATACATCATATATTACTGTCCGGTTGCTGATAATTTTAACCGCCTGGGTTTCCTACACAACCGCCCTCCATTTTGACAAAACCTTGATCAAAGCTGGAATTGGTAATCGGTGACTCTGCTGAAACATCCTGGGCTTCCATTTTGGCTGCCCGATCTGTCGTCTGATTAACAAGAGTGAGGTCCCCTTGGTTAACAAAAAGGGGCGTGTAGTTGATCTGGTTAACAACAGGCGGCGTGTAGTTGAGGTTAGCATAAGCGTTTTCGAGACTGCCTTAACGCCATCTTTAGACAATGGAACTACCCCTCTGCCTTCATGTCCTATCATCATCATGTACCACCCTCAACAACATCATCAATCCTTCATGGCCTATCATCATCATGTGCCACCCTCAACACCATCATCAACCCTTCATATCTATATCATCATCACGTGCCACCCTCAACACCATCATCAACCCTTCATGTCTTATCATCATCACGTGCCACCCTCAACAGCAGCATCATCCCTTCATGTCCTATCATCATCAAGCCACACAAAGTATCAAACCGATTATTAGTGACACATCATCATGTGCCACCCTCAACACCATCATCAACCCTTCATGTCTATCATCATCATGTGCCACCCTCAACACCATCATCAGCCCTTCATGTCCTATCATCAAGCCACACAAAAGTATCAACCAGCGAAATTCTCTCTCTCTCTCTCTCTCTCTCTGTCTCTCTCACATTCATGGTAAACCGAAACAAAATAGGCTCATACTCAAAAAGTCGAGCTAAAAATCCCAAAAGCTACTCACATAGTCGTAATAGTTAGACACAACGAACCGATCGTTATTTCTAAAGCCAAAAAGTTTGGCCAATTCGCAAATATTTTACCACCATAACACAAAATTTAGGCTCATATTCAAAAAGTCGACATCAAAACATAAAAATCTACTCACATAGTCATACTAGTTAGACACAACGAGCAGGAAGTTATATTCAAGGTCCAAAATGTTGGACCAAATCACTAAGATTTTACCACCATAACACACACCACGACTTCTCGAACCACGCACTTAACAAACTACAAACTTAATAAACCACAAACTCACGAACAACGAACTTAACAAACCACGAACTCACGAACCACGGACTTAACGAACCATCAACTCACGAACCACGAACCACAACCCCACGAACCATGGACTTAACGAACCATCAACTAACGAACCACGAACCACGATCCCCCGAACCACGGACTTAACGAACCATCAACTCACGAACCACGAACCACGACCCCACGAACCACAACCCCACGAACCATGGACTTCACGAACCACGAACACGACCCCACGAACCACAACCCTGCGAACCATGGACTTAACGAACCATCAACTCACGAACCACGAACCACGACCCACGAACCACGGACTTAACGAACCATCAACTCACGAACCACGAACCACGACCCCACGAACCACAACCCCACGAACCATGGACTTAACGAATCATCAACTCACGAACCACGAACCACAACCCCACGAACCACGGACTTAACGAATCATCAACTTACGAACCACGACCCCACGAACCACGGACTTAACGAACCATCAACTAACGAACCACGAACCACGACCCCACGAACCACGGACTTAACGAACCATCAACTCACGAACCACGACCCCACGACCCCACGAACCACGGACTTAACGAACCATCAACTAACGAACACGAACCACAACCCCACGAACCATGGACTTAACGAACCATCAACTAACGAACCACGAACCACAACCCCACGAACCATGGACTTAACAAAGGTAGCGTCGAGGAGAGATATAATTTGCGGTCTCTTGCTCTTCTGTTCGCCTCTGCTGCTGGTATGTTTCCTAGCGCTTCTAATTGTACATCGACCCATCCTTTTTCGTGGCCGACAGTTGGGTCTGGTGTTCTCACAACATTTTGCTGAAGGCTCGTTGTGTTTTTGATCTGTCTGCCCTGTCACCTAGCCAAACTATTTTATCTGTTGTTTCCTTATATATTCTATGATGGGGCTATTCCTAGCTTTCTTCTCAGTTCTTCATTCTGAGCTTATCTCTCAGACTGTTTCCTGTCATTCGTCTACACATTTCATCTCTGAGATCACAACAATTTAGGCACATACTAAAAAAGTCGACCTCAAAACCATAAAAAGCTACTCCCACATTCATCTAAAAGTTACACCAAAACCGCACCAGATTTGCAACGTGCAAAAACATGCACAAGTTTGACACGCGAACCAGTTTGGCACAATGCACCTTCGTAAGGGCGTAACAATCAGCCTTCGTAAGGGGCGTATCAATCATAAAAGTGATTATCAAATTAAATTTTTGGTATGGGGATGTCTATTGGTGCATTGTGCCAAACTGGTTCGCGTGTCAAACTTGTGCATGTTTTTGCACGTTGCAAATCTGGTGCGGTTTTGGTGTAACTTTTAGATGAATGTGGGAGTAGCTTTTATGGTTTTGAGGTCGACTTTTTGAGTATGTGCCTAAATTTTTGTGATCTCAGAGATGAAATGTGTTAGACGAATGACAGGAACAGTCTGAGAGATAAGCTCAGAAATGAAGAACTGAGAAGAAAGCTAGGAATAGCCCCCATCATAGAATATATAAGGAAACACAGATAAAATAGTTGGCTAGGTGACAGGGCAGACAGATCAAAAACACAACGAGCCTTCAGCAAAATGTTGTGAGAACACCAGACCCAACTGTCGACCACGGAAAAGGATGGGTCGATGTACAATTAGAAGCGCTAGGAACATACCAGCAGCAGAGGCGAACAGAAGAGCAAGAGACCGCAAATTATATCTCTCCTCGACGCTACCTTTGTTAAGTCCATGGTTCGTGGGTTGTGGTTCGTGGTTCGTTAGTTGATGGTTCGTTAAGTCCGTGGTTCGTGGGGTCGTGGTTCGTGGTTCGTTAGTTGATGGTTCGTTAAGTCCGTGGTTCGTGGGGTCGTGGTTCGTGGTTCGTGAGTTGATGATTCGTTAAGTCCGTGGTTCGTGGGGTTGTGGTTCGTGGTTCGTGAGTTGATGATTCGTTAAGTCCATGGTTCGTGGGGTTGTGTTCGTGGGTCGTGGTTCGTGAGTTGATGGTTCGTTAAGTCCGTGGTTCGTGGGGTCGTGGTTCGTGAGTTGATGGTTCGTTAAGTCCATGGTTCGTGGGGTTGTGGTTCGTGGGGTCGTGGTTCGTGGTTCGTTAAGTCCATGGTTCGTGGGGTTGTGGTTCGTGGGGTCGTGGTTCGTGGTTCGTTAGTTGATGGTTCGTTAAGTCCATGGTTCGTGGGTTGTGGTTCGTGGTTCGTGAGTTGATGGTTCGTTAAGTCCGTGGTTCGTGAGTTCGTGGTTTGTTAAGTTCGTTGTTCGTGAGTTTGTGGTTTATTAAGTTTGTAGTTTGTGAAGTGCGTGGTTCGAGAGGTCGTGGGTGTGTTATGGTGGTAAAATCTTAGTGATTTGGTCCAACATTTTGGACCTTGAATATAACTTCCTGCTCGTTGTGTCTAACTAGTATGACTATGTGAGTAGATTTTATGGTTTTGATGTCGACTTTTTGAATATGAGCCTAAATTTGTGTGTTATGGTGGTAAAATTTTTGCGAATTGGCCAAACTTTTTTGGCTTTAGAAATAACGATCGGTTCGTTGTGTCTAACTATTACGACTATGTGAGTAGCTTTTGGGATTTTTAGGTCGACTTTTTGAGTATGAGCCTATTTTGTTTGGTTTACCATGAATGTGAGAGAGAACAGAGAGAGAGAGAGAATTTCGCTGGTTGATACTTTGTGTGGCTTGATGATAGGACATGAAGGGCTGATGATGGTGTTGAGGGTGGCACATGTTGATGATAGGACATGAAGGGTTGATGATGGTGTTGAGGGTGGCACATGATGATGTGTCCTAATAATCGGTTTGATACTTTGTGTGGCTTGATGATGATAGGACATGAAGGGATGATGCTGTTGTTGAGGGTGGCACGTGATGATGATAGGACATGAAGGGTTGATGATGGTGTTGAGGGTGGCACGTGATGATGATAGGACATGAAGGGTTGATGATGGCGTTGAGGGTGGCACATGATGATGATAGGCCATGAAGGGTTGATGATTTTTAGGGTGGTACATGATGATGATAGGACATGAAGGCAGAGGGGGTAGTTCCATTGTCTAAAGATGGCGTTAAGGCAGTCTCGAAAACGCTTATGCTAACCTCAACTACACGCCGCCTGTTGTTAACCAGATCAACTACACGCCCCTTTTTGTTAACCAAGGGGACCTCACTCTTGTTAATCAGACGACAGATCGGGCAGCCAAAATGGAAGCCCAGGATGTTTCAGCAGAGTCACCGATTACCTATTCCAGCTTTGATCAAGGTTTTGTCAAAATGGAGGGCGGTTGTGTAGGAACCCAGGCGGTTAAAATTATCAGCAACCGGACAGTAATATATGATGTATTAATAAAGTTGTGAAATATAGAATTTTGTTTTGCTTTACCATAAATGAGAGAGAGCGAGCGTCACTATTTAATATTAGCACACCTTACTACACGACACATGATGGTGTTGGTAGCGATAACACACACGACCAATAATCTTTCCCCAAGAACCGCTATCCTGGCACATGATGTTAGCGATACTACAATAACACACCTGTGCCGACCAACTCGTTCCCGCCCGCGAGCTAGTCGTATTTTCCTTTTCCTAACAATACCCCTTCAACGTCATTGCTTGTCAGCATTTTTTACATGTCGCCTCCTGTCGCCTAATACCCGCCCCTCCACCTCACATGCCCACCGCCGCCGAATAATAATCGGTTTGAAACTTTGTGTGGTATGATGATGATAGGGCATGAAGGGTTGATGCTGGTGTTGAGGGTGGCACATGATCACTAAAAAATGTAGTGCGAGATCCGCGACCCAATCAGTTACGAGATCGCCTATAATTTTAAATTTCCCTTCATTTTAAGTTTTTAAAATATTGATTTTTCATCATTATATTTTATTATTTTTAACATAAGTCCGTTTTCTTTTCAATCGGGGTTTTACCTGAGTTGGTTAACTGAAATATCCTGAGCCGGACTGTTTGACGCCCGATCTTTTGAATTTACCTGAGTTAATCTCTCAGACACAGTAGACCGTTCGACAACCTACCTTCAACGTCATTGCTTGTCAGCATTTTTTTACATGTCGCCTCTGTCACGTAGTAGACCCCGTGTTCGAATCCTGGTGGGAGACTTTTTTTAATTTTTTAAATTATTTTTAATAATTCTGAGTTTTTTACTTTCACAAATACATATTTTTTAAAAATAATTCTGAATTTTTTACTTTCACAAATATACTCTTTTAAAATACTCTTTCACGCACACCACGATGTGTGAGTACGCCACAAAATGATTTTTAACATAAGTCCGTTTCTTTTTCAATCGGGGTTTTACCTGAGTTGGTTAACTGAAATATCCTGAGCCGGACTGTTTGACGCCCGATCTTTTGAATTTACCTGAGTTAATCTCTCAGATACAGTAGACCGTTCGACAAAGTGACGAAGTGGACCGTGTGGTAAGTGCCTGGCCTGTCACGCAGTCCCGTGTTCGAATCCTAATGGGAGACTATTTTTTTTATTTTTATTTTTATTTTAATAATTCTGAGTTTTTACTTTCACAAATACATATTTTTTAAATAATTCTGAATTTTTACTTTCACAAATATACTCTTTTAAAATACTCTTTCACAAATATTTTCCTCTAACACACCGCGAGAGGGGATCACCGTTCCCGCACGATAAGCCGTCACGATCTTTTGAATTTACCTGCGTTAATCTCTCAGACACAGTAGACCGTTTCGACAAACTGACGAACCAAAAAAAAATTTTTTAAATTTCCCCCAAAAAATAATCAATTTCGAAAAAATAGCGAATTCAAAAAAAAATTTTTTTTTTCTTTTGGTGCATGTTTCGTGCAGTATCGGTGCCAAATCTATTGTCTTTCGGTGCATGCACATGCACTTTGGGGTGGTTTCACTGCCACCTATACTACTCATCTCCTGTACATTATATTAGGATTCTTACAAAAAAAACATCAGAACTTTCACAGCTTTTTAATTTAATGTCTTCTACAAAACGTTGCGTCATGTGCACAAAACACTACATCGAACGAGGTCAAGGCAAAGAGATGCATAACAATGCGTAGCTGCTGTAAAGCTGATTGTAAAGGAGAAATGAAAAAAAAATTGTATGGTTAAAGTTGTACGTAATTAATGGACCACTCAAATTTGAACGACGTTTCGGCTCACAAGGCTTCAGCAGGAACAGCAAACAACACATACACAGATATGTAAGTATGTATGACGTCTTAAAAAACAATTAAACATGAAAAGAGAACTACTAAACACAATTCACACAAAACAAATGAGATTTTTTGGGCACGTTAAAAGACACAGCAGGCTACTAAATGTAATCTTGGAAGGGAAAATAGAATGTGAAAGAGGCAGAGGCTGACCAAGACTACGATGGACGAGTAAAATCAAAAGACGGACAAGTCAGTTTATGACAAACTTGCACTATCATTGTTTTTTTCGCCAGCTTTTACCTCCGACCCAAGTCCATAAAGACTGGGAACTGTATTTTGCGTGTTAATCCTGTTTTCTATGGCAGCCCAGTGCACTGGGGTCCCTCGCCGCACAGGCAGATAACTCCGACTTCGAAGGTACTCACATTTTTTTCCGTCGATGAGTAATTGACGTTTCAAGCCGGGCCTCGCAGCTGAGACCAGGGGTGGTTGACGCAGAGATAAATCATAAATAAAAATCCCAACTGGTGTAGCCTGGATCTGAACCCCCAACCTCTCTGTCTCGAGGTCGGCGTCTTGTCTCAAGACCAACCAGTCCCCATCACTATCAAATGAAGAAACAGATCATTTTCACATAATTATTACTTTCATACAACTATTAACCTTCACAGTTATCACTTGTACACAACTATTACCTTCACAGTTATCACTTCTACACAACTATAACTTTCACAGTTATCACTTCTACACAACTATTACTTTCACACAACTATCAGCTCTCAAACACAAATCTATATCATCATTTACATTCACTATCAGCTCTCAAACACAAATCTATATCATCATTTACATTCACTATCAGCTCTCAAACACAAATCTATATCATCATTTACATTCACTATCACATCTCAAAGCAGATTTTGACAACAAAAAACATTCAGTAAACGAAACTATCTGTCGTGTTTCCACAACTTTACACACCGTTATAGCTCAGTGACTAGAGAACTGTTCTACTAAGTCCTGATCGATAGCTTCTAGACACACCGTCTTGAAAAAGGTAATAGTTTTTCTTTGAATGTAGACCGGCCTGGCGTGATACCGACCACATCACCCATGAAATGTGTCATTAGTCATTGAAAAAAAAAAACAAGGGCAGTAACACCATATACCCTATACCCATTATGGAGTGGACAGAAAGCCACTACGTCCATGCACACCCCTGTTCCCGCCCACACGCTCAACAAACATCGATCAATGCACACACAAATGACGAGATAGTGATCAGCAATAAATCTCCCTCAAAAACCGACAAATAAAAGCTTGATGAAAAGACAGGTGTTCTCATGTTCAAACACACAAACACGTTGTTGATGGAGATTTATCATAGTTTTGATGGTGTATTCTCTATTTTTGTCTTCAATATATTTTTGTTTCTCATTTATTCATTTGATTTATTTTTAGATAAATTCCCCCCCCCTTTCCCCTCCCATCGTTCCCAAATATATAAAGATGCTTCATCTGATGGTTCCTTTGATCTATCCTTTGATGCTTCCCTGATGATTCCTTTGATGATTCCTTTGATGATTCCTTTCGCAAACTGTAGTCAGCGACTGAGAGTCTGGCGTGTTGACGCCGATCATTGACTGAAGCGAGGGACGAGGTGACGCCCACTAACAGCTGAGATGAGAACATTCACACACTCACAGAGGACTGCCGTAAAACTCAGAGCTGATTAAGACTCTACTCTACCTCCAAGTAGTGGTCCTGAAAACTGACTAACCGATCTGTCAGTAGAATCGAGGAAGAAAGGCTACACCAACTAACCGATCTGTCAGTAGGATCGAGGAGGAAAGGCTACGCCAACTAACCGATCTCTCAGTAGGATGGAGGAGGAAAGGCTACACCAACTAACCGATCTGTCAGTAGGATCGAGGAGGAAAGGCTACGCCAACTAACCGATCTGTCAGTAGGATGGAGGAGGAAAGGCTACGCCAACTAACCGATCTGTCAGTAGAATCGAGGAAGAAAGGCTACACCAACTAACCGATCTGTCAGTAGGATCGAGGAGGAAAGGCTACGCCAACTAACCGATCTGTCAGTAGGATGGAGGAGGAAAGGCTACGCCAACAAACCGATCTGTCAGTAGGAACGAGGTCGAGGAGGAAAGGCTACGCCAACTAACCGATCTGTCAGTAGGAACGAGGTCGAGGATGAAAGGCTACGCTAACTAACCGATCTGTCAGTAGGAACGAGGTCGAGGATGAAAGGCTACGCCAACTAACCGATCTGTCAGTAGGAACGAGGTCGAGGAGGAAAGGCTACGCCAACTAACCGATCTGTCAGTAGGATCGAGGTCGAGGATGAAAGGCTACGCCAACTAACCGATCTGTCAGTAGGAACGAGGTCGAGGAGGAAAGGCTACGCCAACTAACCGATCTGTCAGTAGGATCGAGGTCGAGGATGAAAGGCTACGCCAACTAACCGATCTGTCAGTAGGAAAGGTCGAGGAGGAAAGGCTACGCCAACTAACCGATCTGTCAGTAGGATCGAGGTCGAGGAGGAAAGGCTACGCCAACTAACCGATCTGTCAGTAGGATCGAGGTCGAGGAGGAAAGGCTACGCCAACTAACCGATCTGTCAGTAGGATCGAGGAGGAAAGGCTACACCAACTAACCGATCTGTCAGTAGGATCGAGGTCGAGGAGGAAAGGCTACGCCAACTAACCGATCTGTCAGTAGGATCGAGGTCGAGGAGGAAAGGCTACGCCAACTAACCGATCTGTCAGTAGGATCGAGGTCGAGGAGGAAAGGCTACGCCAACTAACCGATCTGTCAGTAGGATCGAGGTCGAGGAGGAAAGGCTACGCCCACTAACCGATCTGTCAGTAGGATCGAGGTCGAGGAGGAAAGGCTACGCCAACTAACGATTTGTCAGTAGGATGGAGGAGGAAAGGCTACGCCAACTAACCGATCTGTCAGTAGGATCGAGGAGGAAAGGCTACACCAACTAACCGATCTGTCAGTAGGATCGAGGAGGAAAGGCTACACCAACTAACCGATCTGTCAGTAGGATCGAGGAGGAAAGGCTACACCAACTAACCGATCTGTCAGTAGGATCGAGGAAGAAAGGCTACACCAACTAACCGATCTGTCAGTAGGATCGAGGAGGAAAGGCTACGCCAACTAACGGATCTGTCAGTAGGATCGAGGAGGAAAGGCTACGCCAACTAACGATCTGTCAGTAGGATCGAGGAGGAAAGGCTACGCCAACTAACTGATCTGTCAGTAGGATCGAGAAGGGAAAGCTACCCCAACTAACTGATCTGTCAGTAGGATCGAGAAGGGAAAGCTACCCCAACTAACTGATCTGTCAGTAGGATCGAGAAGGAAAGCTTCCCCAACTGACTGATCTGTCAGTAGGGTCGAGGAGGAAAGCTACCCCAACTAACCGATCTGTCAGTTGGATCGAGAAGGGAAAGCTACCCCAATTAACTGATCTGTCAGTAGGATCGAGAAGGGAAAGCTACCCCAACTAACCGATCTGTCAGTAGGATCGAGAAGGGAAAGCTACCCCAACTAACCGATCTGTCAGTAGGATCGAGAAGGGAAAGCTACCCCAACTAACTCAGTTGTCAGTAGGATCGAGAAGGGAAAGCTACCCCAACTAACTCAGTTGTCAGTAGGATCGAGAAGGGAAAGCTACCCCAACTAACCGATCTGTCAGTAGGATCTAGGAGGGGAGGCAAGCCCTTACTTCGCAAACATTGTGCTGTGAGTTGTGTTGTACCGAAGGGCGTAAATATCACAGCGTCGGAGCAAACCAGAAGCCAACGCACATGCGCCCATTTTGCCATTTATTGAAGGCACATGATGAAGAGGGTATTAATTCTTGTAATAATCGTCAACTAAGGACATGAATAAAATACATATTCTCTAAAACATATCCTAACATATACATACATTCATTCTTTCTCCTTTCTTCCTGTCTCTCTGTCTGTCTCTCTGTCTGTCTGTCTGTCTGCCTGTCTGTCTTTCTGTCTGTTCTCTCTCCTATTGCGTTTTATCATTAGGAATTATCATCACCACTGAGTGCCGCCTCCGCATCGAAGGTTGGCTACCATGGAGCGTCATTCCACTCTGTCTCTTGCTTTGATGGTGCAGATTGTCATAGGTTGACTTGTCCATCTTTTGATGTTACTCGTCCAGTCTTGGTCTGTCTCTTTTACCTTCTATTTTCCCTTCCAATATTACTTTTATTAGGCATTTGTGTCTTTTAACATGCCCCAAAAGTTTCATTTGTCTTGTTCTAATTGTGTTTAGTAGTTCTCTTTCATTTTTAGTTGTTTTAAAACGTCGTTGTTTGTTTTCTTTTTTTCCCCGTCAAATTCTACTTATTCTTCTATAGATCCACATTTCAAAGGCTTCAATTTTCTGTTGTTTTCAGGCCTAATGTCCATGTTTCTTCACCATATAGGAATATTGAGAAGATGTAACATTTTCATATTCTTAGTTTTGCCCTGGTGTTATTTGTTTTGATGTTAGTATATTTTTCGTGGCATTAAAAATACTTTTTGCCATACCTATTCTTTTGTATATTTCAGTTGTACATTTTCCATCACTGGTTATAGTATGTCCCAGGTAGTTGTAGCTCTGAACTGTTTACCAGATGTATTCCTTCAACTTTGATATTTAATTGTAGGTCTTGAGAATTTTCTTTGTTTATGATCATAGTTTTAGTCTTTTTGATATTCATATCTAGTCCATATTTTTTTGCTTGCATGTTTATTACATTAAGCAATTGTTGTAGATCTTTAGGATTTTTCTGCTAGTAGTATAGTATCGTCAGCATATCTTAGGTTATTGATTATCTTTCCAGTAATTTGTAGGTCTGGCATCTCAGTGATGTTTTTAAAGATTTGCTCAGTGTATAGATTGAACAAGCTTGGTGATAGGATGCATCCTTGTAAGCATTAGCACTAACTTAAGGAAAACTTAACAATTAAAATGTTGGTTTCATTAAAATGTGTCTGAATATTACTCTGTCCGTGACCTTGAATTAATTTATCGCAAACAAACTTTTGTCTTTGTCCTTGCGCAGGCACTTGTGTCCCATATCGACACACATTCAGGTCATTGAGGTCAGTGTCAACATTGATTGTAAAAACTGGAACAACACAAACACACACAGAAACGAAACAAGAATGCGATGAGATTCTGTCATGTGAATGTGTCTGTAGTAACTGTGTTGGTTCCGCGTGGCCATGACTAACACTTGTTGGCGCTGAAATCACGAACCTGATAACTTACCAACATGAAATAGAGCACAAAATTGAGGCCACGGATATAGAACGCATTATTTTGTGTACAGGAATTTCCTTGTAGTGATGGTGGTGATTCATCCTAAATAGAATAAAGGATGCAATAGATACAGTAATGCGGGAAGAACAGGCTGGGTTTAGAAAAGGGAGAAGCTGCCTTGACCACATTTTCACTCTACGACTTATATTGGAGGAACACATTGAAAAGCAAAAAATGTTGTACTTAACTTCATCGATTTCAAAAAGGATTTGATAGTATTCATAGAGATTCTTTGTGGAAAATTCTGAAGTAATATGGCTTACCATAAAAAATCATAAATATTATCAAAGACATGTATGATGGTTACACAAGTGCAGTTCGAACAGAGGAAGGACTGAGCGAATGTTTCCCAATAGAAACTGGGGTTAAACAAGGATGTATTTTATCGCCCTTGTTATTTGGAATTGTTGTGGACGTCATAATGAAGAAATGCTGCACTGGCAATAAAGGCATCAAATGGATACAAGGAGACCATTTGGAGGACCTCGAGTTTGCTGATGACATAGTCCTCATCAGCAGACAGATAAAAATGATGCAGGAAAACACAAATGAACTATCAGCAATAGCCAGCAAAATTGGGCTTGAGATCAGTCATGAAAAGACTAAAGTCATGAAAAGTTTAATTCCAACAGATGACAAAATATACATGGAAAACAAACCAGTAAAAGAGATCGATCACTTTATCTATCTTGGAAGTCACATTGATCGAGAAGGGGATAAAAGTAAAGAAATTAGAATCAGAATAGCTAAAGCAGCAATGTCTTTCAGAAGCCTTGAAAAGTTGTGGAAATCAAACTAATCAGCACAAACACAAAACTTAGGCTATTCAAATCAAATGTACTATCAACCCTTACGTATGCGTGTGAAAGCTGGAAAACAACAAGAGACACAGAAACAAAGTTGAACGCATTCGAAAACAAATGTCTAAGGAAAATACTTGGTATAGCGTGGAACGAATTCAAAACAAACGAGGAAATTAGAGAAATCGCCAATCAACCACTAATATCTTCAGTAATAAAGAAAAGACGATGGGCATATGTTGGACATGTGATGAGAAGAGATAATAACCGAATAGCAAAGCAAGCCCTCATATGGGAAACAACAGGTAAGAGAAAAAGAGGAAGGTCCAGGGAGACACTGAGAAGAACATTGATGAGAGAGGCAAGAGCAACAGGATTCGGCTCCCTCAATGAGATAGAGCTACTTGCACAGAACAGAGACAAATGGCGAGATTTGATAAAATATCTTTAAAAGAAAACTGCTAGAACAAAAATTCAGATATGAGAAGGTGTATCTTGGTCTACGCCCTATGGGCCGGCAACGGCTCGAAAGGTCAATAGATAGATAGATAGGTGGGTACAAGGAACTCTTGGGTTAAGATTATTTTCAAAATAATTATTTTTCCGTCCAACCACCAGTCTTCATCGTCGGCCATTAAAATTACTTAATAAGTCGTAGACGTGTTGTGTTTGGCTTTACGTCAAACAACGGTAGCTGCGACATTCAACCTAGCATACGCCACTTTAGCAACGATATCTTTGTTCCCAGTCCATCTCCTCCTCGACCACTACGCGCTTAGCCAGGCTTGCTTGTTTCCTCATTCACCATGGGCAGATGGAGTAAGATCTTGATTAGCTCTGGTTCCTTTCTGACTCAAGAGGTCAGCTACAAATCGCTGATCGATTTAAGCCCTTTGCTGACTGCCATCTTGGCTCAGAGAACATTTCTTAAAGCTTGTACATGTATTTACATAATAATAATAAGAAGGGAGGTAATACGAAGGAATACGGAACCCGTATATGACGTTATATATGGAATATAGAATTAGTTCCCATATTACTTGTAAACCTTCGACATAGTATTTTTTAGGTAACATGCTTGATATTACGCTGTACCGTCCTATTTTCCAGCAAAATCTATTACCCATTTAAGCCTGGAAGCAGTCGATCAGGATCGAACCCAACCTCCTCTTCTTAGTACAAGTGGTTCACATAACCACTGAGCAACGGCGGATCGCAGGATATGACGTAGTTACTGCTTTACTGTGTAAAATGTGAAATTAAATATTTTCCGACGTTGCGGCCAAATGCTTTCCTCACGAAAGAAATAATCCAAATGGGAAAAAGTATTATAAAAACATATTATAATATCCATCCATTCATCTGTCCGTCCGTCTGTCCGCCTGTCTATTCATCTATCTATTTATCTATCTGTCCAATGATTTGACAAGCTTTGTTGCATCTCGAATCTATTTCTGCTGCCTGTAATTGTCGACATGAGTTGTTGACATTGATTGTTACGCTGGTTGACTGTGCTGTTAAGTCTACTTACCTGGATATGGAGGTTTTCTATGTTGAATGTAGCAGTACCAGATCGTCTACAAACAGAAGCTAGTTGATCTCCTCTGTCTCTGATGGGTTGACTAACTTGCATACGTAGTCCATGTATGTAATACAAACTAGAAGAGATAGTACGCACCCCTTTCTTACTACAGATCTAACTTCGAAGTGGTCTGTGTTGGCTGCTGCTGTTCTAAATATGCAGCCTGTTGTAAGTATCTCCCATAATGCTTCTCTGTTTACTCTTTTTTTTCTCCTGGTTAATGAAAGCTATGTACACATTTTGATTGTGTCAAAATCTTTCCTCTTTTCTGTTAACTGTTTCAAGGTTAATGGGGCATCAGTACATCCTTTATTTTTTTTTCGAAACCCCATCTGAGAATCACTGATCTGTAGTTATATAATTGGCCTGAGTCTTTTCCCCCGTAATGTTTGCGTAGGTGTAATTGGTGGATAATAATAATAGCATTGGGCTTCAGACTTCGTACAGTACATTTACTGAATACAGCCAGCGGCCCATAGCTGACCGTTGTTAGCGAATCAGTGAACCAAAGTTGAACAAGATCGTACTTCAATCACTCCTGGTAGCTCTGGAAGAAGACTAACTTCTCTGAGATTGTGCCAGAGAGGGATGACAACCTCGGTATCTCAAAATGTTGTACTGAAGCCGGCTGTAATGTTTTAATAGCTTAAACATCGCAACTTGCAGTTAACTGTTCTGGTCTCTTCATGGAATCAGTTTTATTTCAGTCGGGAATTACCCATATCCGCTCCAATATGTCACAGCTCTTGTCAAAGCGCGTTGTCAAATTCTGTTTGCAAGATCGACTAACATGCAGCCCTAAAGACGGCACAAGTGACGATTTAAAGCGACGCGCGGAATACAGAGTCCGCAGTCACTTTCTTACTCCAGTTTTTGTCAAAAACACACATTTAAAATAACAAAGCAACCGAAACGGCTTAAGGGACTACTTTTTGCCTGCAAAAAAAATGGCGACATGCAGCCATTTTGCTTTGTCGATTATGGAGTTAGGAAAGTTGAACTCCAGCCAAAGTGGCTCTCGTGGGTGGCAGCTTCAAACGTCAAGACAGTAAATAGTGTCCACAGTCACTTCCAAATCAAATTTACTCGAACAAATGGACAAGATTCCCGTCACAACATCGACAAGATTCCCGTCACAACATCGACAAGATTCCCGTCACCAACATCGACAACGTTTTTAGTCTAAGGGTCTGTGAACATGGCCCCCGAAGGAGAAGAGTAGAGTAGAGTAGAGTAGAGTAGAGTAGAGCAGAGCAGAGTAGACTAGAGTAGAGTAGAGAGTAGAGTAGAGTAGAGTAGAGTAGAATAGAGTAGAGTAAAGTAGAGAGTAGAGTAGAGTAGAGTAGAGTAGAGTAGAGTAGAGTAGAGTAGAGTAGAGTAGAGTAGAGTAGAGTAGAGTAGAGTAGAATTGAGAGTAGAGTAGAGTAGAGTAGAGTAGAGTAGAGTAGAGTAGAGTAGAGTAGAGTAGAGTAGAGTAGAGTAGAGTAGAGTAGAGTAGAGAGTAGAGTAGAGTAGAGTAAAGTAGAGTAGAGTAGAGAGTAGAGTAGAGTAGAGTAGAGTAGAGTAGAGTAGAGTAGAGTAGAGTAGAGTAGTGTAGAGTAGAGTAGAGTAGAGTAGTGTAGAGTAGAGTAGTGTAGAGTAGAGAGTAGAATAGAGTAGAGGAGAGTAGAGAGTAGAATAGAGTAGAGGAGAGTAGAGAGTAGAATAGAGTAGAGGAGAGTAGAGAGTAGAATAGAGTAGAGGAGAGTAGAATAGAGTAGAGGAGAGTAGAGAGTAGAATAGAGTAGAGGAGAGTAGAGAGTAGAATAGAGTAGAGGAGAGTAGAGAGTAGAATAGAGTAGAGGAGAGTAGAGAGTAGAGGAGGGTAGAGAGTAGAATAGAGTAGAGGAGAGTAGAGAGTAGAGGAGAGTAGAGAGTAGAATAGAGTAGAGGAGAGTAGAGAGTAGAGGAGAGTAGAGAGTAGAGGAGAGTAGAGAGTAGAGGAGAGTAGAGAGTAGAGGAGAGTAGAGAGTAGAATAGAGTAGAGGAGAGTAGAGAGTAGAATAGAGTAGAGGAGAGTAGAGAGTAGAATAGAGTAGAGGAGAGTAGAGAGTAGAATAGAGTAGAGGAGAGTAGAGAGTAGAATAGAGTAGAGGAGAGTAGAATAGAGTAGAGGAGAGTAGAGAGTAGAATAGAGTAGAGGAGAGTAGAGTAAGAAAATAAACATGAACTAAAGTTAGAAAACAATATTTCACAAGTTAAACCATTTTCCACCTTCTGGTAAGAAAGTTTGAGTCAAATCTACCGTGAAGCTGTAACATACAACATATATATGTGATTATTTGTCACTGTATGACAGTGGACATGACAGTTGTTGGAGATCATATAAACGTGGTTTTACAGAAGAATTTTGAAAAAAAAAGTAATTTGTACGTTCAAAATGAGGCTAAAGTAAACACCAAGTTTACTTCCCCCCCCCCCCCCCCCAAAAAAAAAAAAAAAAAAATCCTCCAATATTAGAAGGGAGCAATCATATTTTCCCGACCATGTAATGAGAAGGGGATATATTGTAACAACTGACCAAGAAAAAAGAAAAATTAGGGTAGAAGAGATAGAGGAAAGCAGAGAAAAAGAGAAGAAATATAAGATATAATTATAAAATAATTTAAGAGAATAGATTCGTAGGGAATCAACAACAGAACTGATAAATAGCAGCAGAGGTTGAAATTTGTGGAGAAACATGATCATCAACACCAGTAGGCATGGATCTTGATGATGATTACGATTACACCGGCTTTGTTACTGCCCTGTATGATTACATAATCGTATGTAATTGATGTCAATTTACCCACAAATGTATTTGAAATATAATCTATACTTTCAGTGTGGCTTCTCTTATGACAGCGACAAGACAATGTAATAAATACAACATCGAGACTGCAACTCCAAACGTAAAGAGCACTTGTACTCAACGCTTTATGTGATGACTCGACGACGCAGTCCCGATTACGTTCAATCAAGAGTGTGTTTACACAGCACTTTAGTTACAATTCACAAATTCATCTCTATTGTACCTGTTTTTTTTTTTTTGGGGGGGGGGGGGGGGGGGGGGGGAGGGGGTGGGTTTGCACATAAAATTCTCTCATTACACGAAAATACTGGTTATAGTCATCTATAAATTTATAAAACTATATATCGTTAGTGGACCATTTCATTTGTGTCTAAGGCAACTGCCGGTGGTATGGCACTCTCCAGGTTCTGTTAGAAAAGCAACACAACTTCTTTGGCTTACAAATGACATACAGGATAAAATAAGTTATCTGCATAACCTGTAACTAATAAATGTTTCTTCTATGAAAGCTGAATACTCCTAGCTACAATCTCTTTTTTCTTCTTTTCTTTCTTCTTTCCTAAAACCGAAAATCATTTCCTTGAAAAATATTCGTCTTCCAAAAATAAAAAATAATGTCCTCGTAGAATCCTTTCAAGCTTCCAACAGCTTACATAATTAGCTCAGCATAACACTATTGACTATTCCCTATTGTTCTATTCCCGTAATAAGGTAATCATTGTATCTCATAGCTGAACATGAGCAAACGTTTTCAAACAGCTCTGTCCAACTCATATCTGTGATGTATTATGTCAACACCATTTTGTTCGAATATCTGCCAAAACTTGTATACGTCTCTTTTGTAATCACAATCTAAAAGACTGTCATATCATACAGTAGAGGTGTCACATTTCATACATGTCTCTGGCCATAGAAATACTTAACATGCAAGAGGTCCTAAGTCCAAAAATAGTAATTCTTAGAGATGCAAGATCAATCTTACAAGCGATATTAAGCCTTAAACAGGACAGGACAGACTCATTCAGGGAATAAAGAGCAACATTATTCGCTGTCAGAATAGGCAGAACTAGTCCTACAGTAGATACCAGCACTCTATGGCATACTTGAAAACGAGAAAGCAGATGAACTCGCAAATGCTGGTGGGAGCCTTCAACAGTTGAATCAACCCCAGAGTCTCAAAGAAATAAAGACAACCCGAAACACTCGAGGAAAACAGAATGGAGGGAGATATATGGAAAATATGAGCCAGAACACAACAAACTCGGCAGACATGAGCAGACTAATATATTAAGACTCAGAACAGTTCATTGTGACTTCAGAGCACACATACACAAGATAGGACTCAGTGACTTTGCAACATACAACTATGGAGCAGCAGCAGAAGAAAACTCCAGAACATATCCTACAGGACTGCAGGTCTCTAAACAAAGAACACAAATATGGCCCACAAAACTAACACTGCATAAGATGTTATGGGGAACGGGTGATGACCTCATACACACCATCTTGTTCATGATCCTGGCAGTCTAAATGTCTAACCGCGTAGCAACAGCTGATCGTTGAAGAAGAATACAAGTCTATCTTAATAAATAATAGTTTGACCTACATGAATGGATGGCATCAAGCCATGACTGGCAACATTCCCTGAAAAAACCGGTATCTATTAAAAAAGTTGATTCTACTGAATAGCTTGAATAAACGAAAGATCAACTTGAATAAACAAAAGGACAAGAAGAAGCATATACATACACTGTTACAGAAATGAGAAAAACAGCGTAAAGATCAATGACAAACAGCCAAGGGCAGGCTAAACTGGTGTGATGACACTGCAAGCTACTGAAGCCATGTTCACGAACTTGTCTTAATCTGAAAGTGATTGAGCACCTAAAGGCATCACAGGACCGCTTTGATATCAGCTCAGAAATGACAATGAATAAAGAAACAATGATAAAATAAGAGGGAAAGCCAGGATAAAAACTGAACATTTTACTGTCTGCGATACGGACTTGTAATTGATTAGAAGAGGAAGAAAAGAACCGGCTTGGTCCAACTTTTGGTTCAACCCAGAAAGTAGGGTGGAAAGAGGTGTTGCTGAAAGGCAGGGGATTAAAGGCGTATTTAAAATGCAGTCGCTGCACAATGTACATGTTTAGATTGTCGTTTCACACCACAAAGAAAGACATGGAACCATATACTGACTTTAAATGAGGTGAACAAGCAATTGGTTAATCTTTGGAGTCACAAGCAATAATCGTAGTCTTGAGTACCAAGCGAATAATCGTAGTCTTGAGTACCAAGCGAATAATCGTAGTCTTGAGTACCAAGCGAATAATCGTAGTCTTGAGTGCCAAGCGAATAATCGTAGTCTTGAGTACCAAGCGAATAATCGTAATTCCTATCATCAATGCCCTCCGAGATGTGGGAAGAGCACAGGACTTCGACAAACACAGATCCACGTCACTTCTTCGGATGATGGAAATGGGAGTTAAGGCGGGCACAGCCAGAAATGAGAAACTTAGTGGCCGTGTAAGAAGACTTATCAACCAACATAGAACTGGAGTCGTCAGTCGCTGGACACTGAAGGGAATTGCTGAGGAGGGGATCTGAGCACCTATGGACATGTTCGGAGTGCAATGATGATGACCCGCAAATAACTCAAATAACTCAAATCGTAATTCCTGCACTTTTTGCCGCAATTAACTTAGTAA
The DNA here is from genome assembly GCA_032433765.1 of Megaustenia siamemsis. Lineage (NCBI taxonomy): Eukaryota > Metazoa > Mollusca > Gastropoda > Stylommatophora > Ariophantidae > Megaustenia > Megaustenia siamemsis. Next base: position 45,944,748 of record JAVIAB010000160.1, on the reverse strand, counting down.
TTCTGTATTATGCTATTTAATCCACGCAATAATATTTTATCGAGATTAAATGTGTCAGACGAATGAAAGGAAACAGATTGTGAGATAAGATCTGAAGTGAAGAACTGAAGAAAAAAAAGCTAGGAATAATTCTCGCCATAGAATACATAAAGAAACAACAGATAAAATGGTTCAGCCAAGTGATAAGACAGAAAGGCCAAACACAACATAATAAGCCTTCAAAAAACGTTGCAAGAACACCAGACTCAAGGGCCGACCACGAAAAGTTGAATTAATAGGATATTAGAAACACTATGAAACATAACAACAGCAAATGTCAACAAACGATAAAAAGGCCGCAAATTGTATTTTCCCGCGATGCTGAAAAGTAAGTGAGGAAGGAAAGAAGAAAAGAAGAAGGATATCTTACTTTTGTATAGATTTATGTATATACAGACAAGATTACACACACGCACGTACGCTCGCGCGCGCACACACACATATATTTATTTTCCTTCAAAAGTTCATACAACTAATGGCAGAAATGGCGGAAGATCGACAGCAGTCCAGAAGGCTGCTGAATCTGGAAGAGCCTTCTACGGCTGAGGGCACAACGGTGACCACCATTGTGGTCGCATCCAATCAGAAATCAAAGGTAAAGTGGTGCTTGTAGACTGTCATGCCCACACGAATAATGGAAGGCATGTTTCCAGGAAAACGGGACAGGGACAGACCAAGAAGAAGGTGGTTTTAAGATAACAAAGTGAGCTTGAAATTGGCAACAGAAAAAGTGGGAGATCTAGCTAGAGAGAGATTATTTCAGACGACGATTTACTAGCAACGTTTCGCAAAAATCATGGAGACCGATAATGATGATGTTATATACTCCACCTTTGCGATGTACTTCCATAAATAGATTAAACAGTTTGATTAAGCAAGATGGGATAGAAAACGGAAGGCAAGCTGGTACCCACAAATACATTGATGAAGTTGGATGTGTTGGGCCGAGCGAAATATAAAACAATTTGCCGTTTGCTGTAAACAACAATGCAACGTACCTACGCTCATTTAGCGCTCTTTTAAATGTGGGAAATAAGAGGAGCAGGCGCAAGGTGAACGTAGAATAGGAAGAAGAAGCAATAGCATTGGTGCAGCAACGGTCCAGACAAAAAAAATCCATCTTGGAATAAGAATCATCACCCACTTGATGATGATCATTAAAGGAGAGCACTAACCACTTCGCTACGTCGGCTTCAAATGTATTTATATAATTGTTCACAACAACAAATTAAAGACATTCTTGGTGTTGATATTGACATCCAAGATTTTCACCTTTTTCTATTGCAAATCTGAACTGACTGTATCAAACTAAAGAGAAACAAGCACAAGTCTAATTCATCAACAAATCCACTAGATATAACAGCTTTAAATCAAAAAGATATTAAGGATACCTATACAATACAAGTAAAGAACACATACCAGAAGCTGCTAGAAGAAGGAATTGAGTAATACAGAAGAGAAAATCCTGATGAAAAAGTAACAACCAAATGGCAATGCATAAAGAAAAGCATGCAAGAAACCTGCGACACCTTACCCAAAAGAGAAAAGAACAAACAAAAAAAATGGATAACTAACAAAATCTTAGATAAAATAGAAAAAAGGAGACAAGCGAAGAACACTGCCCAATACAATAAAAATAGAAAATGAGATACGCAAAATGTGCAAAAAGGCAAAAGAAAACTGGCTCAGCCAAAAATGTATAGAAATAGAAACTATGGAAAGCAAACAAGACATAGGCGGAATGCACACAGAAATAAAGAGAGTTATTGAGTTATTTGTGGATCATCATCATTGCACTCCGAACATGTCCATAGGTGCTCAGATCACCTCCTCAGCAATTCCCTCAGTGTCCAGCGACTGACGACTCCAGTTCTATGTTGGTTGATAAGTCTTCTTACACGGCCACCAAGTTTCTCATTTCTGGCTGTGCCCATCTTAACTCCCATTTCCATCATCCGAAGAAGTGACGTGGATCTATGTTTGTCGAAGTCCTGTGCTCTTCCCACATCTCGGAGGGCATTGATGATGACCGCCCGATCCATTGGTTGCCCGTCCTCAACGACAGCACAGCTAGCCAACCTGTCCGCTCTTTCATTTCCCCGTACTCCCGCATGTCCAGGGACATAGACAAAGGTAACCTTACGTATTTTGGATTTCTGCAACGACTCTACCCATTGCATGCGTACAGAGCCCGCCTCCACTTTTTTAATCATGCTCATCGAATCACTCAGTATACATGCGTGGGTGTAGTCTTGTGACTCTAACCATTTGAATGCCTTGGCCACTGCCATCACCTCCATTGTCATGCTACTCGTGGTCATGACGCATGCACCACTGTCTTCCTTGACTATTCTGCCTGCCGAGCGTGCTGTAAATGCCCATGCACTTTTTTGGTGTCGCCTTACAGATCCGTCTGTATAGATGACTGCATCTTTCTTTTCTCATCGGTGTTATCGCAGATGAGACCGTTGACCTCAGCATTAACCACCACCGGGTTCTGTTCCCTAATTTTCCTGTCGAGTGTGACAATACACGAGAAAGTCCCCTTGAATGACGTAGGCACCGGTATCCATTCCTCACCAACGCTAAAATAAAGAGAATGACTAATAAAAATAAAAAAAGCCACAGAAGGTGGATGCATTGCAGACAAAAAAAGGAAAAATGCTAACAGACAGTAAAGATATTATAGATAGATGGCAGGAATATATAACAGAACTATTTTATGATCAAAGGGACAAGAAACCAGTTATAAAATGTACATCAGGCTTTAAAATCTTAAAATCCGAGGTGGAAAAAGCTATAAAAACAATGAAAAAGGGAAAAGCAGCAGGACCTGACAGCATGCAGATAGAGATGATACAGGCACTTGAAGATTTTGGCATTGAAGTGATTACAGACATATGCAACGACACATACCACACAGGATACATACCAAATGAACTAAAACATCTACTTTCATTGCATTGCCTAAAAAGAATGGTGCAGTTGAATGCAGTGACTTTAGAACAATAAGTCTAATGAGTCATGTTACAAAATCTTGCTAAAAGTTATACAAGGAAGGATTATTATAAAATCAATACCGAATTAGATGAGCAGCAATTTGGATTTAGGAAAAATAGCGGGACAAAAGAAGCTATATTCTGCATGAGAATAGTCGAAAAGTACACAGAAGTAAAGTAAAAAATAAAGTAAAGTACCTCCGTCACGCCAAGTAGCGTATAGGGAAATATGGTGTTAGTGACCATAAATTTTACAGACCTTCAGCACATGATTTTTTGGGTAATGTGGTCAGTATTACGCCCCGTGCTGTTTTACTTTCCCAGTTCAGAACTACAACTACCTTGGACATACTATAACCAGTGATGGAAAATGTACAACTGAAATAAACAAAAGAATAGGAATGGCAAAAAGTAATTTTAATGCCACGAAGAACATACTAACATCAAAACAAATAACAACAGGGCTAAAACTAAGAATAGCAAAATGTTACATCTTCTCAATATTCCTATATGGTGCAGAAACATGGACATTAGACAAGAAAACAGAACAGAGAATTGAAGCATTTGAAATGTGGATATATAGAAGAATAGGTAGAGTTGGATGGAAGGAAAATAAAACAAGCGATGAAGTCTTAAAACAACTAAAAATGAAAAGAGAACTACTAAACACAATTCAAACAAGACAAGTGCGATTTTGGGGCCATGTTAAAAGACACAACAGCCTACTAAAAGTAATCATGGAGGGGAAAATACAAGGTAAAAGAGGCAGAGATAGACCAAGACTAACGTGGACGAGTAACATCAAAAGATGGACAAATCAACCTATGACAACCTGCACCATCAAAGCAAGAGACAGAGCAGAATGGCGCTCCATGGTAGCCAACCTTCGTTGTGGAGACGGCACTCGATGATGATGATGAAATCTGTACTTAAGCTTGTGAAATCTATCTCTGTCTACATTCAAAGCCTAGGCTTATTTAGAGATTAGTGTCGAATTAAAGGGAGGCTGCATACATTATTGTCTGTGTTGTTTGTCGAAACAGCCTTGCTCTGACCGTTCGTTTTCATAAATTGTACCACCCCTTTCATCTTACTTTTAGGCTAACGGCCAAGCTGCAGCACGTAGGCACGGCCAAGGCTAAAGGAATGTGGAAGAAGGCTAACTAACCTCTTGGATCTTGAGCAAACTGCAGTGAGCGAATGTTGCGCGAGCTCGTTGCGTTTGCTTGCTCTGCTAGTTCATGACTTTAGTTGTTCCCGCAGAGAGAATTTACTTGTTTACAAGTGCGGTGTAAAATAACATAACAGAATGTGTGCTTGAATTAATTGTGCAATCTTAAAATAAGATGAAATCTTTTATAATATCAACAAATGTATCCATTGCTTTTTGTATCATTCTCTTACAGTTGTACCTATTCTATCTGACTTCAAATATATAAATATACATATAATATACCTATATAGATACACCTGTATCGTTGTTTTGTATATTTTCTTTTTTTCTTTTCTTTTCTATTTCTTTCTACTTCTATCCACTCTGCTTTTACCCTTTCTTATCTGTATTCTTGTTCTTGTACTTCTTCTTTATTTCTTCTTTCTCTTCCTCATTTTTCTTTCCCTCTTTCTCCACACCTCCTTCCCTTTCTTCATCATCTGTATTGTCTTCGTATACTTTTTTCTTTCTACTTCATCACTATCATCTTCTACTGGATCATCAACTTCTTCTTCTTTTCACTTTTGCATTCAATTGCCACTTGATATGCCCCTGACCACCATTAACGTGGTGCTCAAAGTCTGGATCCCACTGCTCTCTGTTGTTTAATATACAAAAATGAATCAATCACATGGAGAAGAAAAAAGAAAAGAAATAAAAACAAGAGAAAAAGAAAATGAACAGACACTTGTTGATTTTATAGAGGGCGTGTAATATATTTAATACAAACAAATACTATCATATTGTGGAGACTGCACTGAGCCGTCACTCTTTTCCCCTCCCCCACAACCCCATCCCCGGGCAATTCCCATAGTTGGGGTAAAGCCGTAAAGATATATATATATATATATATATTATATATCTGCGATCAAGACTCAATCAGAGTAGGATTCTCATGAAGTCAGCTGTCTGTTTAAGATATTCGATTGCCCCATTGGGCTACAAAGGACAAGAGGTAGGGTTCGAACCAACCGACGGCTTCCGGGTTCACCCAGCCTTAAATGGGTACCGGATTTTTTCTGGGAAAGTAAAGCGGCACAGGCGTAATACCTACTATATTACCCCCAAAATAATGTGCTGAAGGTCTGTAAAATTTATGGTCACTAACACCATATTCCCTATATGCCACTTGGCGTGACGAGGCTCTTTACTTTTTTTACTTTTTACTAACAACATATTCATCATACACGGCAGGAAATAATGAGTACTGTTTATTTTTTTAATTTTCAGATTTCTCATCAAACAAGGCAGCAAAAAGGAGTTGACTAATTTCTCACAGAACGACGATATAGGCATCCGATCGCCGCCAGTAGCAGCATCCCCGACAAACATGTCTCAATTCCAGCACGGTCTCTTCGGATGTTTCGACAACTGCGGCCTCTGTCTGATTACCTATCTAGTCCCTTGCTACACATTCGGCAAGAACGCTGAGGCAGTGGGAGACTCATGCCTTTGTTGTGCCCTGGCTTACTTCGTGCCAATCCTTGACATCGTGGCACTGATTCAAGTACGAGGGAAGATCAGGGCATCTCGCAATATCGAGGGCGGCTGCATCTCAGATTTTTTTACTGTCATCTGCTGCCATTTTTGTGCGCTAATTCAGGAAGCTCAAGAAGTCCGGTCTCCAGGAGGACAACACATGGCAAGGTCTTAGACACAGTCATCGCCAGTACAGAAAGGATAGAACAAATAAACCATGCTGTGTAAAGACAACTAGAACTAAATAAAGGATAGAACAAATAAAACCATGCTGTGTAAAGACAACTAGAACATTGTAGAACATTTCTAGAAACTTTTTTTGGTTTGGGGAGAAGTGGGGATGGGTGGGACAGTAGTGAAGTGAGGTGGGGATAGGTTGGGCAGTAAGGAAGTGAGGTGGGGTGGGTTGGGCAGTAAGGAAGTGAGGTGGGGATGGGTTGGGCAGTAAGGAAGTGAGGTGGGGATAGGTTGGGCAGTAGTGAAGTGAGGTGGGGATGGGTTGGACAGTAATGAAGTGATGGGGTGGGGATGGTGGGCAGTAATGAAATGGGGTGGGGTGGGTGGGCAGTAATGAAGTGAGGGTGGGGAAGTAATGAAGTGAGGTGGTGGTGGTGGAGTGGGACAGTAATAAAGTGATAGGGTGGGGCAGTAAAGAAGTGAAGTGGGGATGGGTGGGTGGGGCAGTAAAGAAGTGAGGTACATAAGAAATCAGTGGCATAACTAGATTGTTAGTGAATGGGGAGGGCGGATGCTGGAAACTAGCACAGACACTAGGTAAACACCTGTTTTCAAAGTCCAAAAATAAAACATGTACAAACATTGTACCACAAACAAAACATGTACAAACATTGTACCACAAATAAAACAAGTACAACCATTGTACCACAAATAAAACATGTACAAACATTGTACCACAAATAAAACATGTACAAACATTGTACCACAATTAAAACATGTACAAACATTGTACCACAATTAAACATGTACAAACATTGTACTACAATTAAAACATGTACAAACATTGTACCACAAATAAAACATGTACAAACATTGTACCACAAACAAAACATGTACAAACATTGTACCAAATTTTAAAGAAATTATTACTCTCGGAACCTGGTCTGTATTGCCCACCTACCACCTCACATATTTTCTTCTATTGATTGCCCTCCTACCACCTCACATATTTTCTTCTATTGATTGCCCACCTACCACCTCACATATTTTCTCCTATCCATTGCCTTCCTGCCCCTCACATATTTTCTTCTATCAATTGCCCTCCATTTCGTTATGCATTTTCTGTTATCTAGGGCCGAGCCTTTTTTTTTAAAAATCAAATCACCAACCATTACTTTTTTTTACATATTATGTTTTTAAAAAAACGACAAATATAAAGAGTGCACATATACAACATACATACATATAAAGTATGCGATTTGAATGCCACTAGTGTTGGCAAGGATTGAAGTAACAGCGGACAAAAAAGAATAACTAAAGCAATCATTTACTTCGGGGAGGATTGTCGCAACTTGCCCTATGAAGCTATCGAGGTCGTATTAAGGGAATCAATCGAAAAAGTGTGGTCACCTCAGGGTTCTATCATCTATAATGATGGTTGTGTATCCCGCAGACAGTGCAGTGGTTGGGGTTTTGTGGCGTACCAATATGACAGAGAAGTGGCTAGGAATCTGGCAAGTGTAACATTACGGTGTCCGGTATGATAATGGAGATAGAAGCAGAAACGGTGGCGATAACATGGCTGATTGTACAGAATGTGGATCACGCAGTCTTAGTGACGAACTCGCAAAGTATTCTACAGAAGATTGACAGACAGTGGCAGGAGTGGATGCAGCTATTGGATGACTCAAATGTGAACGCATTACATGGGTGTACTGTCCAAGACTTGTCGATGTACACGACAATGAAATAGCCGATAAGCTTGCTGGCAGCTCTGGCACTGTGTGGCCTTACTCTGGACAAACTCTCACCAAGTTTGTTCTTCATTTCTTAGGAGAATAGGTGGGACAATGATGGACGGCACATTGAGAGACTGAGGAGAATAGGTGGGACAATGATGGACGGCACATTGAGAGACTGAGGAGAATAGGTGGGACAATGATGGACGGCACATTGAGAGACTGAGGAGAATAGGTGGGACGATGATGGACGGCACATTGAGAGACTGAGGAGAATAGGTGGGACAATGATGGACGGCACATTGAGAGACTGAGGAGAATAGGTGGGACAATGATGGACGGCACATTGAGAGACTGGAGTTTAAAGATGAAAAAAAAAGTATCTGGTCGATCAGGAGTGGTTAGTGTGAAAAGCAGATATATCTGTAATCAACATCTTACATGAACACACATATATACATATGGACATACATACAACATATACACATACGAACATATGGACATACATACAACATACACACATACGAACATATGTTTTTAAAAAAAACACAGGAATGCTCTAGATTCTAGAACATGAAAGCTACAAAATCACGTGAGAGATCTCTTCCTTCTCGCGCGCGCTCTCTCTCTCACTCCCCCCCCCCCCCCGCCAAACCCTCCTCTTTTTATAAATAACTGATTAATCCCAAAACCTCCCCTCAGGAGTTCGTGGCGTTGTCGCGTCACTGACAGTTAAACAGCATTGAAACAGTCAAAACGGAATGTTACTTGAGAACAAGATGATGTCCATAAAAGAAATACAAACAGCATCCCTTACTGACTCCACTAAAACAGAGAAAAACAATAAACACATTTGCCAGAAGTGCCTACAGTCATTATCTAATGTTTATATTAATATCCTTAATTACCGAAATTCCTCCTGGTATTTTTAATTACTTCATATCATAATCATGTATATATTTGCTGACAAACTAATTTACTAGCAAACGAACTATTTTAATGTCTATATATTTCTTGCTATTATTCCTAACCAAATATGTTTACATAAATTCTTTCACTCTGATTTGGCTTATAATCGCATACCTTAACTGTTTACATATTTCCATAGATTTATGTACTTTGAACAGTCCATTTGTCTGTTGATTTCGCATGTTTGTATATTTAGATTTTCGTTGCTTTTGATATTCACAATGTTCCGGTCAAAATATCAAGTCATGTTTTCCTTATTTGAATGTTTTTTGTTAAAAAAATAAATCAATAAAAAGGTAACGAATTGCATGGTTTCAACAAGCTTTTCCGCAAAAACGCTTTTTGAAATTATTTCTGGTTGTAGTTGCAGTATTTAGTAGACAATTGGTCGAGAGTCCGGTGGTTTTGTAGTTAGTGCACTCGCCTTCTGAGCTGAAGATTCAGGTTTCTTTTTCTTGTTCTTTGCGTTCATCCGATGAGTACAAGAAAAGTTAAGTCTCTTCGTCATCCGCCCTTAAAGGACGTTATGTGGGCGTAGATACGCTGTGTTGTCCTTGGCAGTAAAACTGGAATATTGACCAGACTAGACTAGTCAGTATGTTTTAATAAAGGGCGCCGCAAAGAGGTGGAGTAGGGTCGGATAGTTCTGGTTCACTGGTTTTGGTACATACCATCAGCTATGAGTTGGTGACACCTTTCAGCTCTGTTGATGTCTGACATACTCGGTTCAGAGTTCAAATCCCGGTTCAGGCATCTTTTTTTCCGACCTAGGAAACTTTCTGGTCCACCGTGCCACTTTAAATGGAAACTAGTCTCTGGGAAAAGTTTGGCAACGTTAAAGGGCCATCCCATGAAGCGGAGGTTTAGTACACTGAAGTCACTAACATTTCATTTCCAAATGGTAATTGCTATATGCCTACCTTTACCCAATTTTTTTTATTTACACAACTTCTGCATTCAGTGTAATTGTGGCATTTTAGTTATGGCCTAATAGAAGTTACAGTCTGTGTGTGTGTGTTTGTGTGAATATGTGAATATGCATTTATCAAAATCTGCTACATTCCTGTGGTTCTTCACCGACGTTTTATTTGGGAGTGATGTTAACATTAACAAAACGTAAACACATTTGCTCTAGTACAGTTATATTATGGGTGTCTACTGTCGTTCTTTTTTTTTTTTTATTAAGAAATAAATATCAAAATAATGTCTAATGTATCCATTCTGATGACGAATGTATGTCGCAAATATATAAGGTCGCAAAACAAATGAGGTTTTGAAGGACAACATAAACGGAACAATCAAGATTGTCATCAACGGATGCAACCGTTATGAGCAATGAAAATTTTCAAAGTAACAGAAATAAACAAGCAAAATCGTGAAAGAATTGCAGTCAGAAAGTAAAATATGTACATTGATAGCGAGTGAGTGATAATGATAGCATGCTTGCAGATATACATAACCGTCACAAACATTGGCAGCCGTGATAGTTCAGTGCTTTGTGAGCTGGACTACTAAGAACAAGAGGTTGGGTTCAATCCTGATGAATGGTTCCAGGATAACCCATCCTTAGATGAGTACCAGATTATTTCAGGGAAAGTAAAAGCAGCACGGGCATAATACTGACCACATTATTCCAAAAAATCATGTGCCGAAGGTCTAGAAAAATTATGGTCACTACCACCATATTCCCTAAACGTCACTTGACGTGACAGGGCTCTTATCCTCTACTGCCACCAGAATTATCCTGGAATCTAGAGGATAGATACACAGACCGGAGACATCCTGCCGGATAACAGATTCATGACAAATCCACCGAATGTATCAGACCTGGAGCATTCTGTAAAGACTAATAAGGGTCTAAATTGAATGAGAAATTCACTGCCGATCTACAAGACTTGATGACATGTGGCCAGGAACAAGTCAAAGACAGAGCAGAGAACATACCAGCAGAGCTTGAACGTCTGCTTCATCCGGGCGTAAAGAGATTAACCGGATATATGTCAGCAAAATATATGTCAGCATTAACATCTGCTACAACTGACGTGAAGAGTCTGTCAAGACAAATAAATTAACACACAGTATATGGTTAGACTTTTACACAAATTATTGATATCAAGAATCCCAAGAGTCCAAAGTAGTTAACGACGCTTTTTAACAAAAACACCAAAGAGCACGCAATAACGATAAACATCTTAATACATGAAACCTGCGTGCTTATTGCATTTCTGTATGGATATGAAACGTGGGCAACATAATCAAATCACAAGAAAGGGCTAAACACTTTTCATAGATGCTGATTCAAAAAATAATAAACATAAAAAAGTAGGACAAAGTAAACATAATGAGTGTTCCTTTCCAGCAGTGTAATATGTTTCTGAAACGTGCAAGACGACTACAGTTTCAGTGCTGAACTGTGCTTGAGAGTCTGATATATTATTATTTGGGGGCCTCGGTAGCCTAGTTAGGAAAACCACCCGACTACCGACGTTCGGACACCCGTGTTCGATTCCCGCTGGGAGCAGTGTGAATTGTACTCGTGGTTGGAAAAAAAAATACCCCTACGGTCGACCCAGCCGTTGGCAGAAATGGGTACCACCCTGGCAAGGTGAGGAATGTCGCCTCGCATCGTGAGTTTCGATGCTTGAGGCGACACTATCCAGAAATCTCAGAATATTTCCGGATAGGCGGCCGAACACATATGGGTGGAAACTCGCGTGCTAAGACGCCGGTTCAAGTCTCGTACTTTACTTTACCTATCATATATTATTATTTGCTTGCATGATCTAGCCCAGGTCAGCCTATATCAGACATGGAAAACATAAGACTAATTTTGGTATTGGGTACCATGTGTTTTTAACGTATTTTAACACATTAATTAGCTTATTTGCTATATTTTTTATTTCACAAACATTAATAATAAAGTTAAAATGTCTCAAATTTTGTGGTTTGTCTATCCTTCAATAAATAATTATCAATTCATTCTGGATTGTGCTCAGATATAATCCAGAAATCGTCATGAAGTTGGCGAGGCACCAAAAAGAGATGGTCCAAGATCAAATTTAGTGGAAAGCACTGAAACAGATGGGTAGCCGCGATAGCTCAGTGGTTAGTGAATTGGACTACAAGGACAAGAGGTAGGGTTGGATCCCAACCGACGGGATCCGGTTCACCCAGCCTTTAATGGTTATCGGATTTTTTTCTGGGAAAGTGAAGCGGCACGGGCGTAATACCGACCACATTACCCCAACAATCATGTGCCGAAAGTCCGTAAAATGTATGGTCACTAACACCATATTCCCTATACGCCACTTGGCGTGACGGGGATACTTTACTTTTTTTTTTTTTTAACTGAAACAGATGCGAACAGTTTGGGCCAGAAGTGAGACATCCAGTGCGAGATAGTCGTGAACAGTGTAAAAATATGATTTCCTTGTCATCCTACAAGATGCCATAAGACTGTTGTAAGCCCGTGGCCAAAATATAAAAAAAAGAACTTACAATTTAAAACAGAAAAAAACTCTTTTGAGCAGGATACATGTGTGTGTAAACAGCAGCAGTAAAGAAATCAAGTCTTGTGTTCAAAACATTGATTGGGATTTCATTCTACGGCTGACTATTTGGCTTCCACAAAAACGACCCAAGGAAACGGTGAAAAAAAAGTAGTAGGAGAGGGAAGGAATATACAAATGAATATGAACAAAGGGTAGGAAATGAAGAAGAGGAAGAGGAAGAAGAAGAAGAAGAAGAAGAAGAGAGAGAGAGAGAGAGAGAGGAAGAAGAATGAAGAAAGGATAAACATTAGGAAGAAAAAATGAGGATGGAATTAAAAACAGCAGAAGAAGAAGATGAGAAAAAAGGTTAAGAAAAGGTTAAGAAAAGGTTAAGAAAAGGTTAAGAAAAGGTTAAGAAAAGGTTAAGAAAAAAAATGAAGGCAGAAGAGAGGGAGAAGAAAAAATGAAAAACGAAGCGATAATAACCGGAATAAAAAATAGAAAGAGAAAAATAGCAGAATTAAAATGAAGTTTGTTTTCCTATACGGAAAATACATAAGTGGCATGCATGTTCTTTGGGGTTCAAGTGACGCACCATCGGCATGCTAGATAATGACAGTCGTCAATCATACATGTCACCTGCAACAGCTGGTTGTGGTGAATGTAGATTGAAGTGAGGAAAAGTTGCGTTGGTCATTCCTTAACTTCACTTCCTTCTATTCTTGGTACTTACCGTTTGATTGAAACCACGCTCAAGGCCGCCTCGTTGTTACCGAGACTCTGGTCATGGTCGGGGGAGACAAGAATACAACCACTGTAATCTTGCACGCTATACTTAGAAGGTGACTAAGGAGGTTAGGGTCTTCGCCGGTGCTACGGAATTCATGCATCTGAGCTGAAGCCATCTTCAGGGTTTTCCATAGTGTGTTTCTTTCTGGGGATCATGATGAGCCGGGGATCTGAGCTGAAGCCATCTTCAGTACTTTCCATAGTGTGTGGCGGGTATGTTTCTCTCTGTGGAACATGATGAGCCGAGGATCTGAGCTGAGGCCATCTTCAGTACTTTCCATAGTGTGTGGCGGGTATGTTTCTCTCTGTGGAACATGATGAGCCGGGGATCTGAGCTGAAGCCATCTTCAGTACTTTCCATAGTGTGTGGCGGGTATGTTTCTCTCTGTGGAACATGATGAGCCGAGGATCTGAGCTGAAGCCATCTTCAGTACTTTCCATAGTGTGTGGCGGGTATGTTTCTCTCTGTGGAACATGATGAGCCGGGGATCTGAGCTGAAGCCATCTTCAGTACTTTCCATAGTGTGTGGCGGGTATGTTTCTCTCTGTGAACATGATGAGCCGGGGATCTGAGCTGAAGCCATCTTCAGTACTTTCCATAGTGTGTGGCGGGTATGTTTCTCTCTGTGGAACATGATGAGCCGGGATCTGAGCTGAAGCCATCTTCAGTACTTTCCATAGTGTGTGGCGGGTATGTTTCTCTCTGTGGAACATGATGAGCCGGGGATCTGAGCTGAAGCCATCTTCAGTACTTTCCATAGTGTGTGGCGGGTATGTTTCTCTCTGTGGAACATGATGAGCAGGAGTTCTGGGCACTATTGAGTTGTCTGTTGTGTAATGAAGATAATATGTGGACCAACATTTCAAGACAAAGTCAGGACAACTCGAGATATTGCAAATACTGTAGACCCTGAGCTTTCTGAGTCTCTACCCATGCTTTTTCTAAGTCATTTTCGTAGGTCGCTCTTTTACCTATTCAGCAAAAAGTAATGACGTTAACATTACATATATACAACTTTATATAGCAGCTATACTAAAAATGGAGCCGCTATAGCTCAGTGGTTAGTGAATTGGATTACAAAGGACAAGAGGTAGGGTTCGATCTCACCCGACGGCCCCGTTTCACCCAGCCTTTAATGGGTACCGGATTTGTATCTGGGAAAGTAAAGCGGCACGGGCGTAATGCCGACCACATTACCCCAAAAAATCATGTGCCGAAGGTCTAGAAAATTATGGTCACTACCACCATATTCCCTAAACGTCACTTGACGTGACAGGGCTCTATCCTCTACTGCCACCAGAATTATCCTGGAATCTAGAGGATAGATACACAGACCGGAGACATCCTGCCGGATACAGATTCATGACAAATCCACCGAATGTATCAGACCTGGAGCATTCTGTAAAGACTAATAAAGGGTCTAAATTGAATGAGAAAATTCACTGCCGATCTACAAGACTTGATGACATGTGGCCAGGAACAAGTCAAAGACAGAGCAGAGAACATACCAGCAGAGCTTGAACGTCTGCTTCATCCGGGCGTAAAGAGATTAACCGGATATATGTCAGCAAATATATGTCAGCATTAACATCTGCTACAACTGACGTGAAGAGTCTGTCAAGACAAATAAATTAACACACAGTATATGGTTAGACTTTTACACAAATTATTGATATCAAGAATCCCAAGAGTCCAAAGTAGTTAACGACGCTTTTTAACAAAAACACCAAAGAGCACGCAATAACGATAAACATCTTAATACATGAAACCTGCGTGCTTATTGCATTTCTGTATGGATATGAAACGTGGGCAACATAATCAAATCACAAGAAAGGGCTAAACACTTTTCATAGATGCTGATTCAAAAAATAATAAACATAAAAAAGTAGGACAAAGTAACATAATGAGTGTTCCTTTCCAGCAGTGTAATATGTTTCTGAAACGTGCAAGACGACTACAGTTTCAGTGCTGAACTGTGCTTGAGAGTCTGATATATTATTATTTGGGGCCTCGGTAGCCTAGTTAGGAAAACCACCCGACTACCGACGTTCGGACAACCCGTGTTCGATTCCCGCTGGGAGCAGTGTGAATTGTACTCGTGGTTGGAAAAAAAAATACCCCTACGGTCGACCCAGCCGTTGGCAGAAATGGGTACCACCCTGGCAAGGTGAGGAATGTCGCCTCGCATCGTGAGTTTCGATGCTTGAGGCGACACTATCCAGAAATCTCAGAATATTTCCGGATAGGCGGCCGAACACATATGGGTGGAAACTCGCGTGCTAAGACGCCGGTTCAAGTCTCGTACTTTACTTTACCTATCATATATTATTATTTGCTTGCATGATCTAGCCCAGGTCAGCCTATATCAGACATGGAAAACATAAGACTAATTTTGGTATTGGGTACCATGTGTTTTAACGTATTTTAACAATTAATTAGCTTATTTGCTATATTTTTTATTTCACAAACATTAATAATAAAGTTAAAATGTCTCAAATTTTGTGGTTTGTCTATCCTTCAATAAATAATTATCAATTCATTCTGGATTGTGCTCAGATATAATCCAGAAATCGTCATGAAGTTGGCGAGGCACCAAAAGAGATGGTCCAAGATCAAATTTAGTGGAAAGCACTGAAACAGATGGGTAGCCGCGATAGCTCAGTGGTTAGTGAATTGGACTACAAAGGACAAGAGGTAGGGTTGGATCCCAACCGACGGGATCCGGTTCACCCAGCCTTTAATGGTTATCGGATTTTTTTCTGGGAAGTGAAGCGGCACGGGCGTAATACCGACCACATTACCCCAACATCATGTGCCGAAAGTCCGTAAAATGTATGGTCACTAACACCATATTCCCTATACGCCACTTGGCGTGACGGGGATACTTTACTTTTTTTTTTTTTTTAACTGAAACAGATGCGAACAGTTTGGGCCAAAGTGAGACATCCAGTGCGAGATAGTCGTGAACAGTGTAAAAATATGATTTCCTTGTCATCCTACAAGATGCCATAAGACTGTTGTAGCCCGTGGCCAAATATAAAAAAAAAGAACTTACAATTTAAAACAGAAAAAAAACTCTTTTGAGCAGGATACATGTGTGTGTAAACAGCAGCAGTAAAGAAATCAAGTCTTGTGTTCAAAACATTGATTGGGATTTCATTCTACGGCTGACTATTTGGCTTCCACAAAAACGACCCAAGGAAACGGTGAAAAAAAAGTAGTAGGAGAGGGAAGGAATATACAAATGAATATGAACAAAGGGGTAGGAAATGAAGAAGAGGAAGAGGAAGAAGAAGAAGAAGAAGAAGAAGAGAGAGAGAGAGAGAGAGGAAGAAGAATGAAGAAAGGATAAACATTAGGAAGAAAAAATGAGGATGGAATTAAAAACAGCAGAAGAAGAAGATGAAGAAAAAAAGGTTAAGAAAAGGTTAAGAAAAGGTTAAGAAAAGGTTAAGAAAAGGTTAAGAAAAGGTTAAGAAAAAAATGAAGGCAGAAGAGAGGGAGAAGAAAAAATGAAAAACGAAGCGATAATAACCGGAATAAAAAATAGAAAGAGAAAAATAGCAGAATTAAAATGAAGTTTGTTTTCCTATACGGAAAATACATAAGTGGCATGCATGTTCTTTGGGGTTCAAGTGACGCACCATCGGCATGCTAGATAATGACAGTCGTCAATCATACATGTCACCTGCAACAGCTGGTTGTGGTGAATGTAGATTGAAGTGAGGAAAAGTTGCGTTGGTCATTCCTTAACTTCACTTCCTTCTATTCTTGGTACTTACCGTTTGATTGAAACCACGCTCAAGGCCGCCTCGTTGTTACCGAGACTCTGGTCATGGTCGGGGGAGACAAGAATACAACCACTGTAATCTTGCACGCTATACTTAGAAGGTGACTAAGGAGGTTAGGGTCTTCGCCGGTGCTACGGAATTCATGCATCTGAGCTGAAGCCATCTTCAGGGTTTTCCATAGTGTGTTTCTTTCTGGGGATCATGATGAGCCGGGATCTGAGCTGAAGCCATCTTCAGTACTTTCCATAGTGTGTGGCGGTATGTTTCTCTCTGTGGAACATGATGAGCCGAGGATCTGAGCTGAAGCCATCTTCAGTACTTTCCATAGTGTGTGGCGGTATGTTTCTCTCTGTGGAACATGATGAGCCGGGGATCTGAGCTGAAGCCATCTTCAGTACTTTCCATAGTGTGTGGCGGTATGTTTCTCTCTGTGGAACATGATGAGCCGAGGATCTGAGCTGAAGCCATCTTCAGTACTTTCCATAGTGTGTGGCGGGTATGTTTCTCTCTGTGGAACATGATGAGCCGGGGATCTGAGCTGAAGCCATCTTCAGTACTTTCCATAGTGTGTGGCGGGTATGTTTCTCTCTGTGGAACATGATGAGCCGGGGATCTGAGCTGAAGCCATCTTCAGTACTTTCCATAGTGTGTGGCGGGTATGTTTCTCTCTGTGGAACATGATGAGCCGGGGATCTGAGCTGAAGCCATCTTCAGTACTTTCCATAGTGTGTGGCGGGTATGTTTCTCTCTGTGGAACATGATGAGCCGGGGATCTGAGCTGAAGCCATCTTCAGTACTTTCCATAGTGTGTGGCGGGTATGTTTCTCTCTGTGGAACATGATGAGCAGGAGTTCTGGGCACTATTGAGTTGTCTGTTGTGTAATGAAGATAATATGTGGACCAACATTTCAAGACAAAGTCAGGACAACTCGAGATATTGCAAAATACTGTAGACCCTGAGCTTTCTGAGTCTCTACCCATGCTTTTTCTAAGTCATTTTCGTAGGTCGCTCTTTTACCTATTCAGCAAAAAGTAATGACGTTAACATTACATATATACAACTTTATATAGCAGCTATACTAAAAATGGGAGCCGCTATAGCTCAGTGGTTAGTGAATTGGATTACAAAGGACAAGAGGTAGGGTTCGATCTCACCCGACGGCCCCGGTTCACCCAGCCTTTAATGGGTACCGGATTTGTATCTGGGAAAGTAAAGCGGCACGGGCGTAATGCCGACCACATTACCCCAAAAATCATGCGCCGAGGGTCTGTAAAATGTATGGTCACTAACACCATATTCCATATACGTCACTTGGCGTGACGGGCGTACTTCACTACTTTATTTAAACCAAAAAATACGACAGTAAAATTGTATAAACGTTTCGGACACAGACTTTCGTCAGTAGGACAAGCCAACAAATATGCACAAGACGATTACACAAATAGGTTTCTATTTAGCTTCAGCCTTGTGGAGGCATCTATCGCAACGAGGTCCAAAGATGCAGTGTTAATAAAGTATTATCGTTGCACTGATATCGTATGTCAGGTTGTTACAACTCATATCGTATCAAGAAAAGGGATACTGGTGGTTGTTTATTATTTTTTTTGTTATGTTACGGTTATGGTTATGGAAGTCCCCAGTATCACTGCAAACGAATTAAATCCATAATTGCTCAACCGCCCGTGCCAGTAGAATCATTCGAATTACTATCTCATCTCCCAAAAATGGAAAGGTAGCAGTAGTCCCCATCATAGCAGTCTCAGCACACGCCAAAAGACATAAGGCGAACCGCACAGAAAGTGAACACAACTGTCTGTTCCATGTCATAAAGTAAAAAAAAGTAAATTGTCACGCCAAGTGGCATATAGGGAATATGGTGTTAGTAACTATAAATTTTACAGACCTTCAGCACATGATTGTTGGGGTAATGTGGTCGGTATTACGTCCGTGCCGCTTTACTTTCCCAGAAAAAAATCCGGTACCCATTTCAGGCTGGGTGAACCCGAAGCCGTCGGTTGGGATCGAACCCTACCTCTTGTCCTTTGTAGTCCAGTTCACTAACCACTGAGCTATCGCGGCTCCCTTGTTCCATGTCATATGATATCGTAATTTATCGTAAAGATCGAAATATTAAACACGACTAAACACGATTATTTTGTTATACATAAATACGTACATCTTGTAGAATATATTATATAATCTTACAATACGTGTATTATAAACGTATCAATATTATTGTTAGCTTTACTATATTTCACTTCGTGACTCCATCAAACGTCCTCTTCATGCGTGTTGTGTAAATGCGCAATAGAAATGTGTTTCTACAGAAGAGAATTGGGGATATCCAGGACAGTCAACAATTGAGGACGCCACGAATGAAAACAGTGCACAAAGATGACATTTCAAATGCATTAGGGAAAGTCCATTCATCAAGGACAGTTACAAATGGCAATCTAGGCGTCATGAAGTCAATGCACTAAGATGATTATTCAAGTGCACTAGGTAAAAAAAAGTCCAGTTACTTTGTACTGCTATAAAGATAAACGAAGACAAAAATGAAACCAAAGACGATATTTCAAGGTTATTATAAAAATTCAGTCTATCTTCTCGAACTCTATTTATAAAATAGGACAACTTGAAATTATTGTAGAGAAGACAACTACACAAAAAACTGTACAGGTCTAATACACAGATGAAAAATATAACACAGAAACCCTTAAAGGCATTGCTTTAGGTCATTGGCGTAGCTAAAGGAGGGGGGGGGGGGGGGGGGGGGGCACCAAATTGCCCATTGTTGCCCTTAATTATTTTACTTTTTTTTTCATCCTCTTCATACCGTAACAATAAGCCACGAGATGTAGGTTTTTGTGTTCTAAATGTAGGTTTTCATGTTCTAAATGTAGGTTTTTCATGTTCTAAATGTAGGTTTTAATATTCTAAATGTAGGTTTTCATGTTCTAAATGTAGGTTTTCATGTTCTAAATGTAGATTTCCATGTTCTAAATGTAGGTTTCCATGTTCTAAATGTAGGTTTTCATGTTCTAAATGTAGGTTTTCATGTTCTAAATGTAGGTTTATATGTTCTAAATGCAGGTTTCATATTCTAAATGCAGGTTTACATGTTCTAAATGCAGGTTTACATGTTCTAAATGCAGGTTTTCATGTTATAAATGCAGGTTTCATGTTCTAAGTACAGATTTCATATTCTAAATGCAGGTTTACATGTTCTAAATACAGGTTTACATGTTCTAAAAGCAGGGTTTCATGTTATAAATGCAGGTTTTCATGTTCTAAGTAAGGTTTCATATTCTAAATGCAGGTTTACATGTTCTAAATGCAGGTTTACATATTCTAAGTACAGGTTTCTTATTCTAAATGCAGGTTTACATGTTCTAAATGCAGGTTTTCATGTTCTAGGTACAGGTTTCATATTCTAAATGCAGGTTTACATGTTCTAAATGCAGGTTTACATGTTCTAAGTACAGGTTTCATATTCTTAATATAGGTTTTCATGTTCTAAGTACAGGTTTCATATTCTAAATGCAGGTTTACATGTTCTAAATGCAGGTTTGCATGTTCTAAATACAGGTTTACATGTTCTAAATGTAGATTTTCATGTTATAAATACAGGTTTACATGTTCTAAGTACAGGTTTCATGTTCTAAATGCAGGTTTACATATTCTAAATGCAGGTTTACATTTTCTAAATGCAGGTTTACATGTTCTAAATGCAGGTTTACATGTTGTAAATGCAGTTTTACATGTTCTAAATGCAGGTTTACATATTCTAAATGCAGGTTTACATGTTCTAAATGCAGGTTTACATTTTCTAAATGCAGGTTTACATGTTCTAAATGCAGGTTTACATATTCTAAATGCAGGTTTACATGTTCTAAATGCAGGTTTACATATTCTAAATGCAGGTTTACATGTTCTAAATGCAGGTTTACATTTTCTAAATGCAGGTTTACATGTTCTAAATGCAGGTTTACATTTTCTAAATGCAGGTTTACATATTCTAAATGCAGGTTTACATATTCTAAATACAGGTTTACATTTTCTAAATGCAGGTTTACATGTTCTAAATGCAGGTTTACATGTTCTAAATGTAGATTTTCATGTTATAAATGCAGGTTTCATATTCTAAATGCAGGTTTCACGTTCTAAAACTCACACATTTCTGGGAAAGCCTGACGGACCCTCTAATGGTTTGCACCTTCACAAGCAGGGACCAGGAAAACTGACTTTGTCCCTGGGCGCTGAAATCCGTAGCTGTGCTTCGGGTCTGGATTGGAACGAAGTAGAGAAAAAAGTACAGGAGTAAAGATGGACGGATGGAAGATAATACTATCATAGACTGAAGCCACAAGTATATAGACATGGACACATTACACTTTACACAGAAACACGTTTTTTTTAATTAAATAATGAATCATCAACATCAAGTACCGGGCCTGTTGGAGTAGGTGACATGTCTCTCCACAATTTTCGATCTCGACAGTTATTTATCATTTCTGTTGTTGACTTTCTGCCAAATCATTCTCTTAAGCTGTCTGGCATTTTTTTTCTCTTTGCTTTCCTCTATCTCTTCGTCCCTCAATTTTCCCAGTTGTTACAATATATTCTAGTTGTTCTCTTCTCATTACATGGCCAAAAAATGATGACTGTTTCTTCTAATATTGGAAATTAGCTCTCTTTTTGCTTTGACCTCTTTCAAAACGTTTTCATTACTCTTCTTAGCTGTCCATGGTATTCTCAACATTCTTCTGTAAAACCACATTTCTACAGATTCCAGTGATTTTCTTGTTTGTTGTCCTATTATCCATGATTCACTTCCATATGTTAAGACTGGCTCTACATAATATTTAAGGACTCTTTTTCTTGTTTTGATTGTCAAAAAGGATTGCATAGGATCTTCCTCATTTTTTGGAAAGCTACTTTTGCCTGAGCCATTCTGCATCTCACCTCTTTTGTACATCTTCCGTCTGAGGTTACAAAGTTCCCAAATATTTCAATTCATTTACCTGTTTTAATATTGTTCCACTTGTCTTTATTTTTCACTGAGGTGATGTCTTTTTCTTGCTGAGTCCTTTATTTTTGCTTTCTTTCACAATAATGTCCAACATTTTAACAATGAACAGCATTCAGGAAAATCCACAAACTAAAATTAGACTGAAGCCACCTTTAGTAAGGTGACCATATTTTTGAAATCCCATTCCGGGACGGAATAATTTTACTTCAATTTTCCACCAATAAAATTACATTTATTCTTGCTGTCATTTTCAAGTGAATAATACATACATTTTAAAACATCTAATAATATAGACCTACAATACGCTATCAGGATAATCAGGAGATAAAAAAAAAACAGTGATACTCACTTAAATTGAAGGTGAAACAGAGATGCTGTACTTTTCAGATGAGTGTATTTTCTGTAAAATGTCCTTCTTTGTATGCAGCATCTTATAAAATTCGACACATGTTCCCTCATAGTTCACTTTGGTGATCAACATGGCTTTTAAAGTTTCAACACCTAGTTGTGTTATATCATTTGTCCACAAACTGTTCATCAGAGAAAACACTCGTTCTGTTGCAGCATTTGTTCCAGGTAGACACAAAAAGAACTCTGCCAACTTCAGAATATGTGAAACGGGCACATGATTGTTTCTGAAGTGGGAAGCTAGTTCAACCCAACGCTGCCCTGGTAATGTTTTATTAAGACTCCACTCACTAATTTTTTGTGAAGTAACGAACTGTTTCATGTAAACATATTCGTCATACATTTCATTTTCTGGAAAGTCGACTGAAGGCACTGTTTGACTCACTAATGATGAAGACTTCTCAATATCTTCCCAATTTGGTGTTCTGTTCAGCATTACCCAGCTGTAAGACTCTAGGTTTTGAAAATTATTTGCAGCCCAGTTCTTCAAATAACTTAAAGCTGTTTCATAAAATGAAGAAACACTGGCGTTAAACTTGTTCACATCATCACGTGGAAATCCTTCCAGTTCCAGCTTTTTAAGGATTATCTGAACTCTTGATGGCAAGAAGCCGTCTTCCAGCTTGGACTCCAAGATAGCTTTCAACCTATTGATGTTGTCAATGACTTCAAATACAGTGACCATCTGTCCCTCTACTTTCTGCACTGCTTCGTGGAAAGAGGATGCCTGACTGTGAACCAAAATAAGCCATGCCTCAGACAGTGGTTTTCAAAGAATTCCTGTATAAGAACTGGGCATCTGTCTTGAGATTGAAAATATGATTTTAGAGGCAGGAACATGGAAAGAACCCTTTCAACAGCAGGCAAGAGCGCAAGCCACCTAGTTTGTGCATAACCTAAAATCATCTGGAAGTCTGTGTCGACAACTGACAAAACTCCTTGAGACTTTCAACTCTAACTGTGTATGATTTGAAGTACAGATAAATTTTTGCAATAGTCATTTCAACATCAACAGGCAATACGTCTGCAGCTGCTCGAACAGTGTTGTGTAAAATATGGCAAGCACACCCAACACCTATCAAACTATGTCCAAGGTTTTCTTTCAGTTTTGTGAAACATTGTTCTGTCCTTTTCTTTCAGCGCCCCCAAAATTAGAATTTGTGTTGTCTGCACATAATCCAACTACTTTCAGTTCGAAACCATTTTCAGTTAGACAGTCAATAAGAAAACTACTTACTATATCAGATGTTTCACCCGGCAATGACTTCAACTCTAATATTTTAACTTTCAGTCCCTTATTGCGATCAAAGTATCTGACAAGCAAAGGAAAAATCTTGATTTCTTTGTGGTTGGAGGTATCTGTCAGTATGGAGATAAATGTTACGTTTTCTAGGTCACATCTCAACTCGTTTAGAGCATGGGGTGTGAACACATTCCGAATAATAGCTTCTGTTTTCGTACGTGCACAAGCAAATTTTGGTTCTAAAGTTACCTGAAGCATTTTGATGTGCAGTCCATAGATCTAAACGTGTGATTGTGCATCACTGTATGATATGCAAAGGCACCTTCTGTAGCAGCTAACTGTTCTTCTTTGTCACTAACCTGTTCAGCTCGAAAAAAATTTGTCAACAACGAGCTTGATGCAGCAGTAGCGACGGCTCTCTTATGTTTATCACTATTTATGTGGCTCTTAATATCACCACGTCCACTATGGTTAATAGTAAACCCGGATGAACATATATTACATCTTACAGTGAAGTCTGATGACGATGTAGACTTTTTTATAAAAGGGTATTCCTTTTGTAAATCTTGATTAAAACTACAATTACGCTTCGGTGCCATTTTTTGCGAAAGTGAAAGTGAAAGTTAGTAACACAACGAATATATACGAGATTTAAAACTAGGAGCGCATTCTACTGTTTTGATATTAAACAAAATTGTCTACACAGCAACGGAATAATACTTTTTTTTATTGAAGAAATGTACGCCGTATACCAAAATGGCAAAATTGGTAAACGTTTGTGTCCCAAATTATTTTTTATCAAGTCCGGGACAAAGCTAAAAAATATGCCAAAATCGGGACAAAACCGGTACGGCAGCTAATCCGGGACAAAGGTTCAAAAAATGTCAAATTCCGGGACTGTCCCGGACAATCCGGGACGAATGGTCACCTTACCTTTAGTGTGTTTGTGGATTTTTCCGATCGTTTTTAATAAAGTACAAAGGTCTGGTAAATATGTGACTGTTGAATCTGGCTTGTAGAAAGATCAACAGTACAAACGACAAGGAACGTAAAAGGACAACAAACAGTAATAACAAACATGGACATGGCACCTGATGATAATGAATTTGAGAAAAGTCTATTTTTTCGTTCCTCGTTTGCCTTTCAGCGTCGAGGAAACATGCAATTTGAGGTATGTTGTTCTTCTGACCACTCCCCACTATTATGTTTCATTGCGTCTCTAACATTCTATCACTTCCTTTTTTTTGTTGGTAGTTCTTTCCCCGGTGTTCTCGTAAGCTTCTGGTAGCGTATGTTAGTGATTCGTTGTATCATATTTCTTTCTTTCTATGCACGTTACCAAACTATCTTTTTAACTATTTTCTTATTATGTATTCAAAGCGGGTATTATTATTATTATTAGCATCTGATAAACAAATTCTTAACTTAACCTTTTCTTTTATTCTCGAATAGTGGAATATTCAACTGTTTTGTTGTCACTTGAATGATTGTCTCAGATGATTGATGTGGCGATGGGGATAATTTGACGACTGACTGTGTGTCTATATGTTCGGAATTGGAGTCATCAACGATGGCCTAACATCATCAAGTGCTACGACGATCATCATTTTCAAGAGGACGTGACTCACCGGTATACGGGGATAGGCGGCGGGAACAGTTGGAGGCTGTGCATGAAAAGTGTTCCTTGTTGCAGTTTCCTCATATTACAAGTCGCATGTCTGTGTTAATCACATCTAGTGACTCGGGCAGATGGTGCTCATAAACCTGGGAAGGCAGACCTTCTAAGGGCAGAATCCTCCTACAGAAAATATCATCTGCTGCCTTGCAGGAAGATTGGGGATAATAAAGGCTAAGGAAAGCAAACCTGAACAAAATGCTGGCTGAAATCGGATGCACTGGGCCACTGGCGCAGAACACCACAGTGCAACGTTTTTAACAGGTATTCAATCGGAGTGGATCTAACAGGCTTAAACAGACAGCTGTCTTCGTGTGAGAGTCTGGAGTCCTACTCTGATTGAGTCCTGATCGCAGAGAGAGAGAGAGAGAGAGAGATGATTGACAATTGTCATAGAATGTGTCATTAAGTGAATGACTAAAAGTGGAAAAGCCGTGCGTACAATAATGCTATTGTAATATGGGGTGTGCAAAACAAGAAACGACGCATTTCCGGCGGATCTTATGACCTGTCACGTGACTTGGACTATCACATGACAAAATTAACAAGGGCGGGGACATTTCTAAGCCGTACCAAGGTATTTTGTACTTCTAACAAACACAAAAACACAAATAACACACACGAAACAAACACACCCTGACCGAGATTTCACAATAATGCAACAACAGGTTAATAGAACCAGTGCTTTTTTTTTCAAATTAAATTTAACCGGAACTTCCCATCCCAAAAAAGAGGAGATAAACAACAGCCATCTATAGATTTACATAGGCCTTCAAGCTGAGAAGGAATTCCCAAAAACCAACAACTATTGTGACGCTTTTAGCTTTGCGATTAGGAATAGTTATGGATAGAGTGAAGTCGACCGTCTATATCTCCTATAGTTCAACACGTCACGATAGTTGGTAGGTTTTTCCGGTTTTGTTTTCTGCCCGAGGGCCTTAGTGAATGTATAGGCCTAATTTGGTTGATGATAAACGGAGCCTCGGATGCCCTGGTGCACGCATATCTACATTTTCGTTTCCAACAAGCTTAACGTGAGAAAGTAAACTTGCGGAAATTCTAGTTCCCAATTACTTGTACAAATTGTCATTTATATATCGGGACTGCTAAGGTCAAAGAAGTTGACAGGAATGCAGGCCAGCTCTTTCTGGCTCAAGAGAAAAGTCCAGAAACGATTGTTGTGTGTCAGTTTGTGATGAGTTGAAACATCTTATCCAGATTTGAGGCGAAACGATCTCATTTTCTTGACAGACTAAAGAATTAACAAATATATTTACAAAGAATTAACAAATGTATTTACAAAGAATTGACAAATGTATTTACAAAGAATTAACAAATGTATTTACAAAGAATTAACAAATGTATTTACAAAGAATTAACAAATGTATTTACAAAGAATTAACAAATGTATTTACAAAGAATTAACAAATGTATTTACAAAGAATTAACAAATGTATTTTCAAAGAATTGGCAATAAATGAAAACCGGCAGCGCTTGTGAATTTTAAAGAAAAGAAAAAGAAATATGTTTTTTTTTGTGTGCTCATGTCAAACTCAATAATCTTCTTCTTTTCTTACTCGGCTTTTCTTCTTCTTCTTTCCTGCCTCATTTGCCTTACAGCGTCGAGGGGAGATATAGTCATCATCATCATCATCATCATCATCATCATCAATTTTTTTTCGTTGTGGACTCTTGAATCTGATGTTCTCGCAACGTTTATTACCTACCCGTTGTTCTCAGTTCTTCATTTCTGGTAATATCTTTCAAGCTGTTTCCTGTCGTTCGTCTAACACACTTCATCTCAGAAGAGGCTATTTTTCTTATTGTTTTTGCATCAACGGTCCAGGACTGGTATAGGCAACAAACACAACGTTGTGATGAAGATTGTATTGTAGAGTGCTCGTTTTGCCTCTAGAGCTATTTCCATGTTGGACATAGGTGGTGATACCTGTCCAATGATTTGACAAGCTTTATTGCATCTTGAGTCTGTTTTCTGCTGTTTGTGAATTGTCGTTTGTCACTAGACTTTCTAGGTATTTAAATTCCTCTATTTGTTTTAGTTGTCTGCTGTTTATAGTTATGTTAATATCCTGTTTGTTTTTTTTTTTGGTTTTTGTTGCGATATTCAAAATTTCATGTTTTGTTGATGTTAGTTTTCATGCGTTGGATACCTGTGCTGCTGAGTTTATTTAAGTGTTATTGTAGGTCTTCTATTTTTCCATGTGTTAGTGCCAGATCGTCTGCAAACAGAAGCTCGTTGATCTCCGACGGGTTATATAGTTTACAAATGTAGCTCACATAGGTAACAAGCATTATGGGAGAGTAGTACCAGAGTAGTACTCTGGGAAGGTGAGGAATGCCGCCTCACATCGTGAGTTTCGATGCTTCAAGCAACACTATCCAGAAGTCTCCGAACACCTCTGGATGATGATGATGATGATGATGATGCGTTCGTCCGATGATTTGAGGTATTCTAACGGATACGAACCGTAGACTTCCTCCTCGTCATCCGCCCTTAAAAGGACGTTAAGTGGACGTAGTTACGTTGTGTTGCAGTTTGCAGTGTAACACTGTGATATCTGCGCCTTTCGGCCCAACACATCCGATTTCAGCCGACGCTTTTTTGTGTACCGGGTTCGTCTTCCCACTTCGATCCCTGCTCGCTTGGCCAGACTAGACAGGTTAGTCTGTTTCTAGAGGCACCACGAAGAGGTGTAGCAGGGTCTGGATGGTTCTGGTTCACCGATCCTGGCGCAAGCCATCAGTTATGAGTCACTGACGACTTCCAGCTCTGGTGCTGGGGGGGGGGGGGGGGGCGCGCCTTCGCCTCCGACCTCTGGATAGACGGCCGAGCACATATGGGTGAAAACTCGCGTGCTAAGACGGCGACTCAAGTCTTGTACTTGACCTTTAAGCATTATGGGAAAACGTAGACATCCTCGTCTTATCTCTGTTTTAACTTCCAAGTGGTTTATGTAGCCAACTGCTGTTCTGGCTGTACAGTTACTGTTGATGTAGAGACTTTTAATTAGGTTGATTATATGTTGGCTTACTCCGTCTGTTGTATCTGCCATAGTTGTTCTCCGTTAGATGTTGACTTACTCCATCTGTTGTATCTGCCATAGTTTGTTAGATGATGGCTTACTCCGTCTGTTATATCTGCCATAGTTGTTCTCCGTTAGATGTTGACTTACTCCATCTGTTGTATCTGCCATAGTTGTTCTCTGTTAGATGTTGGCTTACTCCGTCTGTTGTATCTGCCATAGTTGTTCTCTGTTAGATGTTGGCTTACTCCGTCTGTTGTATCTGCCATAGTTGTTCTCTGTTAGATGTTGACTTACTCCATCTGTTGTATCTGCCATAGTTGTTCTCTGTTAGATGTTGGCTTACTCCATCTGTTGTATCTGCCATAGTTGTTCTCTGTTAGATGTTGGCTTACTCCATCTGTTGTATCTGCCATAGTTGTTCTCTGTTAGATGTTGACTTACTCCATCTGTTGTATCTGCCATAGTTGTTCTCTGTTAGATGTTGACTTACTCCATCTGTTGTATCTGCCATAGTTGTTCTCTGTTAGATGTTGGCTTACTCCATCTGTTATATCTGCCATAGTTGTTCTCTGTTAGATGATGGCTTACTCCGTCTGTTATATCTGCCATAGTTGTTCTCTGTTAGATGTTGGCTTACTCCATCTGTTATATCTGCCATAGTTGTTCTCTGTTAGATGTTGGCTTACTCCGTCTGTTATATCTGCCATAGTTGTTCTCTGTTAGATGATGGCTTACTCCGTCTGTTATATCTGCCATAGTTGTTCTCTGTTAGATGTTGGCTTACTCCATCTGTTATATCTGCCATAGTTGTTCTCTGTTAGATGTTGGCTTACTCCATCTGTTGTATCTGCCATAGTTGTTCTGTTAGATGTTGGCTTACTCCATCTGTTATATCTGCCATAGTTGTTCTCTGTTAGATGTTGGCTTACTCCATCTGTTATATCTGCCATAGTTGTTCTCTGTTAGATGTTGGCCTACTCCATCTGTTATATCTGCCATAGTTGTTCTCTGTTAGATGCTGACTTACTCCATCTGTTGTATCTGCCATAGTTGTTCTCTGTTAGATGTTGGATTACTCCGTCTGTTGTATCTGCCATAGTTGTTCTCTGTTAATGTTGGCTTACTCCATCTGTTATATCTGCCATAGTTGTTCTCTGTTAGATGTTGACTTACTCCATCTGTTGTATCTGCCATAGTTGTTCTCTGTTTACTCAAATAGACGCCTTATCTAGGTCTATGAATACTTCGCACAAATATTGATTGTTCTTGAATGACCTTGAAAGTGCTAAATTGGAGAATATAAGGAGAGTATAATGAGAATATAGAGAGAGTATAAGAAGAGTATAAGAAGAGTATAATGAGAGTATAATGAGAGTATAAGAAGAGTATAAGAAGAGTATAATGAGAGTATAAGAAGAGTATAAGAAGAGTATAATGAGAGTATAAGAAGAGTATAAGAAGAGTATAATGAGAGTATAAGAAGAGTATAATGAGAATATAAGAAGAGTATAATGAGAGTATAATGAGAGTATAAGAAGAGTATAAGAAGAGTATAATGAGAGTATAAGAAGAGTATAATGAGAGTATAATGAGAGTATAAGAAGAGTATAAGAAGAGTATAATGAGAGTATAAGAAGAGTATAATGAGAGTATAATGAGAGTATAAGAAGAGTGTAATGAGAGTATAATGAGAGTAAGAAGAGTATAAGAAGAGTATAAGAAGAGTATAATGAGAGTATAAGAAGAGTATAATGAGAGTATAATGAGAGTATAAGAAGAGTATAAGAAGAGTATAATGAGAGTATAAGAAGAGTATAATGAGAGTATAATGAGAGTATAAGAAGAGTATAATGAGAGTATAATGAGAGTATAATGAGAGTATAATGAGAGTGCAACTCTTGGATATCGCAAAAGGGAGATACGCAGAAAACGATGAGACCAAAACATCAAGAACTCCCGGCGGACTATACTCGTTGAGGCAAACAACACAAATAAACAACACAAATAAACAACACAATAAACAACACAAATTAACAATACAAATAAGCAACACAAATAAAAAACACAAAGAAACAATACAAATAAACAACACAAATAAACAACACAAATAAACAACACAAAGAAACAATACAAATAAGCAACACAAATAAAAAACACAAAGGAACAATACAAATAAACAACACAAATAAACAACACAAAGAAACAATACAAATAAAAAACACAAATAAACAACACAAATAAACAACACAAATAAACAACACAAAGAAACAAACACAATAAACAACACAAATAAACAACACTAAGAAACAACACAAATAAACAACACAAATAAACAACACAAAGAAACAACACAATAAACAACACAAAAAGAAACAACACAAATAAACAATACAAAAAACAACACAAAAGAAACAACACAAATAAACAACACAAATAAACAACACAAATAACAACACAAAGAAACAACACAAAAACAACACAATAAACAACACTAAGAAACAACACAAATAAACAACACAAATAAACAACACAAAGAACAACACAAATAAACAACACAAAGAAACAACACAAATAAACAATACAAAAAAACTACACAAAGAAACAACACAAATAAACAATACAAATAAACAATACAAGAAACAACACAAATAAACAATACAAATAAACAACGCAAATAAAAAACACAAATAAACAACACAAATAAACAATACAAATAAACAACACAAAGAAACAACACAAATAAACAATACAAATAAACAACACAAAGAAACAACACAAATAAACAATACAAATAAACAACGCAAATAAACAACGCAAATAAACAACACAAATAAACAATACAAATAAACAACACAAATTAACAACACAAAGAAACAACACAAATAAACAACACAAATAAACAACACAAATAAACAACACAAATAAACAACACAAATAAACAATACAAGTAAACAACACAAATAAACAACACAAATAAACAACACAAATAAACAACGGCAAACATCTTCTTCCTTATGGAATACTTTTATAGCACGAGTACTGAGATATTATGAATGTCCAATGGCGTTGTGGTTAGCACACCCGCCTGCCGACCTGAAGGTTCAAGATTCAAATACTGGTAGAGGTAATTTTTAAACATTTTCCGACCTAAACGATTCTTAGGATCCACCCAGTCTCATTTCTTGGCACCAGCGACATTCTCTAGGATGGGAAGGCAGGGAGGAAGGGAAATGGCTGCCCCCTTCAAGATACTGAGGCTAAGTACAATGACGTGACTAAACTTCATTACTCAGTGGTAGTTGCTATGAGACTACCTTTCTACTGTGATATATCGTGGGTTTCCAACTTCCAGAACAAGGCAAGTATTTTGATTATCATAGCCTTGGAGGCGACAATATGTAGATTATCAGAGCCTAGGGCATGGCAAACATGTGGGTTATCAGAGCCTAGGGGAAGGCAAACATGTGGGTTATCAGAGCCTAGGGCAAGGCAAACATGTGGGTTATCAGAGCCTAGGGGAAGGCAAACATGTGGGTTATCAGAGCCTAGGGCAAGGCAAACATGAGTAGTATAGCAGGGTCCAACTGATTAGCATTTGGCCCGTAAATTAACAAAGATATATAGTAGGTGCGCGGCGCACCTAATGTAC
This sequence comes from Megaustenia siamemsis, assembly GCA_032433765.1. Classification (NCBI taxonomy): domain Eukaryota; kingdom Metazoa; phylum Mollusca; class Gastropoda; order Stylommatophora; family Ariophantidae; genus Megaustenia; species Megaustenia siamemsis. Next base: position 45,913,006 of record JAVIAB010000160.1, on the reverse strand, counting down.
CGTAGGTGCAGGGGAGTTAACCATGACCGCTCGTGTCCGGATATGACCTCTAGTCTCGGTGACCCCGGCAGTGACCTGTTTATGTCAGCACACTGGCGCTAAATTAACAAAGAAATATAGGGCGGCGCGCGGCGCGCATAAAGCGTGCGGCGCAGGGGGAGTTAACTGTGACATTTCGTGTCGGGATGTTGACTGGGGGTGTCTGTCGGCGTGACCTCGGCGCTCCGTATTTTAAATCATTCCGAATTATTTAAAAAAGAAACAGTCTCCATCTGATTTCGAACACGGGTCTACGGCGTGCCAGGCCAGACACTTACCACTATGCTACAGGCGATCACAGAATTAGAGGCTGAATGAGACAGGTGAATCGTGACGCTTTTGTTGGTGCCTGACAGCTAGCTAGTAGTAGAGAAAGATTGACCCGCATTTAGGCGCTAAATTAACAAAGATATATAGGGCGGCGCCCCGCGCGCATAACGCGTGCGGCGCAGGGGGAGTTAACCGTGACATTTCGTGTCGGGATGCCTGGTGACCTCTCGTTGACCTCTCAACCTCTCGGCGCCATGGTCGGGTGAGCTCTCGCAGTGGGGACCTGTTATGATCAAAGACCCTATTTCTCTGTGAAATTTCTCACTTGGGTAACTTAAGCTGGTCTAGCCGTCTAACAGAGAGACAGTAAATTAATGTACTTTTGATATTCTATTACTGTTGTGTTTTTTTTTGTAGTGGTTGTAGTAATAGTAGTAGTTAAAGTCGTTATTGAAGTTGTACAACTAGTGTGACTTGTATTTTGTAGAGTTATAACAGACAAGTGGGGGCCATGCCTTTTTTTTTTTCGTGTATAGTAGAGAGACGGTAGAGTCTTATAGTTATTTTTATGCATGACAACTTTAATGTATCTATAAAATTCATTTTGAAATTAATGGAAACATACAACTTACTCAGGCTTGGCCAACTAACAGCAACGGTCTTGCTAATATATTTAACCCATGGAAACATCAGCATCATGAGACTTATTAATGTCCAAATTGACCGCTTGTTCATAACACGGATACGACAGCGATGATGAATTTAACGGGTACACAATCAAAGATCCCGTGGGTTTTGTTTTAGTCGATGACAACTTTTGAAATAGTAGCTGACAACTTTTGTATTAGCAGATGACAGCTTTCAATGACTGTTTACATGCTATGTCATTGTAGCAGTCATGTATGTCATGTCGATGTAGTAGACACGTATGTCATGTCATTGTAACAGTCATGTCAATGTAACAGTCATTTCGTTGTAATAGTCATCTCGTTGTAACAGTCAAGTGTGTCATGTCGTTTTATCAGAGACGTATGGTATGTCGTTGTAACAGTCATTTCGTTGTAATAGTCATCTCGTTGTAAGTCACGTATGTCATGTCGTTTTATCAGACACGTATGGTATGTCGTTGTAACAGACATATCGTTGTATCAGTCATGTCGATGTAGTAGACACATATGTCATGTCATTGTAACAGTCATGTCAATGTAACAGTCATGTCAATGTAACAGTCATTTCGTTGTAATAGGCATCTCGTTGTAACAGTCACGTATGTCATGTCGTTTTATCAGAGACGTATGGTATGTCGTTGTAGCAGACATGTTGTTGTATCAGTCATGTCGATGTAGTAGACACATATGTCATGTCATTGTAACAGTCATGTCAATGTAAAAGTCATGTCAATGCAACAGTCATTTCGTTGTAATAGTCATCTCGTTGTAACAGTCACAGATGTCAGGTCGTTTTATCAGACACGTATGGTATGTCGTTGTAACAGACATGTCGTTGTATCAGTCATGTCGATGTAATAGACACGTATGTCATGTCATTGTAACAGTCATGTCAATGTAACAGTCATGTCAATGTAACAGTCATTTCGTTGTAATAGTCATCTCGTTGTAACAGGCACGTATGTCAGGTCGTTTTATCAGAGACGTATGGTATGTCGTTGTAACAGACATGTCGTTGTATCAGTCATGTCGATGTAATAGACACGTATGTCATGTCATTGTAACAGTCATGTCAATGTAACAGTCATGTCAATGTAACAGTCACGTCAATGTAACAGTCATTTCGTTGTAATAGTCATCTCGTTGTAACAGGCACGTATGTCAGGTCGTTTTATCAGAGACGTTTGGTATGTCGTTGTAACAGACATGTCGTTGTATCTGTCATATCGATGTAGTAGACACGTATGTCATGTCATTGTAACAGTCATGTCAATGTAACAGTCATGTCAATGTAACAGTCATTTCGTTGTAATAGTCATCTCGTTGTAACAGTCACGTATGTCATGTCGTTTTATCAGACACGTATGGTATGTCGTTGTAACAGACATGTCGTTGTATCAGTCATGTCGATGTAGTAGACACGTATGTCATGTCATTGTAACAGTCATGTCAATGTAACAGTCATTTCGTTGTAATAGTCATCTCGTTGTACCAGACACGTATGTCATGTCATTTTATCAGAGACGTATGGTATGTCGTTGTAACAGACATGTCGTTGTCTCAGGTATGTCGATGTAGTAGACACGTATGTCATGTCATTGTAACAGGCATGTCAATGTAACAGTCATGTCAATGTAACAGTCATTTCGTTGTAATAGTCATCTCGTTGTAACAGGCACGTATGTCATGTCGTTTTATCAGAGACGTATGGTATGTCGTTGTAAAAGGCATGTCGTTGTATCAGTCATGTCGATGTAGTAGACACGTATGTCATGTCATTGTAACAGTCATGTCAATGTAACAGTCATTTCGTTGTAATAGTCATCTCGTTGTAACAGACACGTATGTCATGCCGTTTTATCAGACAGGTATGTCGTTGTAACAGACATGTCGTTGTATCAGTCATGTCTATGTAGTAGACACGTATGGCATGTCATTGTAACAGGCATGTCAATGTAACAGTCATGTCAATGTAACAGTCATTTCGTTGTAATAGTCATCTCGTTGTAACAGTCACGTATGTCATGTCGTTTTATCAGAGACGTATGGTATGTCGTTGTAACAGACATGTCGTTGTATCAGTCATGTCGATGTAGTAGAGACGTATGTCATGTCATTGTAACAGTCATGTCAATGTAACAGGCATTTCGTTTTGATAGTCATCTCGATGTAACAGACACGTATGTCATGTCATTGTAACAGTCATGTCAATGTAACAGTAATTTCATTGTAATAGTCATCTCGTTGTAACAGTCACGTATGTCATGTCGTTTTATCAGAGACATATGGTATGTCGTTGTAACAGACATGTCGTTGCATCAGTCATGTCGATGTAGTAGACACGTATGTCATGTCGTTGTAACAGACACGTATGGCATGTCGTTGTAACAGACATGTCGTTGTATCAGGCATGTCGATGTAGTAGACACGTATGTCATGTCATTGTAACAGGCATGTCAATGTAACAGTCATGACAATGTAACAGGCATTTCGTTGTAATAGTCATCTCGTTGTAACAGTCACGTATGTTATGTCGTTTTATCAGACACGTATGGTATATCGTTGTAACATACATGTCGTTGTATCAGTCATGTCGATGTAGTAGACACGTATGGCATGTCATTGTAACAGTCATGTCAATGTAACAGTCATGTCAATGTAACAGTCATTTCGTTGTAATAGTCATCTCGTTGTAACAGTCACGTATGGCATGTTGTTTTATCAGAGACGTATGGTATGTCGTTGTAACAGACATGTCGTTGTATCAGTCATGTCGATGTAGTAGACACGTATGTCATGTCATTGTAACAGTCATGTCAATGTAACAGTCTTGTCAATGTAACAGTCATTTCGTTGTAATAGTCATCTCGTTGTAACAGTCACGTATGTCATGTCGTTTTATCAGAGACGTATGGTATGTCGTTTGTAACAGACATGTCGTTGTATCAGGCATGTCGATGTAGTAGACACGTATGTCATGTCATTGTAACAGTCATGTCAATGTAACAGTCATTTCGTTGTAATAGTCATCTCGTTGTAACAGACACGTATGTCATGTCGTTTTATCAGACACGTATGGTATGTCGTTGTAACTGACATGTCGTTGTATCAGTCATGTCGATGTAAGTCACGTATGTCATGTCGTTTTAAGAGACACGTATGGTATGTCGTTGTAACAGACATATCGTTGTATCAGTCATGTCGATGTAGTAGACACATATGTCATGTCATTGTAACAGTCATGTCAATGTAACAGTCATGTCAATGTAACAGTCATTTCGTTGTAATAGGCATCTCGTTGTAACAGTCACGTATGTCATGTCGTTTTATCAGAGACGTATGGTATGTCGTTGTAGCAGACATGTTGTTGTATCAGTCATGTCGATGTAGTAGACACATATGTCATGTCATTGTAACAGTCATGTCAATGTAAAAGTCATGTCAATGCAACAGTCATTTCGTTGTAATAGTCATCTCGTTGTAACAGTCACAGATGTCAGGTCGTTTTATCAGAAACGTATGGTATGTCGTTATAACAGACATGTCGTTGTATCAGTCATGTCGATGTAATAGACACGTATGTCATGTCATTGTAACAGTCATGTCAATGTAACAGTCATGTCAATGTAACAGTCATTTCGTTGTAATAGTCATCTCGTTGTAACAGGCACGTATGTCAGGTCGTTTTATCAGAGACGTATGGTATGTCGTTGTAACAGACATGTCGTTGTATCTGTCATATCGATGTAGTAGACACGTATGTCATGTCATTGTAACAGTCATGTCAATGTAACAGTCATGTCAATGTAACAGTCATTTCGTTGTAATAGTCATCTCGTTGTAACAGTCACGTATGTCATGTCGTTTTATCAGACACGTATGGTATGTCGTTGTAACAGACATGTCGTTGTATCAGTCATGTCGATGTAGTAATCACGTATGTCATGTCATTGTAACAGTCATGTCAATGTAACAGTCATTTCGTTGTAATAGTCATCTCGTTGTAACAGACACGTATGTCATGTCATTTTATCAGAGCCGTATGGTATGTCGTTGTAACAGACATGTCGTTGTCTCAGGTATGTCGATGTAGTAGACACGTATGTCATGTCATTGTAACAGGCATGTCAATGTAACAGTCATGTCAATGTAACAGTCATTTCGTTGTAATAGTCATCTCGTTGTAACAGGCACGTATGTCATGTCGTTTTATCAGAGACGTATGGTATGTCGTTGTAACAGGCATGTCGTTGTATCAGTCATGTCGATGTAGTAGACACGTATGTCATGTCATTGTAACAGTCATGTCAATGTAACAGTCATTTCGTTGTAATAGTCATCTCGTTGTAACAGACACGTATGTCATGTCGTTTTATCAGACACGTATGGTATGTCGTTGTAACAGACATGTCGTTGTATCAGTCATGTCGATGTAGTAGACACGTATGTCATGTCATTGTAACAGTCATGTCAATGTGACAGTCATGTCAATGTAACAGTCATTTCGTTGTAATAGTCATCTCGTTGTAACAGTCACGTATGTCATGTCGTTTTATCAGACAGGTATGTCGTTGTAACAGACATGTCGTTGTATCAGTCATGTCTATGTAGTAGACACATATGGCATGTCATTGTAACAGGCATGTCAATGTAACAGTCATGTCAATGTAACAGTCATTTCGTTGTAATAGTCATCTCGTTGTAACAGTCACGTATGTCATGTCGTTTTATCAGAGACGTATGGTATGTCGTTGTAACAGACATGTCGTTGTATCAGTCATGTCGATGTAGTAGACACGTATGTCATGTCATTGTAACAGTCATGTCAATGTAACAGGCATTTCGTTTTAATAGTCATCTCGATGTAACAGACACGTATGTCATGTCATTGTAACAGTCATGTCAATGTAACAGTCATTTCGTTGTAATAGTCATCTCGTTGTAACAGTCACGTATGTCATGTCGTTTTATCAGAGACATATGGTATGTCGTTGTAACAGACATGTCGTTGCATCAGTCATGTCGATGTAGTAGACACGTATGTCATGTCGTTGTAACAGACACGTATGGCATGTCGTTGTAACAGACATGTCGTTGTATCAGTCATGTCGATGTAGTAGACACATATGTCATGTCATTGTAACAGTCATGTCAATGTAACAGTCATGTCAATGTAACAGTCATTTCGTTGTAATAGGCATCTCGTTGTAACAGTCACGTATGTCATGTCGTTTTATCAGAGACGTATGGTATGTCGTTGTAGCAGACATGTTGTTGTATCAGTCATGTCGATGTAGTAGACACATATGTCATGTCATTGTAACAGTCATGTCAATGTAAAAGTCATGTCAATGCAACAGTCATTTCGTTGTAATAGTCATCTCGTTGTAACAGTCACAGATGTCAGGTCGTTTTATCAGACACGTATGGTATGTCGTTGTAACAGACATGTCGTTGTATCAGTCATGTCGATGTAATAGACACGTATGTCATATCATTGTAACAGTCATGTCAATGTAACAGTCATGACAATGTAACAGTCATTTCGTTGTAATAGTCATCTCGTTGTAACAGGCACGTATGTCAGGTCGTTTTATCAGAGACGTATGGTATGTCGTTGTAACAGACATGTCGTTGTATCTGTCATATCGATGTAGTAGACACGTATGTCATGTCATTGTAACAGTCATGTCAATGTAACAGTCATGTCAATGTAACAGTAATTTCGTTGTAATAGTCATCTCGTTGTAACAGTCACGTATGTCATGTCGTTTTATCAGACACGTATGGTATGTCGTTGTAACAGACATGTCGTTGTATCAGTCATGTCGATGTAGTAGACACGTATGTCATGTCATTGTAACAGCCATGTCAATGTAACAGTCATTTCGTTGTAATAGTCATCTCGTTGTAACAGACACGTATGTCATGTCATTTTATCAGAGACGTATGGTATGTCGTTGTAACAGACATGTCGTTGTCTCAGGTATGTCGATGTAGTAGACACGTATGTCATGTCATTGTAACAGGCATGTCAATGTAACAGTCATGTCAATGTAACAGTCATTTCGTTGTAATAGTCATCTCGTTGTAACAGGCACGTATGTCATGTCGTTTTATCAGAGACGTATGGTATGTCGTTGTAACAGGCATGTCGTTGTATCAGTCATGTCGATGTAGTAGACACGTATGTCATGTCATTGTAACAGTCATGTCAATGTAACAGTCATTTCGTTGTAATAGTCATCTCGTTGTAACAGACACGTATGTCATGTCGTTTTATCAGACACGTATGGTATGTCGTTGTAACAGACATGTCGTTGTATCAGTCATGTCGATGTAGTAGACACGTATGTCATGTCATTGTAACAGTCATGTCAATGTGACAGTCATGTCAATGTAACAGTCATTTCGTTGTAATAGTCATCTCGTTGTAACAGTCACGTAAGTCATGTCGTTTTATCAGACAGGTATGTCGTTGTAACAGACATGTCGTTGTATCAGTCATGTCTATGTAGTAGACACATATGGCATGTCATTGTAACAGGCATGTCAATGTAACAGTCATGTCAATGTAACAGTCATTTCGTTGTAATAGTCATCTCGTTGTAACAGTCACGTATGTCATGTCGTTTTATCAGAGACGTATGGTATGTCGTTGTAATAGACATGTCGTTGTATCAGTCATGTCGATGTAGTAGACACGTATGTCATGTCATTGTAACAGTCATGTCAATGTAACAGGCATTTCGTTTTAATAGTCATCTCGATGTAACAGACACGTATGTCATGTCATTGTAACAGTCATGTCAATGTAACAGTAATTTCATTGTAATAGTCATCTCGTTGTAACAGTCACGTATGCCATGTCGTTTATCAGAGACATATGGTATGTCGTTGTAACAGACATGTCGTTGCATCAGTCATGTCGATGTAGTAGACACGTATGTCATGTCGTTGTAACAGACACGTATGGCATGTCGTTGTAACAGACATGTCGTTGTATCAGGCATGTCGATGTAGTAGACACGTATGTCATGTCATTGTAACAGGCATGTCAATGTAACAGTCATGACAATGTAACAGGCATTTCGTTGTAATAGTCATCTCGTTGTAACAGTCACGTATGGCATGTTGTTTTATCAGACACGTATGGCATGTCATTGTAACAGTCATGTCAATGTAACAGTCATGTCAATGTAACAGTCATTTCGTTGTAATAGTCATCTCGTTGTAACAGTCACGTATGGCATGTTGTTTTATCAGAGACGTATGGTATGTCGTTGTAACATACATGTCGTTGTATCAGGCATGTCGATGTAGTAGACACGTATGTCATGTCATTGTAACAGTCATGTCAATGTAACAGTCATTTCGTTGTAATAGTCATCTCGTTGTAACAGACACGTATGTCATGTCGTTTTATCAGACACGTATGGTATGTCGTTGTAACTGACATGTCGTTGTATCAGTCATGTCGATGTAGTAGACACGTATGTCATGTCATTGTAACAGTCATGTCAATGTAACAGTCATGTCAATGTAACAGTCATTTCGTTGTAATAGTCTTCTCGTTGTAACAGTCACGTATGTCATGTCGTTTTATCAGAGACGTATGGTGTGTCGTTGTAACAGACATGTCGTTGTATCAGTCATGTCGATGTAGTAGACACGTATGTCATGTCATTGTAACAGTCATGTCAATGTAACAGTCATGTCAATGTAACAGTCATTTCGTTGTAATAGTCATCTCGTTGTAACAGTCACGTATGTCATGTCGTTTTATCAGAGACGTATGGTATGTCGTTGTAACAGACATGTCGTTGTATCAGTCATGTCGATGTAGTAGACACGTATGTCATGTCATTGTAACAGTCATGTCAATGTAACAGTCATTTCGTTGTATTAGTCATCTCGTTGTAACAGACACGTTGGTCACCAGTACAATGAGTATTCTGTTATTGGATCATAGGTCACAATTCTTTTTTTAGTAACTAATCAGGTATTGCATCAGAGATCAAAATCTATTTTTAGTAACTCAACATTCCCATTATAGGGGAACTGAGTAACACCATCTCTTTTTGTGGAAATTTCAGATTTCAAAACTGGAGCAAAAAGAGATGGTGTTACTCAGTTCCCCTATAATGGGGATGTTGAGTTACTAAAAATAGATTTTGATCTCTGCTGCAATACCTGATTATTTACTAAAAAAAGAATTGTGACCTATGATCCAATAACAGAATACTCATTGTACTGGTGACCAAGGTGTCTGTTACAACGAGATGACTAATACAACGAAATGACTGTTACATTGACATGACTGTTATAATGACATGACATACGTGTCTACTACATCGACATGACTGATACAACGACATGTCTGTTACAACGACATACCATACGTCTCTGATAAAACAACATGCCATACGTGACTGTTACAACGAGATGACTATTACGACGAAATGACTGTTACATTGACATGACTGTTACATTGACATGACTGTTACAATGACATGCCATACGTGTCTACTACATCGACATGACTGATACAACGACATGTCTGTTACAACGATATACCATACGTGTCTGATAAAACGACATGACATACGTGACTGTTACAACGAGATGACTATTACAATGAAATGCCTGTTACATTGTCATGACTGTTACATTGACATGCCTGTTACAATGACATGACATACGTGTCTACTACATCGACATGCCTGATACAACGACATGTCTGTTACAACGACATACCATACGTGTCTGTTACAACGACATGACATACGTGTCTACTACATCGACATGACTGATGCAACGACATGTCTGTTACAACGACATACCATACGTCTCTGATAAAACGACATGACATTCGTGACTGTTACAACGAGATGACTATTACAATGAAATTACTGTTACATTGACATGACTGTTACAATAACATGACATACGTGTCTGTTACATCGAGATGACTATTACAACGACATGACTGTTACATTGACATGACTGTTACAATGACATGACATACGTGTCTACTACATCGACATGACTGATACAACGACATGTCTGTTACAACGACATACCATACGTCTCTGATAAAACGACATGACATACGTGACTGTTACAACGAGATGACTATTACAACGAAATGACTGTTACATTGACATGACTGTTACATTGACATGCCTGTTACAATGACATGCCATACGTGTCTACTACATAGACATGACTGATACAACGACATGTCTGTTACAACGACATACCTGTCTGATAAAACGACATGACATACGTGATTGTTACAACGAGATGACTATTACAACGAAATGACTGTTACATTGACATGACTGTTACATTGACATGACTGTTACAATGACATGACATACGTGTCTACTACATCGACATGACTGATACAACGACATGTCTGTTACAACGACATACCATACGTGTCTGATAAAACGACATGACATACGTGTCTGTTACAACGAGATGACTATTACAACGAAATGACTGTTACATTGACATGACTGTTACAATGACATGACATACGTGTCTACTACATCGACATGACTGATACAACGACGTGCCTGTTACAACGACATACCATACGTCTCTGATAAAACGACATGACATACGTGCCTGTTACAACGAGATGACTATTACAACGAAATGACTGTTACATTGATATGACTGTTACATTGACATGCCTGTTACAATGACATGACATACGTGTCTACTATATCGACATATCTGAGACAACGACATGTCTGTTACAACGACATACCATACGTCTCTGATAAAATGACATGACATACGTGTCAGTTACAACGAGATGACTATTACAACGAAATGACTGTTACATTGACATGACTGTTACAATGACATGACATACGTCTCTACTACATCGACATGACTGATACAACGACATGTCTGTTACAACGACATACCATACGTCTCTGATAAAACGACATGACATACGTGACTGTTACAACGAGATGACTATTACAACGAAATGACTGTTACATTGACATGACTGTTACATTGACATGACTGTCACAATGACATGACATACGTGTCTACTACATAGACATGACTGATACAACGACATGTCAGTTACAACGACATACCATACGTGTCTGATAAAACGACATGATATACGTGACTGTTACAACGAGATGACTATTACAACGAAATGACTGTTACATTGACATGACTGTTACATTGACATGACTGTTACAATGACATGACATACGTGTCTACTACATCGATATGACAGATACAACGACATGTCTGTTACAACGACATACCATACGTGTCTGATAAAACGACCTGACATCTGTGACTGTTACAACGAGATGACTATTACAACGAAATGACTGTTGCATTGACATGACTTTTACATTGACATGACTGTTACAATGACATGACATATGTGTCTACTACATCGACATGACTGATACAACAACATGTCTGTTACAACGACATACCATACGTCTCTGATAAAACGACATGACATACGTGACTGTTACAACGAGATGCCTATTACAACGAAATGACTGTTACAACGACATACCATACGTCTCTGATAAAACGACATGACACACGTGACTGTTACAACGAGATGACTATTACAACGAAATGACTGTTATATTGACATGACTGTTACAATGACATGACATACGTGTCTACTACATCGACATGACATACATGACTGCTACAATGACATAGCATGTAAACAGTCATTGAAAGCTGTCATCTGCTAATACAAAAGTTGTCAGCTACTATTTCAAAAGTTGTCATCGACTAAAACAAAACCCACGGGATCTTTGATTGTGTACCCGTTAAAGTCATCATCGCTGTCGTATCCGTGTTATGAACAAGCGGTCAATTTGGACATTAAGAAGTCTCATGATGCTGATGTTTCCATGGGTTAAATATATTAGCAAGACCGTTGCTGTTAGTTGGCCAAGCCCTGAGTAAGTTGTATGTTTCCATTAATTTCAAAATGAATTTTATAGATACATTAAAGTTGTCATGCATAAAAATTACTATAAGACTCTACCGTCTCTCTACTATACACGAAAAAAAAAAGGCATGGCCCCCACTTGTCTGTTATAACTCTACAAAATACAAGTCACACTAGTTGTACAACTTCAATAACGACTTTAACTACTACTATTACTACAACCACTACAAAAAAAACAAAACAGTAATAGAATATCAAAAGTACATTAATTTACTGTCTCTCTGTTAGACGGCTAGACCAGCTTAAGTTACCCAAGTGAGAAATTTCACAGAGAAATAGGGTCTTTGGTCATAACAGGTCCCCCACTGCGAGAGCTCACCCCGACCATGGCGCCGAGAGGTTGAGAGGTCAACGAGAGGTCACCAGGCATCCCGACACGAAATGTCACGGTTAACTCCCCCTGCGCCGCACGCGTTATGCGCGCGGGGCGCCGCCCTATATATCTTTGTTAATTTAGCGCCTAAATGCGGGTCAATCTTTCTCTACTACTAGCTAGCTGTCAGGCACCAACAAAAGCGTCACGATTCACCTGTCTCATTCAGCCTCTAATTCTGTGATCGCCTGTAGCATAGTGGTAAGTGTCTGGCCTGGCACGCCGTAGACCCGTGTTCGAAATCAGATGGAGACTGTTTTTTTTAAAATAATTCGGAATTATTTAAAATACGGAGCGCCGAGGTCACGCCGACAGACACCCCCAGTCAACATCCCGACACGAAATGTCACAGTTAACTCCCCCTGCGCCGCACGCTTTATGCGCGCCGCGCGCCGCCCTATATTTCTTTGTTAATTTAGCGCCAGTGTGCTGACATAAACAGGTCACTGCCGGGGTCACCGAGACTAGAGGTCATATCCGGACACGAGCGGTCATGGTTAACTCCCCCTGCACCTACGGTACATTAGGTGCGCCGCGCACCTACTATATATATTTGTTAATTTACGGGCCAAATGCTAATCTGTTGGACCCTGCTATACTACTAACATGTGGGTTATCAGAGTCTAGGGGAAGGCAAACATGTGGGTTATCAGAGCCTAGGGCAAGGCAAACATGTGGGTTATCAGAGCCTAGGGGAAGGCAAACATGTGGGTTATCAGAGCCTAGGGCAAGGCAAACATGTGTTTTATCAGAGTCTAGGGGAAGGCAAACATGTGGGTTATCAGAGCCTAGGGGAAGGCAAACATGTGGTTTATCAGAGCCTAGGGGAAGGCAAACATGTGGGTTATCAGAGCCTAGGGCAAGGCAAACACGTGGTTTATCAGAGCCTAGGGCAAGGCAAACATGTGGGTTATCAGAGCCTAGGGGAAGGCAAACATGTGGTTTATCAGAGCCTAGGGCAAGGCAAACATGTAGATTATCAGAACCTAAGACAAGGCAAGTATGTGGTTTATCAAAGTATATGGCAAGTCAAGTATTATGAATTGTCAGGGTTCAGGGGAAAGATAAAATGTGATTTGTCAGAATTAAGTCAAGTATGTGAATTGTCAGGGTTCAGGGAAAGATAAAATGTGATTTGTCAGAATTAAGTCAAGTATGTGAATTGTTGGAGCCGAAGAAATGCAAGTATTGCTCCCTCAACCTGCTTTGTTTATTTATTATTACTATGTTTTCCTCTAAATTATGCCTACGTATGTTAAGTCCAGGGAAATCGCTCTCAAGTCCACAACGAATGCTACTCCACTGTTTGATGAGCATCGGCATCGTCGTCATTATAATCGTAACAGTCATCATTACAACTATTATCTTCATGCCAGGGATGAAGAAGAAACACACCGGCACTTTATCACAGTGGGATGTAGCTCCATTGGCTGGAGGATGAAAGTTTGACCCAGGGAGGACGAAAGTTTGACCCAGAGTTAAGGCGTCAAACTGGTCGAGAAGACATGAGTGTATCGCCGTGCACCTGCTTCTGGTCAGTTTAAATGTATAGCAAGAGGGGAGGGGGAGGGAGGGAATAGGGAAGAAAGGAATAAGAGGGGTTAGAAAAGAGGAAGAAAAATTAAGGAGGAGGAGAAGAAGTAGAGGAGGAGGAGAAAGAGAATAAGGAGAGTAGGAGGAGAAAGAGAAGAAGAATAAGAATGGAGAAGGGGACGAAGAAGAAGATTGTAGGAGGAGAGGAGGAGGAAGGGAGAAAAATAAGAAGGAAGAACGAGGAGAAAAGGGAATAAGAAGGAGAGAGAAGACGAGAGGAATACAAAAGAAGTAGAAGAGAAGGAAATGAAGAATTAGGGAACAAGGAGAAGAAGGAGGGGAAGAGGAGAAGAAGAAGAAGTAGGAGGAACTCGGAGGAGAAGAAAGAGTAGTAGAAAAAGAGAAAAGAGTAGGGGGAGAAGAAGAAGAGAGCAAGAAGAAGAAAGAAAAAGGCGAACAAGCAGAAGAAAAGAGGAAAGCTTTCAGAAAGCAAAATATACACAGTGAAATTAAAGACGTCATGAAATTATAGATACAGAATGAAGCTGCGAGCGACTACTGTGATGAATGTATTCAAACTGTAAACATTGTGAAATTATTAACATTGTGAAATTATTAACATTGTGAGATTATTAACATTGTGAAATTATTAACATTGTGAAATTATTAACATTGTGAGATTATTAACATTGTGAAATTATTAACATTGTGAAATTATTAACATTGTGAAATTATTAACATTGTGATAAACATTATGAAACTATAGACATTGTGATAAACATTATGAAACTATAGACATTGTGATAAACATTATGAAGCTAGAAACATTGTGATAAACATTATGAAACTATAAACATTGTGATAAACATTATGAAGCTAGAAACATTGTGATAAACATTATGAAACTATAGACATTGTGATAAACATTATGAAGCTAGAAACATTGTGATAAACATTATGAAACTAGAAACATTGTGATAAATATTATGAAACTATAAACATTGTGACAAACACTACGAAACTATAAACATTGTGAGAAACATTATGAAACTATAAACATTGTGAGAAACATTATGAAACTAGAAACATTGTGATAAACATTATGAAACTAGAAACATTGTGATAAACATTATGAAGCTAGAAACATTGTGATAAACATTATGAAACTAGAAACATTGTGATAAATATTATGAAACTATAAACATTGTGAGAAACATTATGAAACTATAAACATTGTGAGAAACATTATGAAACTATAAACATTGTGAGAAACATTATGAAACTAGAAACATTGTGATAAACATTATGAAACTAGAAACATTGTGATAAACATTAAGAAACTATAAACATTGTGATAAACATTATGAAGCTATAAACATTGTGATAAACATTATGAAACTAGAAACATTGTGATAAACATTATGAAACTATAAACATTGTGATAAACATTATGAAACTAGAAACATTGCGATAAACATTATGAAACTATAAACATTGTGACAAACATTATGAAACTATAAACATTGTGAGAAACATTATGAAACTAGAAATATTGTGAGAAACATTATGAAACTAGAAACATTGTGAGAAACATTATGAAACTAGAAACATTGTGATAAACATTAAGAAACTATAAACATTGTGATAAACATTATGAAGCTATAAACATTGTGATAAACATTATGAAACTAGAAACATTGTGATAAACATTATGAAACTATAAACATTGTGATAAACATTATGAAACTAGAAACATTGTGAGAAACATTATGAAACTAGAAATATTGTGAGAAACATTATGAAACTATAAACATTGTGAGAAACATTATGAAACTATAAACATTGTGAGAAACATTATGAAACTATAAACATTGTGAGAAACATTATGAAACTAGAAACATTGTGATAAACATTATGAAACTAGAAACATTGTGATAAACATTAAGAAACTATAAACATTGTGATAAACATTATGAAGCTATAAACATTGTGATAAACATTATGAAACTAGAAACATTGTGATAAACATTATGAAACTATAAACATTGTGATAAACATTATGAAACTAGAAACATTGCGATAAACATTATGAAACTAGAAACATTGTGAGAAACATTATGAAACTAGAAATATTGTGAGAAACATTATGAAACTAGAAATATTGTGAGAAACATTATGAAACTAGAAACATTGTGAGAAACATTATGAAACTATAAACATTGTGACAAACACTACGAAACTATAAACATTGTGATAAACATTATGAACTAGAAACATTGTGATAAACATTATGAAACTATAAACATTGTGATAAACATTATGAAACTATAAACATTGT
This sequence comes from Megaustenia siamemsis, assembly GCA_032433765.1. Taxonomy (NCBI): domain Eukaryota; kingdom Metazoa; phylum Mollusca; class Gastropoda; order Stylommatophora; family Ariophantidae; genus Megaustenia; species Megaustenia siamemsis. The sequence goes on along the minus strand of JAVIAB010000160.1, from coordinate 45,896,762 downwards.
GATAAACATTATGAAACTAGAAACATTGTGATAAACATTATGAAACTAGAAACATTGTGATAAACATTAAGAAACTATAAACATTGTAATAAACATTATGAAGCTAGAAACATTGTGATAAACATTATGAAACTAGAAACATTGTGATAAACATTATGAAACTAGAAACATTGTGATAAACATTATAAAACTATAAACATTGCGATAAACATTATGAAACTATAAACATTGTGACAAACATTATGAAACTATAAACATTGTGAGAAACATTATGAAACTAGAAACATTGTGAGAAACATTATGAAACTATAAACATTGTGACAAACACTACGAAACTATAAACATTGTGATAAACATTATGAACTAGAAACATTGTGATAAACATTATGAAACTATAAACATTGTGATAAACATTATGAAACTAGAAACATTGTGATAAACATTATGAAACTATAAACATTGTGATAAACATTATGAAACTAGAAACATTGTGATAAACATTATGAAACTATAAACATTGTGACAAACATTATGAAACTAGAAACATTGTGAGAAACATTATGAAACTAGAAATATTGTGAGAAACATTATGAAACTAGAAACATTGTGAGAAACATTATGAAACTATAAACATTGTGACAAACACTACGAAACTATAAACATTGTGATAAACATTATGAACTAGAAACATTGTGATAAACATTATGAAACTATAAACATTGTGATAAACATTATGAAACTATAAACATTGTGATAAACATTATGAAACTAGAAACATTGTGATAAACATTATGAAACTAGAAACATTGTGATAAACATTAAGAAACTATAAACATTGTGATAAACATTATGAAGCTAGAAACATTGTGATAAACATTATGAAACTAGAAACATTGTGATAAACATTATGAAACTAGAAACATTGTGATAAACATTATGAAACTAGAAACATTGTGATAAACATTATGAAACTATAAACATTGTGATAAATATTATGAAACTATAAACATTGTGATAAATATTATAAAACTATAAACATTGTGATAAATATTATGAAACTATAAACATTGTGATAAATATTATGAAACTATAAACATTGTGATAAATATTATGAAACTATAAACATTGTGATAAATATTATGAAACTATAAACATTGTGATAAATATTATGAAACTATAAACATTGTGATAAATATTATGAAACTATAAACATTGTGAAATTATTAACACGTTGTTACATTATGAAGCTATAAACAAACTGAAGCTAAAAACAAACGTAGTAAAACATATAAACAGAATTATATTATAAAGACACTGAAAACACAAACAAATAAAGCACAACAATAAATAAACATTGAAACCACAAACAAAAAGTGAAAATATAAACAGGCACATCAAAGTTCTAAGATTTTGACAGAAAATTACATACTAACTTGTTGAAGGCAAGCGCAAACACAGAGTCAGCTCTTGTAATAGCCTTCTCTAGCGTATTCTTATTTAAACAGAGCCTTTCGCATGTCTGAAGTTGTTTATGTTAAATCCATCATCTAACATTCCTGACATGTATTTCTATCCAGTAATCTCTGTTCGTATTTGACGCACAAATGTTGGAACAATCAGGGGAAGGCGTTGTTAGCTGGAAATGAGAAATTGTGTGATCATAAACAAAGAAAATTCTCAAGACCTACAATTAAATATCAAAGTTGAAGGAATACATCTAGAGACAGTCCAGAGCTACAACTACCTGGGACATACTATAACCAGTGATGGAAAATGTACAACTGAAATAAACAAAAGAATAGGAATGGCAAAAAGTAATTTCAATGCCATGAAAAAAATACTAACATCAAAACAAATAACACAAGGGCTGAAACTAAGAAAAGCAAAATGTTACACCTTCTCAATATTCCTGTATGGTGCAGAAACATGGACATTAGACCAGAAAACAGAACAGAAAATTGAAGTCTTTGAAATGTGGATTTATAGAAGAATAGGTAGAATTGGATGGAAAGAAAAGAAAACAAACGAAGAAGTTTTAAAACAACTAAAAATGAAAAGAGAACTACTAAACACAATTAGAGCAAGACAAATGAAATTTTTTGGTCATGTTAAAAGACACAACAGTCTAATAAAAGTAATATTAGAAGGGAAAATACAAGGTAAAAGAGGCAGAGGCAGACCAAGACTAACAAGGACGAGTAACATGGACTAGTCAGACTAAGATGGACAAGTCAGCCTATGGCAATCTGCACCATCAAAGCAAGAGACAGAGTGGAGTGGCGCTCCATGGTAGCCAACCTTCGATGCGGAGAGGGCACTCAATGATGATGATGATGGTGATGAGTAACAAGTAATACATGCAGGAAGTCCAAGAATAATAAACATACGCATATACTCACATACATGCACACTGCACAGACACGCATACAAACATACACTCATAGAAATACACAGACACAAGCATGCAAACACATGTACTCAATAGGGCCGTTCTTCTGCCTCTTATATCCTTCCTCCATTGCCATTGGCGTCGGGGGGAGATACAATCTGCGATTCTTTGCTCTTCTGTTGGCCTCTTCTGGTGTTATCCCTCCTAGTGACTCTAGTATTCCCTATATCCATCTCTTTCTTGGTTTTCCTCTTAATCTGGCGTTTTCGTAGCGTTTGTTTATGGCTCTTTGAGTCATTGTTAATTCTTTTTGTTTTGTTATGTGGCCGAACACCATATTTCCCTATAAGCCACTTGGCGTGACGGGGGCTCTTTACTTACTCTTTATGTGGCCGAACCAATTTATCTGTTGTTTCTTTATGCATTCTGTGGCTGGTTCAATTTCGAGTTTATAGGGTCGTTTAGTGGTGTAAACTGGATAAGTTGTTAAAATATGTGGATAGATGAACAAAATCAATCTACAGATTTCCAAAAACGTCACACTAGTTGGTGGGTTTTCCGATTTTATTTTCAACCCGCGGACCTTTTGAACTCTATATATGGTTTTGGATGAGCAGTACTATAGCACAGAGCTAGATCTCGGCGGCAATAAAACAGGGAAGGCTGTCAACTCCTGAAAAATCTGGCTGAAAATCCAAACTGAACATCGACGTTCAAAACAAACGGAGTATGCTTTAAAGAAGAGAGGATCTGTGGGCGTCCTCTATATTTATTATTGGTTGTTCAAGATATTCTTAACATTATTCTGTATACAGCACATTTGTGTGGTTCCAAACAATATTAGTTTGTGTGGCGTTGTTTGAATACTGCTCTCAGTGCTCTGTGGACCAGGTAGTCTTAAACGTCTTCAAGATGTGCAAAGACTAGATAAAAGAAGCGAAGAGAAGAGAAGAGGAGAGGAGAGGAGAGGAGAGGAGAATAGAATAGAATAGAATAGAAGAGAAGAGAAGAGAAGAGAAGAGAAGAGAAGAGAAGAGAAGAGAAGAGAAGAGAAGAGAAGAGAAGAGAAGAGAAGAGACGAGAAGAGAAGACGATATAAGAAAACAGAAGAAGAGAGCAGAGAAAAGAAGAAAATATAATACTGAAGGGAGGTCAAAAAGTAATGCACACCAATTTTTTTCTCGGCTAATAATAAAGATAGGAATATGAAATTTTGCACACTTGGAATATGACATGTTCCAATTATGTGCACCAAATTGCACAGCATTCTGATAAATATTACGCAATCTATGAACCGTTAAAATGGAGCTTGTCAACAATGTCCGTTACAAACAGCGAATTGTCATAGAATTTCTGGTTGCGAAAAAAGAAACTGTGGCAAACATTCATAAACGACTGTGTGCAGTGTACAAATGTTCTGCAGTCGATAGGAGCACAGTTAGTCGCTGGGTTCAGAGAATTAAAGCTGCAGAAAGTGTACGAGTGGAGCTGCATGATTTACCGCGTTCTGGACGTGTTGCCTCGGCTACCAGCACAGACATGTTAAACCGGGCTGATGCCATTATTCGTAAGGATAGGCGTATCACTAGTCAGCAATTGGCATTGCAGCTTACAGTCAGCAAGGGAAGTGCAATCGCAATTTTTAAAACTCTCGGATATTCAAAGATTTGCGCTCGATGGGTTCCTCGGTGCCTAACAAATGATCACAGAGTTCAAAGGAAAACATTCTGTTCTGAATTGTTGGAGCGTTTCGGTGTTGAAGGAGAAATGTTTTTGTCAAAAATTGTTACCGGTGACGAAACGTGGGCACATTATTATGAGCCTGAAACAAAAATGCAGTCAATGGAATGGCATCATCCGCAGTCACCAAAAAGAAAAAAATTCAAAACATCTCCATCAGCCGGAAAGGTGATGATCACTGTCTTCTGGGACATTGATGGTGTGATTCTTGTTGATGTAATGACAAGAGGTGAGACAATCAACTCGACAGCTTACATCAATACACTGACAAAACTCAAAAATCGGTTCCACAGAGTTCGGCCTAATAAGCCATCTGCAGATTTGTTGCTTCAACATGACAATGCACGCCCTCACACAAGTCTGGTAACACGGGAAGCAATCAACAAATTTGGTTGGACTGTACTGCCCCATCCTCCTTACAGCCCTGATCTGGCTCCCTCAGATTTCCATCTGTTTGGACCACTCAAAAAATTCCTGCGTGGGACACACTTTGACAATGATGAGGATGTGATCCGTGCAGTTAAAAAATGGCTACGCGAGCAGGACAAAACTTGGTACAAACGAGGCATTCATGACCTAGTTTCGCGATGGCGTAAGGCAATACGCTTGGACGGAGATTATGTTGAAAAATAGGTAGTGTAAAGGGGATGTTCAGCTACAATCTGTGAAAATTTCACACATTTTGCCCGAATAGTTTCCGAGAAAAAAATTGGTATGCATTACTTTTTGACCTCCCTACGTAGTTATGAGGAGAGAAGACAAGATAAGAGTGGAGAGGAGTAAAAAGAGAAAGAAATTAAGAGATGAGAGAAAAGGGAGAGAATATGATAGGATTTGGAAAGAGAGCAGAGGCAAATAAAGAAGATAACTCGATATTTAATAAATGCCGTTTTGAAGGTGAACACATAGCACACTGTAGCTTGCTGTAAACCGCTCATCATCATCATCGCGTGCCTTCTCTGCAACGAAGGTTGGCTACCATGGATCGCCATTCTACTCTGTTTCTTGCTGTGATGGTGCAGGCTGACATAGATTGACTTGTCCATCTTTTGATGTTACTCGTCCATGTTAGTTCTGGTCTGCCTCTGCCTCTTTTACCTTGTATTTTTCCTTCCAATATTACTTTTAGTAGGCTGTTGTGTCTTTTAACATGCCCCACAAATTTCATTTGTCTTGTCTTAATTGTATTTAGTAGTTCTCTTTTTATCTTCAGGTGTTTTAAAACTTCATCGTTTGTTATCTTTTGTTTCCATCCAATTCTACCTATTCTTCTATAAATTCACATTTCAAAGGCTTCAATCTTCTGTTCTGTTTTCTTGTCTAATGTCCATGTTTCTGCACCATACAGGAATATTGAGAAGACGTAACAATTTGCCATTCTTAGTTTCAGCCCTGCTGATATTTGTTTCGTTGTTAGTTATTTTTCATGGCATTAAAATTACTTGTTGCCATACCTATTCTTGTGTTAACAACTACAGGAGGAATTTACGCCCAATTCAATATCCTTCAGAGATATGTGATTCTCGAGTCAAATAAAAGCTATGAAAATGAAATGCTATTACGAAAGGTTTACAGCAGCTTTCACCTGTAGCGTATCACAAATGATAAAGTTCGCAAAAGAATACAATTATTCAAAGTACATTATGTTCCGTTAATTGTTGTGAACAAGCGTAGCATGAAATGGTTGGGCCACGTATTTTGATCGTCTTGATCAAAAGTGTGTTGATGTTACGGTCAAAGCACGCAACTGATAATACAATTATTGGTAAACAAAGTATTTTTACTTGAGAAAAGAAGGTCAAGGTCAAAATAGTTTAAAATGGAGATCACGCGATCGTTGGGACTCAGATCCGGAAGAAATTACATGGGAAAGAAAGCAAGTCCCTGTGATCAAATGAGCGGCAAAGATAGTTCCCTGTGAGCAAATGAGCGGCAAAGATAGTTCCCTGTTATCAAATGAGCGGCAAATATAGTTCCCTGTGAACAAATGAGCGGCAAAGATAGTTTCCTGTGATCAAATGAGCGGCAAAGATAGTTCCCTGTGAACAAATGAGCGGTAAAGATAGTTCCCTGTGAACAAATGAGCGGCAAAGATAGTTCCCTGTGATCAAATGAGCGGCAAAGATAGTTCCCTGTGATCAAATGATCGGCAAAGATAGTTCCCTGTGAACAAATGAGCGGCAAAGATAGTTCCCTGTGATCAAATGAGCGGCAAAGATAGTTCCCTGTGATCAAATGAGCGGCAAAGATAGTACTATGTAACCAAATGAACGGTAAAGATATTTCCATGTGGCCAAATGATCCCCCAAAGATTGCTCCATGTGACCAAATGAGCCCCAAAGATTGTTCCATGTGACCAAATGAGCCCCAAAGATTGTTCAATGTGACCAAATGAGCGGCAAAGATTGTTCCATGTGACCAAATGATCCCCCAAAGATTGTTCCATGTGACCAAAAAGATCTGGAAGCATATATAGATACGCAGACATCTAGGTGGGTCGTTTAGAAGATTTTCCATTAAAGTCACCCATTATACATTGGTTGTAGGTTCTATCTACTTTCCATTAAAGTCACCCATTATACATAGGTTGTAGGTTCTATCTACTTTTCCATTAAAGTCACCCATTATACATAGGTTGTAGGTTCTATCTACTTTCCCATTAAAGTCATCCATTATACATAGGTTGTAGGTTCTATCTACTTTTCCATTAAAGTCACCCATTATACATAGGTTGTAGGTTCTATCTACTTTCCCATTAAAGTCACCCATTATACATAGGTTGTAGGTTCTATCTACTTTCCCATTAAAGTCACCCATTATACATAGGTTGTAGGTTCTATCTACTTTTCCATTAAAGTCACCCATTATACATAGGTTGTAGGTTCTATCTACTTTTCCATTAAAGTCACCCATTATACATAGGTTGTAGGTTCTATCTACTTTTCCATTAAAGTCACCCATTACACATTAGTTGTAGGTTCTATCTACTTTCCCTACTTCGACTGACAGCTCATAAAAAAATTCATCTTTCTGTTCTTCTGTATAATCATCAAGACATGGTGCATGTATTTGTAAATATGTTTCCGCTTGATGACCTCTTTTGAATGTTAAAATTATTATTGTATTGTTACATATTAATTATTATAATTATCTTATATTATTACCGGTAATCGAGAGCCGCGATAGCTCAGTGGTTAGTGAACTGGACTACAAAGGACAAGAGGTAGGGTTCGATCCCAACCGACGGCTTTCGTGTTACACCCAGCCTTTAATGGGTACCGGATTTTTTATGGGAATGTAAAGCGGCACGGGCGTAATACCGAACACATTCCACCAAAAATCATATGCCGAAGGTCTGTAAAATTTATGGTCACTAACACCATATTTCCTATACGCCACTTGGCGTGACGGGGGCTTTTTTCTTTTTACTATTATCGGTCAGATAGAGATGATACAGGCACTTGAAGATTTTGGCATTTAAGTGATCACAGACATATGCAATGACATATACCGCACAGGATACATACCAAATGAACTAAAAACATAAACTTTTTTTTGCCTAAAAAGAATGGTGCAGTTGAATGCAGCGATTTTAGAACAATAAGCCTAAAGAGCCAGGTAACCAAAATTTTAATAAAAGTTATACAAATAAGGATTCAGAATAAAATTAATAATGAACTAGACGAGCAGCAATTCGGATTCAAGAAAAACAGTGGGACAAAAGAATCCATATTCAGCATGAGGACATTGATTGAAAAGTACATAGAAGTAAACAACCAATATATGCCTGCTTCATAGACTACACCAAAGCATTTGATAGAATACACCATGAGCAACTTATAGACTGCCTAAAAGATATAAATATGGATGACACAGACATACGACTGATATGCAATTTGTATTGGGAGCAAACAGCAATAATAAAATATAACAAGGAGAACTCTACACCCATTGATATAAACAGAGGAGTAAGATAAGGATGCATCCTATCACCAAGCTTGTTCAATTTATCTATCTATCTATCTATTGTCCTTTCGAGCCGAAGACGGCACATAGGGCAGAACCACAATCTCAAAAACAGAAACCTTGCGTGCCAAAGTGGCACATATTGCAGAGATCACTGCTCTAAAATATATGGCGCTGTTTCCAGAACAATACTTTTTACAATGACAGCTTGTCAAGCCATCGATCAATCTCCTTAGTCGCCTCTTACGACATGCCTGGAAGGTCACAGTGTCACAATTCTTTACTTCCCTCATAATGAGGCCCCGGTAACACACAGGAATTCATAATATGTTCAATTTATACACTGAGCAAATCTTTAAAAACATCAATGAGATGCCAGGCCTTAACATTAATGGGAAGATAATCAATAACCTAAGATATGCTGATGATACTGTTCTACTAGCAGGAAATCATAAAGGTCTACAACAATTACTTAATGTAATAAACATGACAAGCAAAAAATATGGACTAGATATGAATATAAAAAAGAGTAAAACTATGATCATAAACAAAGAAAATTCTCAAGACCTACAATTAAATATCAAAGTTGAAGGAATACATCTAGAGACAGTCCAGAGCTACAACTACCTGGGACATACTATAACCAGTGATGGAAAATGTACAACTGAAATAAACAAAAGAATAGGAATGGCAAAAAGTAATTTCAATGCCATGAAAAATTTACTAACATCAAAACAAATAACACCAGGGCTGAAACTAAGAATAGCAAAATGTTACACCTTCTCAATATTCCTGTATGGTGCAGAAACATGGACATTAGACCAGAAAACAGAACAGAAAATTGAAGCCTTTGAAATGTGGATTTATAGAAGAATAGGTAGAATTGGATGGAAAGAAAAGAAAACAAACGAAGAAATTTTAAAACAACTAAAAATGAAAAGAGAACTACTAAACACAATTAGAGCAAGACAAATGAAATTTTTTGGTCATGTTAAAAGACACAACAGTCTAATAAAAGTAATATTAGAAGGGAAAATACAAGGTAACAGAGGCAGAGGCAGACCAAGACTAACATGGACGAGTAACATCAAAAGATGGACAAGTCAGCCTATGGCAATCTGCACCATCAGAGCAAGAGGCAGAGTGGAATGGCGCTCCATGGTAGCCAACCTTCGATGCGGAGAGGGCACTCAATGATGATGATGATTATCGGTCATCATAACACAATAGATCTCAGACACTTAATTCTCGAGTGCAAGTAATTCATTTTCCCATAATCTTCACAATTACGCATTGTTCACAAATCCTGTGTACTGGGCGGTGATTGTCTTTGCTAAAGTGCTTTCTACCAACCCCGGTCCAATGGCTCCCACATGAACAATACTATACATTGTAGTTTTCATTATAATTTTGGAGGGGCATTTGCCAATATATTAGAGAGGAGAGTAAGATACATAATAGAACCTCAATTAAGTAATAATCAATTCGGATTCAGAAAAGGCAAAAGCTGCACTGATGCTATATTTACATTGAGACAACTATGTGAAAAAACAATAGAATATGACAGAAACCTAAATATAGTGTTTATAGATCAGGAAAAAGCGTTTGATCGTGTGGACAGGAACAAACTTTGGCAAACTTTAGAAACATACGGGGTAGCAGGACAACTACTAGATAATATAATGGCGCTATATAAAAACAGTCAAAGTGCCGTCAGAACATCGGAAGGTCTGTCAGAATGGTTTCAGGTTACAACAGGAGTAAGACAAGGATGTGTCCTCTCACCACTCCTCTTCATCATATATATGGACAAAATAAATCAGGAAACAACCAACAACAAGGACAAATCAAATAATAACATAGAGGTAGAAAACTCCAACATCAACGAGCTACTCTTCGCAGATGACCAATGCCTAATATATGAGGATGAAAACCTGCTACAACAGCATTTAACATCTCTAGATAAAAGCTGCACAAACTACAGTATGAAAATTAACACAGCAAAAACAGAGGCTATAAGAATAAGCAAATTAAGACACCCATTAAACATCAAGATCAAAGACAAAGAAATAAAACAAGTAGAGAAATTCAAGTATTTAGGCACAATGTTCACAGAAGATGGAAAACTAGACAGAGAAATTGACATGAGAATACAAAAAGCAAATGCTGTCACATACCAGCTTTCACCATTGTTAAGACATCCAAACATATCTATGCCAGCTAAACAACAAATGATAAATAGCATCTTCATACCAACTTTGTGCTATGAAAGTCAAACATGGACCCTTTCTAAATCACATTTAAGAAAGATCAATACATGTGAGATGCGATGCATGAGAAAAGTAACAAACAACACAAGAAGAGATAGAATACCAAATGAAACCATAAGAAAAATGGTAGGAACAAAACCCTGCCAAGAATATATAGAACAACAACAACTTAAATGGTTTGGCCACCTGGTCAGAATGAATCCTCACCAATCACCATCAAGGGCGTTCTTCTCGAGAATGCATGGAAAAAGACCAAGAGGAAGACCCAGAAGAAGATGGATAGATGCAGTGACAGAGACATGTAACAACAAAGGAAAATCACTAATTCAGACAATTCGAGCAGCACAAGAACGACAAATGATATAAGCAACGACACCTTTTAGGTATCAGTGAAAGAGAAAAGAATAAAGAAGATTTGCCAATATAATCTAGATGACCTAGACTGATTGTTGAACGTGTCGTCAAAAAATATGCAGAACCCTTAAGATAACGGGAGCCGCGATAGCTCAGTGGTTAGTGAACTGGACTACAAAGGACAAGGGGTAGGGTTCGATCCCAACCGACGGCTTCCGGGTTCACCCAGCCTTAAATGGGTACAGGATTTTTTTCTGGGAAAGTAAAGCAGCATGGATGTAATACCGACCACATTACCCCAAAAATCATGTGTTGAAGGTCTGTAAAATATAGGGTCACTAACACCATATTTCCCTATACGCCACTATATTTTTACTCCTTAAGATAATAACAATTGCTTTTAAAATCTGATAGATCGTGACCTTATTCTGCTACCTGCTCGTGTTTGTTGCAAGTGATACTGGAAGTGAGATGATATAGATTCTTCTACTTTCGTTCCTCATTTTCTTTTCAGCGTCGAGGGGAGATATCATTTGCGGTCTTCTGCTACTGTTATCTTTCCTAGTGCTTCTAATATTCCATCGATCCATTATGAGGGAAGTAAAGAATAGTGACACTGTGACCTTCCAGGCATGTCGTAAGAGGCGACTAAGGAGGTTGATCGATAGCTTGACAAGCTGTCATTGTAAAAAGTATTGTTCTGGAAACAGCGCCATATATTTTAGAGCAGTGTTTTCTGCAATATGTGCCACTTTGGCACGCAAGTTTTCTGTTTTTGAGATTGTGGCTCTGCCCTATGTGCCGTCTTCGGCTCGAAAGGACAATAGATAGATAGATAGATCTTTATCGTGGTCGACCCTAGGGTCTGGTATTCTCGCAACATTTATTTAGGGCTCGCTGTGTTGTGATCACTCTGCCTTGTCACGTCGCCAAACCATTTTATCTATTGTTTCTTTATATATTTTATGGCGGTGGTTATTCCTTGCTTTTTTCTCAGTTCTTCATTTCTGATCTTATCTCTCGGACTTTTTCCTGCCATATTCGGGTATACTATAAATAGCACCGGGAAATAACTCACAATCACGTGGATAAAACACACATAATGGTATTTCCTCCGGCACTAGTTTTGGGGCGTAGGTTAGTCAATAACATCGTCAGGAGACAAGATTTTGAGTGTGCAACTGTTGATGATGTTGTTGACTCGCGCCCAATTCTTGATTTTATGACCAAGTGTTTTTCTCTCTCCGAAGACTCTTAAACATAAATGACAGATACTTTATACCAAATTAAAGCAGGGAAGAAACCAAATGCATGTTTTCAGCCGTATAGGGAGAAAACGCTAGAAACATATCGGGCACGTGCTCAGAAAGGGACGAAAGAAGATTCCAGCGTCAAATGGAAGGAGGAAAAAAGGAAGATTAAAAGAAACGCTAATAAGAACAATTATTAGAAATTAGCTCAATCATGGGCCTAAGATCAAAATAAGAACTACAAAACCTGGCAGTGAACAGCCAGACAAGGAGAATTGTTCATGCCTTATTCGGGTTGTGAGAAACTAACTAACCAACCAGCAACCAATCAACTAACTAACCAATCAACCAACTAACCAACCAACAATCAAACCAACCAACCAACTAACTAACAAACCAACCAGTCAACAGAGTAACCATCTAACGAACCCACAAATTAACCATCTAACTAACTAGCTAACTAACTAGCTAGCTAACTAACTAACTAACTAGCTAACTAACTAGCTAACTAACTAACTAACTAGCTAGCTAACTAACTAACTAACTAACTAACTAACTAGCTAACTAACTAACTAACTAGCTAACTAACTAGCTAACTAACTAACTAGCTAACTAACTAGCTAACTAACTAGCTAACTAACTAACTAGCTAACTAACTAACTAACTAACTAACTAGCTAACTAACTAACTAACTAGCTAACTAACTAACTAACTAGCTAACTAACTAACTAGCTAACTAGCTAGCTAACTAACTAACTAACTAGCTAACTAACTAACTAACTAGCTAACTAACTAACTAGCTAGCTAACTAACTAGCTAACTAACTAGCTAACTAACTAACTAACTAACTAGCTAACTAACTAGCTAGCTAACTAACTAGCTAACTAACTAGCTAGCTAACTAACTAGCTAACTAACTAACTAGCTAACTAACTAACTAGCTAACTAACTAGCTAACTAACTAAACTATTTCTGCGTTTTATTCTGTTTGTAAACTGTGAACGAGTGACCTTATGACCCCCATGTTCAGGTGTTATTTGTATATGTCCAGCCTGAGATTCAACAACATAAATGTTTATTTTATTTCATCACTGGTCCCTATTGTTATTGATTCATTGTTAGACCGATGGGTCGCTTGCAGTACAATTGTCCACATTTCTAACATTCACTTAAACACTATAGGCAAGTACACAAAGTTATTTGATTCATTGAGTTTTGGCTGCAGCTCGGCGGTTTAACCAATGAGAGCCCGGTTCCTATCGACGGGTTCTAGACAGGGACAGACTCTTAAGTTTGAAACTTGAGGAGAGCAGACATGAGACAGAACTTTTAGGTTGACCTTTAACCTGATCATTTGCGACGTAAACATTATTGCATTTTGCGCTATGTAATATAGTTCATAGGGAGCCGTGATAGCTCAGTGGTTAGTGATCTGGACTACAAAGGACAAGAGGTAGGGTTCGATCCCAACCGACGGATTCCGGGTTCACCCAGCCTTAAATGGGTACCGGATTTTTTTCTAGGAAAGTAAAGCGGCACGGGTGTAATACCGACCACATTACCCCAAAAATAATGTGCCGAAGGTCTATAAAAATGTATGGTCGCTAACAACATATTCCCTATACGCCACTTGGCGTGGCGGAGCTCTTAACCTTTTTTTTTTTTTTTTTTTTTTTAAGATAGTTCCTACAATTGTTGCCCTAAATTAACATAATTATAATTACATCATAATATCTTATTTATTTGCTTTATAAGTTACGAGAAAAAAACATGGTTTTGCTTATTAATTAAATTCTCTTAGTTTTATCCATGTTTTTTTTTCCTCATATAAAGGCACAGCTCGGTGTTTTTTAAAGGGCACTTAACAGATTATTCTCCGCATCGGCACTACTTCTAATATTTCTATAAAAAGATAGAACTGAGTTGTCGTTCTTTTGTTACCATGGAAACAAGGAGATAATTATTGAAATGGGCAACCTAGCTCTCACCACACGGGGTTTTGGAACATGAAATAAGTCCACGCGAGTTTTTGATACAATGTAGTTGATCAAAACCGGATAACCGGCATTAATCAATCAATCGTTGGACGGCCTGTCAAAGTGGCAGCCAATTAGAAGATAGGAGTAAAGTAATGACAGGATAATTGGGAAGGGGAACGTAAATAATTTAAAGGGAAAAAGTAGTTTACAACACTCGGAATCACAAATATTCAATAACAGAAAAATAAACAAAGAACAATAATAACGGTCCGAAGCAGGATCGAACCCGTACTTCTCGGCACAGCGCCTTGGCACGAGAACCAAACACTAGAGCACACGGCCAAATTAGCTACCTAAAAAAGTAGCTATCATTAGCGATGTCATTCACGCATGTGTGCTCGTGATTATAGCATTCTTTTCGATAGAGTGGTATGAGTGCAACGTTCTGCATAGGCCGTTCAACCCGATATTAATAAACATCAGGACCCTTGTGGCAATGATATTTTGACATTAAAGGAGATAACAATTTATACTTTCCTGATGCTAATCTCCAACATTGCTGTTTTCTTCTTCTTCTTCTTCTTCATCATCATCTTCTTAACCTCCTCTTGTACCCGTTCAGGAGTTGAGGGAGATTTAATAGTCTGATTCTTGTCCTTCCTGCAGTTTACAGTGTTTCTTTGATGTTGTCTATATATCTTGGGAGCCGCGATAGCTCAGTGGTTAGTGAACTGGGGTACAAACGACAAGAGGTAGGGTTCGATCCTGATCGACGGCTCCCATGTTCACCCAGCCTTAAATGGGTACCGGATTTTTTTCTGTGAAAGTAAAGCGGCACGGGCGTAATACCGACCACATTACTCCAAAAATCATGTGCCCAAGGTCTGTAAAAATTATGGTCACTAACACCATATTCCCTATACTCCACTTGGCGTGACAGGGCTCTTTACTTATATATATATATATATATATATATATATATATGAGTGTGTGTGTGTGTGATTGTATAATAAGGAATCACACGGCATTCTTTATATATCATCATCATGTACTATACCGGTTGGCGTAGGCGATCATGTCCTTCCACAATCTTCTATCTACAGTGCATCGTATCAGTTCTGTTGTTGACTGTTTTCCATGCCATGGCACCAAACTATCCAGTATTTTCTCTCTTTGTCGCCCGCGATCTCTCGTTCCTTTTATTTTGCCAGTTGTAACCAAGTATTCCAACTTTTCTCCTCTCATGATGTGCCCAAAAATGTTGATTGTTTCTTTCTGATATTTTTAGGAGCTGCCTTTTTGTGTTGGCCTCTTTGAGAACTTCCTCATTGGTCTTTTTAGCTGTCCAGGGAACTTTCAATATTCTTCTGAGAAATCCCATCCCTGTGGCCTCTAATCGTCTTTTCATTTATTTGTCTACTGTCCATGATTCGCTTCCATAGGTCAGAATTGGTTCTATATAGCACCGATGAACTATTTCTATATATGGGCAACCAATTTTGTTTGTTATTTCTGTATGTAGCTTAGGATTGGCCAGTGCCTACTCTTTCTCTTATCAAATTATTTCTGTTTCTATTATTTTTGGCCACTCCTTTCCTCAGACATCGGATACCTGTGGTTAAAGTTTCCGTTTATGTTTTGTCATAGGTGACCAAGTTTGGCATTGGTAGCACAATGTAGGAATTAATACGATCTGCGTAAGATGTTTATTTGTGGTGATAGGAGTTGCTTTGTGTTGGTGTATACGGGCCAGCTGTTCCAATATTTTGCTTGTTTTGTTGTGTAGAATAGTCGATGTTTGTTATTTATACTTTAGCTGCGTTTTAGTCAGGCTCAACCGAGTGTTATAACCTGGAGAAAATTGTTTTATGATTGATTCAAGCTGAGCACACACATTTATGATTGATCCAAGCTGAGCACACACATGCATGATTGATCCAAGTTGAGCACACACATTTATGATTGATCCAAGTTGTGCACACACATTTATGATTGATCCAAGTTGAGCACACACATGCATGATTGATCCAAGTTGAGCACACACATTTATGATTGATCCAAGTTTTGCACACACATTTATGATTGATCCAAGTTGAGCACACACATTTAAGGTTGATCCATGTTGAGCACACACATGCATGATTGATCCAAGTTGAGCACACACATATAAGATTGATCCAAGTTGAGCACACACATGCATGATTGATCCAAGTTGAGCACACACATTTAAGATTGATCCAAGTTGAGCACACACATGCATGATTGATCCAAGTTGAGCACACACATTTAAGATTGATCCAAGTTGAGCACACACATTTAAGATTGATCCAAGTTGAGCACACACATGCATGATTGATCCAAGTTGAGCACACACATTTAAGATTGATCCAAGTTGAGCACACACATTTAAGATTGATCCATGTTGAGCACACACATGCATGATTGATCCAAGTTGAGCACACACAGTTATGATTGATCCAAGTTGAGCACACACATTTATGATTGATCCAAGTTGAGCACACACATTTATGATTGATCCAAGTTGAGCACACACATTTGGCACTTCAAACTTGATATATATTTTTTTATAGAACTTTTCACCGTTTTACATAAAATTAGATCAAATCGTATTTTTTCTCATTTGAATTCTACCAGTAAATAAAAAAAAAGTAAAGAGCCCCCGTCACGCCAAGTGGCGTATATGGAATATGGTGTTAGTGACCTTTCACGCCAAGTGGCGTATAGGGAATATAGTGTTAGTGACCTTTCACGCCAAGTGGCGTATAGGGAATATAGTGTTAGTGACCTTTCACGCCAAGTGGCGTATAGGGAATATGGTGTTAGTGACCTTTCACGCCAAGTGGCGTATAGGGAATATGGTGTTAGTGACCTTTCACGCCAAGTGGCGTATAGGGAATATGGTGTTAGTGAACATAATTTTTTATAGACCTTCAGCACATTATTTTTGGGGTAATGTGGTCGGTATTACGCCCGTGCCGCTTTACTTTCCCATAAAAAATTCGATACCCATTTAAGGCTGGATGAACCCGGAAGCCGTCGGTTGGAATCGAACCCTACCTCTTGTCCTTTGTAGTCCAATTCACTAACCACTGAGCTATCGCAGCTCCCGAATTCTACCAGTACTATACTAAAATATGCTAATACAAACGATATTAACATTTAATAATTCCCCTTCTATATAAAAAAAAATGAATTAACACACAAGAAAACACAATCTGTTACTATCATACAGAAAACAGAGCCTGGAAAATTGTTTGCACATTCACTATTACATTCACTATTACATTTACTTCAAAGGTAATAATTAAAATGTCACTTTTATGCATAAATGAGCTGCAGTGCCCAGCGAAATTTCACGAAATAACGAAAATGAAAATGACGTTAGTAAATTCTGTAATATCATAGACCGTGCAGGTAAAAGAATGAATTATTTAATGTTATGTATAGCCAGTTTTATAGCCAAAAAATGGTACCAACCGGTATGGTACATGATGATGATAACCAGTCTTAACATTTGGATATGGATCTATAATAGGATTATCGGGCACAAATTAAGCAATTTTAGGAGATGATAAATGTGCTGTTTTACAGTAAAAGTTAACACGACTTCGGTCGGTCGGATACGTCACAAAGATGCTCTAAGGAAGGTCAGGACAAGATGGGAACTTTTGTAAACATCGGATAGATACAGTTATTGTTTTGTTAAGCAATGAGAAGGGTGGGATTGAAATTTGTCGTGAGAAGTGGAAACATGTAAAGAAGAAGGGGAAACATATAGAGAAGAAGCGGAAACATATAGAGAAGAAGTGGAAACATACAGAGAAGAAGGGGAAACATACAGAGAAGAAGGAGAAACATATAGAGAAGAAGTGGAAACATACAGAGAAGAAGTGGAAACGTATAGAGAAGAAGGGGAAACATATAGAGAAGAAGCGGAAACATATAGAGAAGAAGTGGAAACATATAGAGAAGAAGTGGAAACATATAGAGAAGAAGTGGAAACATATAGAGAAGAAGTGGAAACATATAGAGAAGAAGTGGAAACATATAGAGAAGAAGTGGAAACATATAGAGAAGAAGTGGAGACATATAGAGAAGAAGCGGAAACATATAGAGAAGAAGTGGAAACATATAGAGAAGAAGTGGAAACATATAGAGAAGAAGTGGAAACATATAGAGAAGAAGTGGAAACATACAGAGAAGAAGTAGAAACATACAGAGAAGAAGTGGAAACATATAGAGAAGAAGGGGAACATATAGTGAAGAAGTAGAAACATACAGAGAAGAAGTGGAAACATACCGAGAAGAAGTGGAAACATACAGAGAAGAAGTAGAAACGTACAGAGAAGAAGTTGAAACATACAGGGAAGAAGTAGAAACATACAGAGAAGAAGTGGAAACATACAGAGAAGAAGTGGAAACATACAGGGAAGAAGTAGAAACATACAGAGAAGAAGTAGAAACATACAGGGAAGAAGTAGAAACATACAGAGAAGAAGTAGAAACATACAGAGAAGAAGTAGAAACATACAGAGAAGAAGTGGAAACATACAGAGAAGAAGTGGAAACATACAAAGAAGTAGAAACATACAGAGAAGAAGTGGAAACATACAGAGAAGAAGTAGAAACATATAGAGAAGAAGTGGAAACATACAGGGAAGAAGTAGAAACATACAGAGAAGAAGTGGAAACATACAGAGAAGAAGTGGAAACATACAAAGAAGTAGAAACATACAGAGAAGAAGTCTAAACATAAAGGGAAGAAGTGGAAACATACAGAGAAGAAGTAGAAACATACAGAGAAGAAGTAGAAACATACAGAGAAGAAGTAGAAACATACAGAGAAGAAGTAGAAACATACAGAGAAGAAGTGGAAACATTATTGTTATTGTTTTTGGTTATGGAAGGCCTCGGTCTCACAGCAAACGAATTAAAATCCATAATTGCTCAACCGCCCGTGCCAGTGGAATCATCCGAATTACTAACTCATCTCCCAAACAAAGAAAGGTAACTGTAGTCTCCATCGTAGCAGTCTCAGCACACGCCAAAAGACATAAGGCGAAACCGCGCAGAAAGTGAACACAGCCAACTGTTCCCTGTCATACGATATCATCATTCATCGTAAACAAGCGGGATATCGAAGCAGGATCAAAACGGATGAGACACACAGCTCACGGTGTGCACAGAGCACTTAACTCAGTAGATCCTGCAACAAGCCGGTCTTGGAATATGAGGAAACTGCAAGAAGGAACACTTTTCAGACATAGCCTTCAATGGTTCCTGCCGCCTATCCACCATATACCATTGGAGTTCACGTCTTCCCGAAAATGATGATCGTCATAGCACTTGATGATGTTAGGCCATCATTGATGACTCCAATTCCAAACATATAGACACACAGTGGTGGTAAGTTATCATTTCCAATCCAACATAAGCCACATGACCTGTAGTTAGTAAAACCACAGAGAGAATATGATTTTGTGACCTTCACTGATTCACTCTTAGATGTGAATGTGTAGTTTACACAATAGGAGAAGTTTTCAACTACAGTGATCCCATTTAAGGCAATTCTGGATAGCAAGGCAAGTCTCCTTTATAGCAGCAGAACTTGATGTTCTCCGCTCCCTTCTTGTAGCTGCCGTCACACGATTCTGATGTCTCATTAACTTGGACATCATTCAAGAACAATGTCAGATTAACATTCCATAGATATGGCTCTGCTGATGAAATGCTTGGTGCAACAGTTGTATCAATCATACTGGAGGCTCCTGGTCTGTGGTCATTAATATCACAGACGGCACATGATGTTGTTATATTCAGTATTTCTTTCTGGGGTGTAAATATGTGGCACACACATGGAGAGTGGTTTGTGGTCACAGTAATCCCATTAAAGGCAATTCTAGGGTAGCATGGTATAGCTGTTTTAGAACAGCACAATCCTGTGATGTTTTCTGTGTTCGCTATAAAGCTGCTGGTGCTACACAATCCTGACCAATTATAGGTATGGACATTATTCACTTGCAATGACAAAACTGCTTTGTTTACATCATAAACCTCTGGAAGCGAATCATTTATGGGACTAATAGTACAATTTATTCTTCCATCGGGGATATCTTCATTGAGTCCCCCCAAAAAAGTCTTTGGTTAAAAAGCACATATGCTTTTGAGTTAAACACAAAATGAGCCCACTTCATAGATTCAAAATGATCCTTGCCAATGCCATCCGTTTGCACAAGTTTGAAGTTAGGTCCTTAGCTACCAAGGTCACAAATGTCCGAAACGAATTAACGACTTTATCTACAGCGAAGGTTAACGAACTGTGAACAAACATTTATGTTCAAACCCTTGAAAACATTTTCAAAAATCTGCCAACTCGCTGCAATAACATATATCGTGTTGTTCAATGTAAACATTGCTTAGTCCATAGCTCGAATATAAATAAGCTGCCATTTTGGTGCGTCCCATGACGTCATCCTAGTGTGGAAACATACAGGGAAGAAGTGGAAACTTACAGGGAAGAAGTAGAAACATACAGAGAAGAAAAGAGTAACAAATTTGCAACTTATTTTAATTACTCCCATGTGAGACTCTTTGTTGATAGGTGGTACTGACCTCTAACCTTCAAAGTCAAGGTTTTATGCTAATGAATCTCGTTCTAATTCAAGGGTCAGTCTAGGGACCCTAACTCTGTTAGAATATTTCACACCAGTGTCTGATTGTTTCCACTTTGGATGATAAGATCAAACCACAATGGTTGGTCTCGAGACAAGACGCCGGCCTCGAGACAGAGAGGTTGTGTATTCAAATCCGACTACACCAGTTAGTATTTTTATTTATAATTTCTCTCTGCGGCAAGCACCCCTGGTCTCAGCAGCAAGGTCCGGCTTGAAACGTCAATTACTCATGGACGGGAAAAATTAGTACCTCCGAAGACGGAGTTATCTGCCTGTGCGGCGAGGGACCCATGTGCACACGGCTACCAGGGAAAAATTAACTAACACGCAAAAATCAGTTCCTAGTCTCTGGGGACTTCGTCAGAGATAAAAGCTGGCGAACGCAACCAAAAAAAAAATCCCTCATGGCATCTACGGTCGTATACATCCGGTAAACTCTTCTTCTTCTTATATATATATATATATATCATCATCATCATCGAATACCTTCTCCGCAACGAAGGTTGGCTATCATGGAGCGCCATTCTGCTCTGTCTCTTGATTTGATGGTGCAGGTTGTCATAGGTTGATTTGTCCATCTTTTGATATTACTCGTCCATGTTATTCTTGGTCTGCCCCTGCCTCATTTCCCTTGTATTTTCCCCTCCAGGATTACTTTTAGTAGGCTGTTGTGTCTTTTAACATGGCCCAAAAATCGCATTTATCTTGTTTGAATTGTGCCCAGCAGTTCTCTTTTCATCTTTAGTTGCTTCAAGACTTCATCGTTTGTTTTCTTTTCCTGCCATCCAATTCTACCTATTCTTCTATATATCCACATTTCAAAGACTTAAATTCTCTGTTCTGTTTTCTTGTCTAATGTCCATGTTTCTGCACCATATAGGAATATTGAGAAGATGTAACATTTTGCTATTCTTTGTTTTAGCCCTGGTGTTATTTGTTTTGATGTTAGTATGTTCTTCATGATATTAAATTTACTTTTGCTATTCCTATACTTTTGCTTATTTCAGTTGTACATTTTCCATCACTGGTTATAGTATGTCCAAGATAGTTGTAGTTCTGAACTGTCTCCAAGTCTATTCATTCTATTTTGAAATCCACTTGTGGGTTTTGAGTATCTTCTTTGTTTATGATCATAGTTTTAGTCTTTTTGATATTCATATCTAGTCCATATTTTTTGCTTGTCATGTTTATTTCATTCAGTAATTGTTGTAGATCTTTAGGATTTTCTGCTAGTACAGTATCGTCAGGGTGTCCGGTTAGCGCAATCGATAGGCGGTTGGCTTACCACGGCAACAGCCGGGTTCGTTCCCTGGCGAGGACACCTGGGTTTGACTAATTCCCTAAAAATTAGTGGGAGCCGCGATAGCTCAGTGGTTAGTGACTGGACTACTACGGACAAGGTGGTAGGGTTCGATCCCAACCGACGGCTCCGGGTTCACCCAGCCTTAAATGGGTACCGGATTTTTTCTGGGAAAGTAAAGCAGCACGGGCGTAATACCGACCACATTACCCCAAAAATCATGTGCTGAAGGTCTGTAAAATATAGGGTCACTAACACCATATTTCCCTATACGCCACTTGGCGTGACGGGGGGTACTTTACTTTTTACTTACAGTATCGTCATCATATCTTAGGTTATTGTAAATCTTTCCATTAATTTTAGGCCTGACATCTCTATGATGTTTTTAAAAATTTGCTCAGTATATAAATTGAACAGGCTTGGTGTTAGGATGCATCCCTGTCTTACTCCTCTTTTTATATCAATGGGTGTAGAGTTCTCTTTGTTATATTTTATTATTGCTGTTTGCTCCCAGTATAGATTACATATTAGTCGTATGTCCATGCCATCTAGATGTACCTCTTTATGTATTCTATAAGTTGTTTGTGGTGTACTCTATCAAAAGCTTTGGTGTAGTCTATGATCAGGCTTCATTTGGTTTGTTTACTTCTGTGTATTTTTCGATTAATGTTCTCATGCAGAATATGGCTTCTTTTGTCCCGCTATTTTTCCTAAATCCAAATTGCTGCTCATCTAATTCAGTATTGATTTTATTCTGAATCCTTCCTTGTATAACTTTTAGCAAGATTTTTGTAACATGGATCATTAGGCTTATTGTTCTAAAGTCACTGCATTCAACTGCACCATTCTTTTTAGGCAATGCAATGAAAGTTGATGTTTTTAGTTCATTTGGTATGTATCCTGTATGGTATATGTCGTTGCATATGTCTGTAATCACATCAATGCCAAAATCGTCAAGTGCCTGTATCACCTCTATCTGTATGCTGCTGTCAGGTCCTGCTGCTTTTCACTTTTTCATTGTTTTTATAGCTTTTTCCACCTCAGATTTTAAAATTTTAAAGCCTGATGTACATTTTATAACTGGTTTCTTGTCCCTTTGATCATTAAATAGTTCTGTTATATATTCCTGCCATCTATCTATAATATCTTTATTGTCTGTTAGCATTTTTCCTTTTTTGTCTTCAATGCATCCACCTTCTGTTGCTTTTTTATTTTTATTAGTCATTCTCTTTATTTGGGAGCAGCGATAGCTCAGTGGTTAGTGAACTGGACTACAAAGGACAAGGGGTAGGGTTAGATCCCAACCGACGGCTTCCGGGTTCACCCAGCCTTAAATGGGTACCGGATTTTTTTCTGGGAAAGTAAAGCAGCACGGGCGTAATACCGACAACATTACCCAAAAATCATGTGCTGAAGGTCTGTAAAATATAGGGTCACTAACACCATATTTCCTTATACGCCACTTGGCGTGACGGGGGTACTTTACTTTTTTTTTTACTATTCTCTTTATTTCTGTGTGCATTCAGCCAGTCTTCTTTTGCTTTTTTGCACATTTTGCGTATCTCATTATCTATTTTATTGTATTGGGCAGTGTTCTTCGCTTGTCTTCTTTCTTCCATTTTTTCTAGGATGGTGTTAGTTATCCATTTTTGTGTTTTTTTGTTCTTTTCTTTTTTGGGTAAGGTGTCGCAGGTTTCTTGTATGCTTTTCTTTATGCATTGCCATTTGGTTGTTACTTTTTCATCAGGATTTTCTCTTCTGTATTGTTCAATTCCTTCTTCTTGTCGCTTCTGGTATGTGTTCTTTACTTGTATTGTATCTTCTTTCTTCTTTTCTCTTTCACTGATACCTAAAAGGTGTCGTGGTTTATATCATTTGTCGTTCTTGTGCTGCTCGAATTGTCTGAATTAGTGATTTTCCTTTGTTGTTACATGTCTCTGTCACTGCATCTATCCATCTTCTTCTGGGTCTTCCTCTTGGTCTTTTCCATGCATTCTCGAGAAGAACGCCCTTGATGGTGATTGGTGAGGATTCATTCTGACCAGGTGGCCAAACCATTTAAGTTGTTGTTGTTCTATATATTCTTGGCAGGATTTTGTTCCTACCATTTTTCTTATGGTTTCATTTGGTATTCTATCTCTTCTTGTGTTGTTTGTTACTTTTCTCAAGCATCGCATCTCACATGTATTGATCTTTCTTAAATGTGGTTTAGAAAGGGTCCATGTTTGACTTTCATAGCACAAAGTTGGTATGAAGATGTTATTTATCATTTGTTGTTTAGCTGACATAGAAATGTTTGGATGTCTTAACAATGGTGAAAGCTGGTATGTGACAGCATTTGCTTTTTGTATTCTCATGTCAATTTCTCTGTCTAGTTTTCCATCTTCTGTGAACATTGCGCCTAAATACTTGAATTCTTGTACATGTTTTATTTCTTTGTCTTTGATCTTGATGTTTAATGGGTGTCTCAATTTGCTTATTCTTAAAGCCTCTGTTTTTGCTGTGTTAATTTTCATACTGTAGTTTGTGCAGCTTTTATCTAGAGATGTTAAATGCTGTTGTAGCAGGTTTTCATCCTCATATATTAGGCATTGGTCCTAATATATTGTATTGTATATGTATCTTTAATATCTTTTTGATTTAAAGCTGTTACATCTAGTGGATTTGTTGATGAATTAGACTTTTGCTTGCTTCTCTTTAGTTTGATTTTAATTTTAATCATTACATGATTGTGATCAGAATTAATATCTGCTCCTGGGTAGGTTTTGGCTTTCTTTACGCTGTTACGGAACCTTTCTTTTATCATTATGTAATCTATTTGATTCATCTTCTTATCTCCATGACTTTTCCATGTGTATAGTTTCCTTTTCTCTTGCTCAAAGTATGTGTTACATATTATCAGCCTGTTTTCTTCACAGAATTGTATTAATCTTTCTCCTCTGTCATTTATTTTTCCTAAACCATGATTTCCTATAATGGTCTTATATCTACTTTTCCTACTTTAGCGTTCATGTCACCCATTACAATCAAGATGTATGAAGATTTCACTTGCTTCATAACTTTATTTAGGTCTTCATAGTATGCCTCTATTTGTTCATCTGTGTAGTCTTGAGTAGGTACATATGTCTGTATTATGGGTATGTCGAATGGTTTTTGCTTTCAACTTGAGTAGTATAATCCTATCATTGTATGTCCAGTGGTTACTTATATATTTTTGTAGCACTCTTTTTATCAGTATTCCTACCCCCGTTTGATGTTCTGTTGTATTTCCTGAGTATATAAATGTATATTTTTCGTTTTCTATGTACCCACATTCTTTCCAACTTGTCTCAGATATGCCTAAAATATCTATATTTATTCGTTCTGCTTCTTTAATCAGATTTTCCAATTCCCCTTCTTGATATAGAGTCCTAACATTCCAAGTACTTATTTTAAGATCTTTCCTTCGACATAAGTTCAAATTCCTCTCCATGGCTTCCTCTGGACTAATACATGATGAGGCTCCAATCTCTTTCACGGTGGTCTGCCATATTCGCCTTTCGTGTTCTGAATATGCCTCATGTGTACCACACACTTTGCTGTTTTCGCTTTCTGAGCCGTTGATCATTCTTGATTCCTCCGCCTCCATCCACCGTCACAGACTTTTCACATATGCGTTGAACATACCCGGTTTGCCGGTATCATTGTTGTCGAACCATGTGCTTGCCTATAGAACCGCGAACACACGACACAAAGAAGAATAAATCATATTCCACTTAAACATCGGTAATCACAGTTCATGTACACGTCAGAAGTAAAACATACACCAAACGGGGAATAGCAACACATAATTTCACAACTATACTGTCGGTAAATCATTTAAATATATCAGCAATTGCCGAATTATGAAAAAACGACTACACGCAGCCGCCATGACACTGGAAACATGTATATAAATGCCGACAGAATCAACACTATCCAGGAGAAACTCGTTTTTGTGCTAAATTATATTAACCCTTTGTTGATGTTGCCATTGCATAATTTATAACCATTGAATAAGCACGTGACAATATCTTCGATGCGCTGCCCTTGCTAAGTTCGGGAACAGTTAAATGAATATACATCTTATAGCCATAACTACTTAAAGATAGCTTGTCACAACCATGCTTTTAAATAGACTCGTGGCTACATACACGGTTTTTGTTTGTGTTGATACATGGTCTTCCATTGCCGATAACAGTAATTTCGGATTAAAACATTTAAATTGTTTCAGATAATTAAATGTATGCACCAAGGGAACGGGCAAATAATTGCACTGCTGTGGTAAAGCTGGTAGCAAGGAGCCAGGAATGACGTGTAACGTACATGCCTGTAATGTATGGTGACAGCTTTACAAAAAAAGGAACACAACAAAATACTGACGTTTCAGCCTACAAGAGGATCATTTGTCTATATATAAACTGATACTTTCATATTTCCACTTTTTATCTTTCCTCCAACATTTTTTTTCTTCGTTCGCCAACTTTTACCTCTGACGAAGTCCCTAGAGACCAGGAACTGAATTTTGCGTGTTAATCAATTTTTCCCTGACAGCCGTGTGCACAGGGGTCCATCGCCGCACGGGCAGATAACTCCGACTTCGGAGGTACTCATATTTTTTTCCGTCGATGAGTAATTGACGTTTCAAGCCGGGCCTCGCTGCTGAGTCAAGAGGTGGTTGCCGCAGAGAGAAATCATAAATAAAAACCGGTGTGGCCGGGATTTGAACCACAACCTCTCTGTCTCGAAGCCAGCGCCTTGCCTCGAGACCAACCATTCCCCCTTCCTACAACATGTAGCAGATCTCTTTCTCTCGTTTCATCATTTCATCTCTTATTCCCCCCCCCCTCCGTCCACTTCTTAATTTACCTGTACCATCATCTTAGATGTAGAAGTATTTATCTGTGTTTCATCGTTTGTTATCATTGTTCTCGTTTTCTGAAGAAGGTCGCATGTAGGCCGAAACGTCAGTATTTTGTTATGTTCCTTTTTTGTAAAGCTGTCACCATACCTTGTAGGAGTGTACGTTACACCCCACAACTGGCTTCGTAATTTTGCAAATTAGTGTATTGCAAAATAATTGCAAATTAAACTACGACACTTCAACAAAAGTCTGCATCATGTCCAGAGAGAGGAGACAAACTACGACACTTCAATAAAAGCCTTCATCATGTCCAGAGAGAAGAGACAAACTACGACACTTCAACAAAAGTCTTCATCATGTCCAGAGAGAGGAGACAAACTACGACACTTCAACAAAAGTCTTCATCATGTCCAGAGAGAGGAGACAAACTACGACACTTCAACAAAAGTCTTCATCATGTCCAGAGAGAGTAGACAAACTACGACACTTCAACAAAAGTCTTCATCATGTCCAGAGAGAGGAGACAAACTACGACATTTCAACAAAAGTCTTCATCATGTCCAGAGAGAAGAGACAACTACGACACTTCAACAAAAGTCTTCATCATGTCTAGAGAGAGGAGACAAACTACGACACTTCGACAAAAGCCTTCATCATGTCCAGAGAGAAGAGACAAACTACGACACTTCAACAAAAGTCTTCATCATGTCCAGAGAGAGGAGACAAACTACGACGTTTCGTTAAAAGCCTTCATATGGTTTAGGTCTTCTTAACAGATTTAGCTGCTTAACATCATTTTATGTTTCTACAGTTCTACCCGCACGATATTTAATATATCTATGTAATAATTTGATATTTATATTTAATAATAGACATCCTCACATCACAAATTCTCTTATTCTTTCTATCTCACACATACATCATCACATAACACATTCTCTTATTCTTTCTATCTCTCACAGACATCCTCACATCACA
The DNA here is from genome assembly GCA_032433765.1 of Megaustenia siamemsis. Classification (NCBI taxonomy): domain Eukaryota; kingdom Metazoa; phylum Mollusca; class Gastropoda; order Stylommatophora; family Ariophantidae; genus Megaustenia; species Megaustenia siamemsis. Next base: position 45,868,960 of record JAVIAB010000160.1, on the reverse strand, counting down.
AATTCTCTTATCATTTATTTCTCACACAGACATCATCACATAACACATTCTTTTATTCTTTCTATCTCACACAGGCATCATCACATAACACATTCTCTTATTCTTTCTGTCTCACACAGACATCCTCACATAACACATTCTCTTATTCTTTCTGTCTCACACAGACATCCTCACATAACACATTCTCTTATTCTTTCTATCTCATACAGACATCCTCACATAACACATTCTCTTACTCCTGTCACAATATAAAATCTTCGGCTTCGAAGGTGACATATCTCGCCGACCCATAGCTGAACGCTTTGGCTAAGGTCAGCGAACCATAGCTGGCCACGATTGACTCCACCTTCTCGTGATGAACCAGTCAGTAGTAAGGAAGGGTGTTTAGAGCAAGGATTTTAACATTTCGTGCAGGTATTGTGCAGCATTGGCATGTATCGTGCAGCACAATCTCGTCGTGCAGCACATTTTGGCATGTATCGTGCAATCTCAGGTGACCTCGTTTATCGCGGGTGGTCGGCGCGGGTGGTCGGTCTTATCTCAAGTGGTCAAGTGGTCGGCCTCGCGGGTGGTCTTATCTCCTTATCTCAAGTGTGTGGAGACCAGTGGTTCTAAAACTTGTAGGTGTGCTGGCTATGGAGACCTCTAAAACTTGTATGTCAGTCTAAAACTTGCGGGGGGTCGTGTTATCATCAATGTGTGATGGCAACAGGAGGCAAATATGGAGACCAGTGGTTCTAAAACTTGTATGTCACAGTGGTTCTAAAACTTGTATGTCAGTCTAAAACTTGCGGGGGGTCGTGTTATCATGTGATGGCAACAGGAGGTAAAAAAAAAGGCAAAGGGGTGTTAGTGCCACGTCGATCATCATCGGGCCACCTCGGTCATCATCATCGGCGCTGGTCGGCGGTCGCTGGTCGTCGCTGGTCGTCGTCGTCGCTGGTCGGCTCGGGCAACATCATCATGTGTAGTGATTAATGGTCGTCGCTGGTCGTCGTCGTCGCTGGTCGGCTCGGGCAACATCATCATGTGTAGTGATTAAATAGTGACGCTCTCTCTCTCTTATCATCATCATCATCAAGCCACACCCTCAACAACACCATCATCATCACCAAGCTACACAAATTGACACATCATCATCATCATCATGATCATCAAGCCACACCCTCAACAACACCATCATCATCACCAAGCTACACAAATTGACACATCATCATCATCATCATCATCATCAAGCCACACCCTCAACAACACCATCATCATCATCACCAAGCCACACAAATTGACACATCATCAGCATGTGCCACCCTCAACAGCATCATCATGTACCACCCTCAACAACATCATCATCATGTGCCACCCTCAACAACATCATCATCAAGCCACACCCTCAACTCTCTCTCTTTCTCTCTCTCTCTCTTTCACGCTAAAGCAAAACAAAAAGTCGCTCTATATTTCACATATATTTATTAATACAACAAATACACAACACATATGAGAAAATATTTATTACTGGTGATAATTTTAAGCGTCCGTGGGCCCCTCGAAGCCGAATTATCCACGGGGCGAGCAAACGATAAATAATACGATCGTTTATGTGCTGTCTCGCTGAAAAAGGCATGAGAATTCTGTTAAGTTTCGCGCCTCGACACTTAAGAAGTATATAATAAGCACAATATAGACCGCACGTGTTGGTAAACAAATCTTGCAACACCCGCGGGTTGTAGACGAATGGGGCGTGTGAGTTTTGCTCTATAAAGTTTAAAATATCCACATGTCTGGGAGGCAAACCGTAGGAATCGAAATACTCACATTCACCGAGCCCGTTGTAAAAGAGGGCCACCCAATGCTCACCGGGTTCGTGTGCCGGGTCGGTGTTTATGACAAAGGCTGCGGTCGCCGTTGGGTCGATGCTGGGAGGTAAGTGGTTTCGTGGAATGACACTAACAAGGGAACAACGCCGAACGAAAATATCCGACATCAAAAGGTTGTATATCTCCATCGTGTTCATCTTCTCTCTCGCTTAAACGGTGAAGTCTGTTAGAATCTGCCTTGTCTTCGACACCTCGAGCACTGAGTCCAACTCGGCGTAGACGATGACTTGGAGGGGAGTAGTTGTGGGAGCGGCAAACTTGAGTTCTATCGACAAGGGTCCGCTTGTGGCTAGCTCAAAATGGGAGCCGTCCAGTAGACTAGACGAGAGGTCAAAACCAAATAGACAATATCCGTCCTTGAACTCTCTATAAGCAACGTTATTCCCGGCGTCTTTACCAATCAGACCCATGGCCAGATTTGTGCCGAAAAAAGCTCTCGCGTATTGATTTCGTTCAAAGTCCATAGTTAGAGGCTTTCCGAGATGCATTTCCCGTCGACCGTCAGGTTCATATAAATCAGACCAAAGTGTTGAAAATTGAACGGGTTAGCTGAATAAACGCCATTAAACGCACTGGCCGTAATCAGACCTATCACTACACGGGTCGGTGAATGTGAGTATTTCGATTCCTACGGTTTGCTTCCCAGACATGTGGATATTTTAAACTTTATAGAGCAAAACTCACACGCCCCATTCGTCTACAACCCGCGGGTGTTGCAAGATTTGTTTACCAACACGTGCGGTCTATATTGTGCTTATTATATACTTCTTAAGTGTCGAGGCGCGAAACTTAACAGAATTCTCATGCCTTTTTCAGCGAGACAGCACATAAACGATCGCATTATTTATCGTTTGCTCGCCCCGTGGATAATTCGGCTTCGAGGGGCCCACGGACGCTTAAAATTATCACCAATCGCACAGTAATAAATATTTTCTCATATGTGTTGTGTATTTGTTGTATTAATAAATATATGTGAAATATAGAGCGACTTTTTTGTTTTGCTTTAGCGTGAAAGAGAGAGAGAGAGAGAGTTGAGGGTGTGGCTTGATGATGATGTTGTTGAGGGTGGCACATGATGATGATGTTGTTGAGGGTGGTACATGATGATGCTGTTGAGGGTGGCACATGCTGATGATGTGTCAATTTGTGTGGCTTGGTGATGATGATGATGGTGTTGTTGAGGGTGTGGCTTGATGATGATGATGATGATGATGTGTCAATTTGTGTAGCTTGGTGATGATGATGGTGTTGTTGAGGGTGTGGCTTGATGATGATGATAAGAGATAGAGCGTCACTATTTAATCACTACACATGATGATGTTGCCCGAGCCGACCAGCGACGACGACGACCAGCGACGACCATTAATCACTACACATGATGATGTTGCCCGAGCCGACCAGCGACGACGACGACCAGCGACGACCAGCGACCGCCGACCAGCGCCGATGATGATGACCGAGGTGGCCCGATGATGATCGACGTGGCACTAACACCCCTTTGCCTTTTTTTTGCCTCCTGTTACCATCACATGATAACACGACCCCCCGCAAGTTTTAGACTGACATACAAGTTTTAGAACCACTGTGACATACAAGTTTTAGAACCACTGGTCTCCATATTTGCCTCCTGTTGCCATCACACATTGATGATAACACGACCCCCGCAAGTTTTAGACTGACATACAAGTTTTAGAGGTCTCCATAGCCAGCACACCTACAAGTTTTAGAACCACTGGTCTCCACACACTTGAGATAAGGAGATAAGACCACCCGCGAGGCCGACCACTTGACCACTTGAGATAAGACCGACCACCCGCGCCGACCACCCGCGATAAACGAGGTCACCTGAGATTGCACGATACATGCCAAAATGTGCTGCACGACGAGATTGTGCTTCACGATACATGCCAATGCTGCACGATACCTGCACGAAATGTTCAAATCCTTGCTCTAAACACCCTTCCTTACTACTCCAGTCAGGTGAACAGCGATCAAAGAACGGAAATCAAATACACACATGTTCTAATAAATTATTCTTCTCCTCTCTCTCTCTCTCTCTCTCTCTCTCTCTCTCTCTCTCTCTCTCGCTTGTACAGTCAGCTGTTACAAAGAGAACGTTTATGTAACTTTCTGGTTACTGCTATCTGTGTAGTTTAAAGTGTTGACATCTTGAATGTATTTTATAACTATTCTGTCCACCTACACGTCATTTTTCCTTGGCCTCGTTTTCATCTTGTGGCCTGATATTTGCTTGTTGTATGCTCGCGTTATTTGGGCTTCATTCTCGATAGCTGTGTCAAAACCATTCATTTGTTTATATTTGATGTTATCATTTACTGTGAAATTGTCCTTACGATTTTTCTGAGTTTTATTTTATTTGACTCTATTCTTGTTTCATCTGACCTGGCAAAGACCACTCTGCAATGAACTGGAGATGGAAGGACAAGAGAATGTAAACATAGAAGGAGATGGAATGTGAACATGAAAGAATGGTAGACATTGCCTTTACAGAATCTCAAAGAAAAACTGAAGAGAGAGATACATGGAAAAAAGGTGACAAAGTCTGTCAGTAGTGTCTAATGATTCCAGAGTTGAGGGTAGAAAAAGAAGAGGAAGAAGTAGTAGTAGTAGTAGTAGTTGTTGTTGTAGTAGTTGTAGTAGTTGTTGTAGTAGTAGTAGTAGTTGTAGTAGTTGTAGTAGTAGTAGTTGCTGTAGTTGTAGTAGTAGTAGTTGCTGTAGGAGTAGTAGTAGTAGTTGTAGTAGTTGTAGTAGTTGTAGTAGTAGTAGTTGTAGTAGTTGTAGTAGTTGTAGTAGTTGCTGTAGTTGTAGTAGTTGCTGTAGTTGTAGTAGTTGTAGTAGTTGTAGTAGTTGTAGTAGTTGTAGTAGTAGTAGTTGCTGTAGTTGTAGTAGTTGTAGTAGTTGTAGGAGTAGTAGTAGTAGTAGTTGTAGTAGTAGTAGTAGTAGTAGTTGTAGTAGTAGTAGTTGTAGTTGTAGTAGTTGTAGTAGTTGTAGTAGTTGCTGTAGTTGTAGTAGTTGTAGTAGTTGCTGTAGTTGTAGTAGTTGTAGTAGTTGTAGTAGTTGTAGTAGTTGTAGTAGTTGCTGTAGTTGTAGTAGCTGTAGTAGTTGTAGTAGTTGTAGTAGTAGTAGTAGTAGTTGTTGTAGTAGTAGTAGTTGTAGTAGTAGTAGTTGTAGTAGTTGTAGTTGTAGTAGTTGTAGTAGTAGTAGTTGTAGTAGTAGTAGTTGTAGTTGTAGTAGTTGTAGTAGTTGTAGTAGTAGTAGTTGCTGTAGTTGTAGTAGTTGTAGTAGTTGTAGTAGTTGTAGTAGTAGTAGTTGTAGTAGTTGTAGTAGTAGTAGTTGCTGTAGGAGTAGTAGTAGTAGTTGCTGTAGTTGTAGTAGTAGTAGTAGTAGTAGTAGTAGTTGTTGTAGTAGTAGTAGTTGTAGTAGTAGTAGTAGTTGTAGTAGTAGTAGTAGTAGTAGTTGCTGTAGTTGTAGTAGTAGTAGTAGTAGTAGTTGTTGTTGTAGTAGTAGTAGTAGTAGTAGTTGTAGTAGTAGTAGTAGTAGTAGTAGTAGTAGTAGTTGTAGTAGTAGTAGTAGTAGTAGTAGTAGTAGTAGTAGTTGTTGTTGTTGTAGTAGTAGTAGTAGTAGTTGTTGTAGTAGTAGTAGTAGTAGTAGTAATAGTAGTAGTAGTAGTTGTTGTTGTTGTTGTAGTTGTAGTAGCAGTACCAGTAGGTCTTTCAAAGTAGGTGAGCACAAGATATTACAGACGAACTGGGATTGACTGCTGCAGACGACAGACATCTCCCTCGGACAGAGAAAACTTCAAAGAGGTTGTCATGGAAGCAAGTACTATCAGGGACAAGCTAGACGGATGGTAGATACCATGGCAAATCTTTAAATGTGTTGTTTGTGGATGTAGTTAATAAAACTGAGTTAATGCATACTCTTCTCCCAACATTTTCATTCCTCCCTTTTGTCTCTTCTGATTTGCATTCAATATTCACATGACAACTCAGTAGTTATCATCCTTTTTTTTTTGTCTTCCGCTATTAATGTCCATCTAAAATTTCTTGCCGTTTATTTTTCAGTAACAAGGAGAAGGAATGAAGATATAGAATATCTTCGCTCATTTATTTGAATATATACCGTAGTTCTTGAAACAATTTCCAGACAATAATTGTTCTTAGTGTAGGTTATTTTAACAAATATCATCAAGTACCTTTTTGCTTTGACCTCTCTCAAAACATTTCATTACTCTTCTTAGCTGTCCATGGTACTCTCAACATTCTTCTGTAAAACCACATTTCTACAGACTCCAGTGATTTTCTTGTCTGTTGTCCTATTCTCCATGATTCGCATCCATATGTTAAGACTGGCTCTATGTAACATTTAAGAACTCTTTTTCTTGTTTCTATTGTCAAAAATGGATTGCATAGTATCTTCCTCATTTTTTTGAAAAGCTGCTTTTGCCTGAGCCATTCTGCATCTCACCTCTTTTGTACATCTTCCGTCTGAGGTTAACAAAGTTCCCAAATATTTAAATTCATTTACCTGTTTTAATATTGTTCCACTTGTCTTTATTTTGCACTGAGGTGATGTCTTTTTCTTTGTTGTTACCATTACCTCTGTCTTTTTGCTATTAAGGCCGAGTCCTTTATTTTTGCTTTCTTTCACTATAATGTCCAACATTTCTTGTAACTCATTTTCACTCTTAGCGATTAAGACTGTATCATCAGCATACCTTAGATTATTTATATTATGACCTCCAATTGTTATTCCAGGCATGCCCCTTATGGATCTTAAAATAATCTCACTATAAATATTAAACAAATCTGGTGACAGCACGCAACCCTTGTCTAACACCCTGTTTTATTTGTTGAAACATTCCCAATCGGTTTCCAGTTCTTATGGCCGCTGTTTGTTGCCAGTACATGTTCTTTATTATTCTTAGATCTTTGCTGTCTACGTTTATGCTTTTAAAATTATATACTTCAGTTAATTCATTAAAATGAAGGACAGCGAAAAACATTCAGGCTTTGGAAGCTCTTGTTTATGATTTATGCTCCAATCAAAGATGTAAATAAATAAATAAAAAAAAAGAAAGAATAGAATTGAGTTCATGTAAATGTGATCATTTCTTTCTTATTTATTGTTTGTTCTATTAAAATTACATTGAATACAAGTTTATTTGAAACACGACAATTTAGCATGTTAATGATGCATTATAGTTGATTCTAAAGAGCACACTGATTTCATAGGCCAGCTGCAATCAGCAACCAGCTACGACCCCCTACTCTCTATGACATTGTCGATACGTTTTGACAGACTGTCTCACTCCACCGTTTGATGTTACTTTTACATTTGAAGGCCCTATCATTGTACTGTAGGTCCATCCATCTCTTGATGTTAGGCTCCCATCAGCTAGTTGTACGGTCCGATATGCTTATCTCTGCATTGAAGTTTTCCATCTATAGCGGCTGATATTAGCCTACCTCTTCCTGTTACTCTCCCGTCTAAATTCGCCGTTGCTCTGTCTACAGATTGACTTCAACGAATGTCTTGAACATGTGTCTTGTCTCTTACAATACCAAATAAAAACACACATGAGGAAATAAACTGAAAAATATAATCATATGGGAGAAAAATTAGTTCAACTGTTTCCTAACAAAACGATGAGTATAATACATAGAAGAAGTTTCTACATGGCCGTATACCAATCCCTATCTTGTTCTAATATTAGCTTTCTCTGCGTCTGTCTCTATCTGATCTGTCGTTGTACATTTATCTAGCTAATTCAACAGAAGGAGATAAATAAATGATTAACACAATGATGACCTATTTGCTCATACCCAATTTATTCCTTATCTCCGTAAACTCAAATTTAAATTGATCCATGAAGATTGATCCATGAAGATTGATCCATGAAGATTGATCCATGAAGATTGATCCATGAAGACTGATCCGTGAAGATTGATCCATGAAGATTGATCCATGAAGATTGATCCATGAAGATTGATCCATAAAGATTGATCCATGAAGACTGATCCATGAAGATTGATCCATGAAGATTGATCCATGAAGATTGATCCATGAAGATTAATCGATGATGTTGATATCACATATTTGAGTTGTTTTATTTTAACTTGACGTTCCTATTAACAATTTGTGTATTGTTTTCAAAAACATTATTTTAAATTAGATTTGATATGGAAACCCATTTATGGAAACATTTTTAGCGCCAAATTACATTTACAACAGAATTATAGGAGCCTTGATGACAGTTAGCACCCATATCAACTCCGCCTTAATGAGCAGAGTCGGGTAGTACAATTTGTTATAACTAGTTCATGCAGGCTATCTTACTATTCTAAACTAATTTTCATTAGAGTTGACCTTGACTTATGACCTTGCCATGTGCTGCCCTCCCGGTGATTGCACTTCCTGGGCTTCCTGCACCAGCCCACAGATGTGACAGCACGCGTGAGTCAGGAAATCTCCAACACAGCTGCCATCGATGTTTCGAGACGCTCTGATCTTCCCCGGACTTGAATAATGGCCACAATGTTAACGATGGGAACAAAGTAGAACAGGCCACAGAGTAGACATGAGTCTCCCACTGCCTCGGCGTTCTTGCCGAAAGTGTAACAAGGAACGAAGTAAGTAATGAGGCAGAGGCCGAAGTTGTCGAAGCAGCCGAAGAGACCGTGCTGGAACTGAGTCATTCTAGGTGGTCCTGTTAGGTGATAGTGATGCTTCGATCAGATTCTAGATGTGGGCTGGTCTAGGAAATGTCTGAAATGAAAGACAAATAACGGGTCGATGAAGAACATTGAACTTATTTCAAGATTATTAAGCAAATGTAATGGTGTATCAGGATTTCTACGTTTTGGTGACAGCATTAAAGAAACTCAACAACAACATCACATGCCAGTAGTTGGAGCTGTCAATAACAGAGGTAAAGCGTTGTATCTTCCACGATATTAAAAATGGTATTGAAAGAAAGTGAAGTAGTTAAAGGAGAATAGAATCAGAACTTCTTGAAACCCCTTGTTGACGGATTCCAGTTCACCAGTTAACGTAACGTAAACAAATGTTTACAAAACAAATCAATTATTCAAGTATAAGAACTCTCCATATTCTGAAAACATTCTCATCTACGATTGTAAGCCTTGAAATGGTGAAACCAATTAAAAAAAAAGTTTACGTTTGTTTATGTTCATTTTCTTCCCTATCTAGATCACATTATGTGCTTGTATTTAGTTTTTTTCCCCTGTAATTTATAAGCTGGTCACTTTATTATGAGTGACGTGGTCAATATAACGTCAGAGCGCCATATCATCCTATAAAAATTTTTCTGACATTCATTTTTAGCAGTTTGTGTGACCTTAAAAGTCTCGAGAAAAAAAATAAAAAAGGAAAAAAATCATCACTTCTGGGAATTGATATTCTACTCTTCTAGTCAATTGTTAGTATCGGAGGAACCACTTAATGTGGCTTCTAGTCAACTGTTAGTATCGGAGGAACCACTTAATGTGGCTTCTAGTCAATTGTTAGTATCGGAGGAACCACTTAATGTGGCTTCTAGTCAAATGTTAGTATCGGAGGAACCACTTAATGTGGCTTCTAGTCAACTGTTAGTATCGGAGGAACCACTTAATGTGGCCTCTAGTCAATTGTTAGTATCGAAGGAACCACTTAATGTGGCTTCTAGTCAATTGTTAGTATCGAAGGAACCACTTAATGCGGCTTCTAGTCAACTGTTAGTATCGGAGGAACCACTTAATGTGGCCTCTAGTCAATTGTTAGCATCGAAGGAACCACTTAATGCGGCTTCTAGTCAACTGTTAGTATCGGAGGAACCACTTAATGCGGCTTCTAGTCAACTGTTAGTATCGGAGGAACCACTTAATGTGGCTTCTAGTCAACTGTTAGTATCGGAGGAACCACTTAATGTGGCTTCTAGTCAATTGTTAGTATCGGAGAACCACTTAATGTGGCTTCTAGTCAATTGTTAGTATCGGAGGAACCATTTAATGTGGCTTCTAGTCAATTGTTAGTATCGAAGGAACCACTTAATGCGGCTTCTAGTCAATTGTTAGTATCGAAGGAACCACTTAATGTGGCTTCTAGTCAATTGTTAGTATCGAAGGAACCACTTAATGCGGCTTCTGCGTGAAATATAAGCTCCATGATTCCCTGCAACAATTCTGCCTCCTGTACGACAATCAAATATCGTCTGAATGTCATTTTTCACCCTCTATTATCTGAATGCCATTTTCCACCCACTATCGCTTGAATGCCATTTTCCACTCATTATGATCTGAAAGCCATTTTCCACCCACTATCGCCTGAATGCCATTTTCCACCCACTATCGCCTGAATGCCATTTTCCACCCACTATCATCTGAATGTCATTTTCCACCCTCTATTGTCTCAATGCCATTTTCCACCCCTATCGTCTGAATGGCATTTTCCATCCACTATAGTCTGAATGCCATTTTCCACCCACTATCGTCTGAATGCCATTTTCCATCCACTATAGTCTGAATGCCATTTTCCACCCCTATCGTCTGAATGCCATTTTCCACCCACTATAGTCTGAATGCCATTTTCCATCCACTATAGTCTGAATGCCATTTTCCACCCCTATCGTCTGAATGCCATTTTCCATCCACTATAGTCTGAATGCCATTTTCCATCCACTATAGTCTGAATGCCATTTTCCACCTTTTATTACCAAGTGCATTATTTCGGACTCTTGGGGGGAGGAGGGGGGAGGAAAGAGAGGCAGGTCAAATCAACCTAGGGGAGAACACTGTAGACGAAGACACAAATTACTGGGCAGATTTGTAAAAGGCAGTACAAAAACATCTGATGGAAACATGGTCTAAGAAGCATATATCGATGAGGAAGACTACAAAAGAGAGTTAAGGCGGGGGCTGCGTCATAAATACATTTTCAACAATAATCATCAAAGGTCAAGGCCGCAATAGTAAGCGATCATAAATCTTCGCTAGTTGTCGTCGCTAGTTGTATTTCGTATGATAATTTTCTTACAATTTCCTCTGTTCATTGCTTTTAACCAAATGCTGCCACCCTGTCTAACATTTTCTGTCGTTGTTTTTCCTTGTCTCTCTTTCATTCATTTTTCCTGTTGCTAAAATATTTCCAAACTTTTCATTTTCTCATAAACACATGAAAAAAAGAAAACACACACCCCCCCCCCCCCCCCCCACCCTCCTCCCCCGCCTATAAAGTTTTCACAGTCCGTAAGACAAGCTTTTTTTTTCTTTAGCTCTGTTCTTTTCTGTTAGTCTCAAAACCGTTCGTGACAGAAAAAAAAATGTAAAGTACCCCCGTCACGCCAAGTGGCGTATAGGGAGTATGGTGTTAGTGACCATCAATTTTACAGACCTTTAGAACATGATTTTTGGGGTAATGTGGTCGGTATTACGTCCGTGCCGCTTTACTTTCAAAAAAAAAAAAAAAAAAAAACCAGTATCCATTAAAGGCTGGGTGAAGCGGAAGCCGTCGGTTGGGATCGAACCCTACCTCTTGACCTTTGTGTTCGTGACTCTATGAGATATTGTTGGATGTGCAGTGACGGTTGCTGCTTTTCAATATTAGGCTATTGTCTTACTGAAATGGTTCCAAACTCTTTACATTCGAGGCTTCCTTCCCCGCTGATCACGGCGCCCTGGTGGCAGTCACGATCGCGTGAGTTGAGTAAACTTTGATTCTTGCCCTTATTTGTGGCTAAACTACTACTTTAGGTACATAAACGAAGTTCAGTAACAATAAAAAATATACAAGTGATGTAATGTAGCAAATTAAATTTAAATACCTACATTATACTTATGTTTACAAATGACATTTTCACAATCATTCACAAACAGTTCGTCATGTCCCCTACTACGAAAATACATCATGTCTGTTGTAAATATTTTTCTCATTAAAAAAAAAAAAATTAAAAAAAAGCTTGTTATATAATTACAAACAAATGACTCGTTTATGTACTAAAACAATATGAAGCTGATGTAGATATTGTCATGTTATGATTTCTAACCACATAGTGGGCACACGGCAATATCCTCGACAAAATTTGGAGGCGCCCCTGGGCGCTGCGGCGCAGACTTTGGGAACGACTGTCTTAATGTATACGCGACCTAAGTGATATTGTTTAATGTTAAAATTGTTGGCTATCTAAAACCTATATTTTATTTGATTGCTAAATTGTGATTGCGATTATGTGTTATCTATTCTACAAGATAATTGAACAATTGGCCCTATTTAGAACTAATCGTCCGCTTTCATAATTCAATCGAATGGGTTCTTGGTCCTCTTATCCGCGATAAAATATCAACGATTTCGAAATGTCTTAAAAGTAAATCTTTCGAATATCATAATACAGGTGTACGGTGTACAAAAACAACGGTTCTCATCCTTTGTGGATTCGGAACCCCTCTTACAACTACTTTGATATTCACTGATTCCCAAAAAATACCATGCTACCAGTTAGAGATTCATAGTTTTTTTGCTAACGTTTACATAATGGGCATTTCCGTCAGTAGGAAACTTTTAACATGACGATTTGCGACACAGGGAATCTGACCACCAGAAGGTATCTACCATAGAGTAAGTGTCTATGTCTTCTTAGATTCTTGACACTCTTAGATAAGATGACGTCTCTACATCAACCATAACCTTGTGGTGTCTCAACATCAGCCATAATCTTGTGGTGTCTCCACATCAGCCACAATCTTGTGCTGTCTCCACATCAGCCATAATCTTGTGGTGTCTCCACATCAGCCATAATCTTGTGGTGTCTCCACATCAGCCATAATCTTGTGCTGTCTCCACATCAGCCATAATCTTGTGCTGTCTCCACATCAGCCATAATCTTGTGGTGTCTCCACATCAGCCATAATCTTGTGCTGTCTCCACATCAGCCATAATCTTGTGCTGTCTCCACATCAGCCATAATCTTGCGCTGTCTCCACATCAGCCATAATCTTGTGCTGTCTCCACATCAGCCATAATCTTGCGCTGTCTCCACATCAGCCATAATCTTGTGATGTCTCCACATCAGCAATAATCTTGTGGTGTCTCCACATCAGCCATAATCTTGTGGTGTCTGCACATCAGCCATAATCTTGTGGTGTCTCCACATCAGCCATAATCTTGTGGTGTCTCCACATCAGCCATAATCTTGTGCTGTCTCCACATCAGCCATAATCCTGTGGTGTCTCCACATCAGCCATAATCTTGTGCTGTCTCCACATCAGCCATAATCTTGTGCTGTCTCCACATCAGCCATAATCTTGTGCTGTCTCCACATCAGCCATAATCTTGTGCTGTCTCCACATCAGCCATAATCTTGTGGTGTCTCCACATCAGCCATAATCTTGTGGTGTCTCCACATCAGCCATAATCTTGTGGTGTCTCCACATCAGCCATAATCTTGTGCTGTCTCCACATCAGCCATAAACTTGTGCTGTCTCCACATCAGCCATAACTTGTGGTGTCTCCACATCAGCCATAATCTTGTGGTGTCTCCACATCAGCCATAATCTTGTGGTGTCTCCACATCAGCCATAATCTTGTGCTGTCTCCACATCAGCCATAATCTTGTGGTGTCTCCACATCAGCCATAATCTTGTGGTGTCTCCACATCAGCCATAATCTTGTGCTGTCTCCACATCAGCCATAATCTTGTGGTGTCTCCACATCAGCCATAATCTTGTGGTGTCTCCACATCAGCCATAATCTTGTGGTGTCTCCACATCAGCCATAAACTTGTGCTGTCTCCACATCAGCCATAAACTTGTGCTGTCTCCACATCAGCCATAATCTTGTGGTGTCTCCACATCAGCCATAATCTTGTGGTGTCTCCACATCAGCCATAATCTTGTGGTGTCTCCACATCAGCCATAATCTTGTGGTGTCTCCACATCAGCCATAATCTTGTGGTGTCTCCACATCAGCCATAATCTTGTGGTGTCTCCACATCAGCCATAATCTTGTGGTGTCTCCACATCAGCCATAATCTTGTGGTGTCTCCACATCAGCCATAATCTTGTGGTGTCTCCACATCAGCCATAATCTTGTGGTGTCTCCACATCAGCCATAATCTTGTGGTGTCTGCACATCAGCCATAATCTTGTGGTGTCTCCACATCAGCCATAATCTTGTGCTGTCTGCACATCAGCCATAATCTTGTGGTGTCTCCACATCAGCCATAATCTTGTGCTGTCTGCACATCAGCCATAAACTTGTGGTAATACTCTCTTTTAGAACGATCTGTACTCTTTTTTAGAACAATCTTTTACTCTTTTTACCTGTCCATGTTATTCTCAACATTTTTCTTCTTGAAGCCACATGTTAGTGGCCTCAAGTGCTTTTCTTGTTATTCGCCCTATTGTCCACGATTCACATCCTTACATCAAGGCTGGCTCCACATAAAACTGATGAAATCGATTTTTATTAATTATTTCCATCGACACACATGTGCTGCTTAATATTTTTCTCATTTAGATTCAAAATATTTGAAAGAGCATTATTGAACCGCTTCTTCCGTGATACTAAACAGTTTCTTTAAGATACAGACGTTGAAACACATCTGATTGATTAAAACAGAAGTTGAAAGACATCTGATTGATTAAAACAGAAGTTGAGACACATCTGATTGATTAAAACAGAAGTTGAGACACATCTGATTGATTAAAACAGAAGTTGAAACACATCTGATTGATTAAAATAGAAGTTGAGACACATCTGATTGATTAAAACAGAAGTTGAAACACATCTGATTGATTAAAACAGAAGTTGAGACACATCTGATTGATTAAAACAGAAGTTGAAAACACATCTGATTGATTAAAACAGAAGTTGAGACACATCCGATTGATTAAAACAGACGTTGAAACACATCTGATTGATTAAAACAGAAGTTGAGACACATCTGATTGATTAAAACAGAAGTTGAGACATATCTGATTGATTAAAACAGAAATTGAGACATATCTGATTGATTAAAACAGAAGTCGAGACACATCTGATTGATTAAAAACAGAAGTTGAGACATATCTGATTGATTAAAACAGAAGTTGAGACATATCTGATTGATTAAAACAGAAGTTGAGACACATCTGATTGATTAAAACAGAATTGAAACACATCTGATTGATTAAAACAGAAGTTGAGACACATCCGATTGATTAAAACAGACGTTGAAACACATCTGATTGATTAAAACAGAAGTTGAGACACATCTGATTGATTAAAACAGAAGTTGAGACATATCTGATTGATTAAAACAGAAATTGAGACATATCTGATTGATTAAAACAGAAGTCGAGACACATCTGATTGATTAAAACAGAAGTTGAGACATATCTGATTGATTAAAACAGAAGTTGAGACATATCTGATTGATTAAAACAGAAGTTGAGACACATCTGATTGATTAAAACAGAAGTTGAGACACATCTGATTGATTAAAACAGAAGTTGAGACACATCTGATTGATTAAAACAGAAGTTGAGACATATATGATTGATTAAAACAGAAGTTAAGACATATCTGATTGATTAAAACAGAAGTTGAGACATATCTGATTGATTAAAACAGAAGTTGAGACATATCTGATTGATTAAAACAGAAGTTGAGACACATCTGATTGATTAAAACAGAAGTTGAGACACATCTGATTGATTAAAAACAGAAGTTGAGACATATCTGATTGATTAAAACAGAAGTTGAGACATATCTGATTGATTAAAACAGAAGTTGAGACACATCTGATTGATTAAAACAGAAGTTGAGACATATCTGATTGATTAAAACAGAAGTTGAGACATATCTGATTGATTAAAACAGAAGTCGAGACACATCTGATTGATTAAAACAGAAGTTGAGACATATCTGATGATTAAAACAGAAGTTGAGACATATCTGATTGATTAAAACAGAAGTTGAGACACATCTGATGATTAAAACAGAAGTTGAGACACATTCGATTGATTCAAACAGAAGTTAAGACACGTCCGATTGATTAAAACCGACCTGTGATTATACGCATAGACTTTACGATAAATTAAAATAATCATCATTATCTTGCTTAATTAGCAACGATGTCTTTTCGACAGTTCACGTGTGACCTGTTTGTGATGTATCCCATGTTAACTTTAGTTTTTCCCTCGCTTGACCTACATAGAGTATTATCTCCAAATCTAGTCAGTATTTGCAATATTAAAGCAACGGTTCTCATAATATTAATATCCGGAACGCTATGTGTGCCAGGAACCTACTTAACGTAACTACTATCAATACTTTCTATTTTTCAAACTTTTTTTCTTATTTATCGTCTTTCCTTTCTTGCTCTTTTTTCTTCTTATTACTATCTTCCTTTACTCTTGTTTTTTATGTTTACATTTGTCTCATCTTCTTCTATGTCTCATCTATTACTTCTTAATACTGTATTGCAATCTTCTTGTATTATTGCTCTTTTTTCTTAACGTTTTGTTCTCTTCTCTTATGTTTCACCAGTTACTTCTTAATCTTCTCTTCTCCTTTATCTTCTCCTGAATTATTTGTTTTAATTACAGTTTTTTTTTTCTTTTCCTCCGTTTCTCCTTACAATTTCTCTTCTTTTCTTTGTTTATCTGTTCCTTCTTATTTTTCAATTTTTTTCTGTCTCATCTACTTAAAAAAAAATCTTCTGTCTTTATTTTAATTCTGCATTAATTTTAAAAAATTTTTTTTTATTTCAGTTTCCTTTTCCTTTTTTTTACATTTCCTCTTTTTGTACTGTTCAGTTGTTCTTCCTCTTATTTTACTCTTCTTTTCTTACTAACAAAGAACAAACAAACAAAAAAAATTATAACTCAAGCCGTAAGCGAAAAGAAGCCAGAAAAGCCAGGCTTACTGCCGATACAACCTATTGGAAGTCTGTGTGTAAAGCTTTAATAGCCAGGCTTACTGCCGATACAACCTATTGAAAGCTTGTGTCCCTCGTGTAAAGCTTTAATAGCCAGGCTTACTGCCGATACAACCTATTGGAAGTCTGTGTGTAAAGCTTTAATAGCCAGGCTTACTGCCGATACAACCTATGAAAGCCTGTGTCCCTCGTGTAAAGCTTAATAGCCAGGCTTACTGCCAAAACAACCTATTGGAAGTCTGTGTGTAAAGCTTTAATAGCCAGGCTTACTGCCGATACAATCTATTGGAAGTCGTGTGTAAAGCTTTAAAAGCCAGGCTTACTGCCGATACAACCTATGGAAGTCTGTGTGTAAAGCTTTAATAGCCAGGCTTACTGCGATACAACCTATGGAAGTCTGTGTGTAAAGCTTTAATAGCCAGGCTTACTGCCGATTACAACCTATTGAAAGCCTGTGTCCCTCGTGTAAAGCTTTAATAGCCAGGCTTACTGCCGATACAACCTATTGGAAGTCTGTGTGTAAAGCTTTAATAGCCAGGCTTACTGCCGATACAATCTATTGGAAGTCTGTGTGTAAAGCTTTAATAGGCAGGCTTACTGCCGATACAACCTATTGGAAGTCTGTGTGTAAAGCTTTAATAGCCAGGCTTACTGCCGATACAATCTATTGGAAGTCTGTGTGTAAAGCTTTAATAGGCAGCTTACTGCCGATACAACCTATTGGAAGTCTGTGTGTAAAGCTTTAATAGGCAGGCTTACTGCGATACAATCTATTGGAAGTCTGTGTGTAAAGCTTTAATAGGCAGGCTTACTGCCGATACAACCTATTGGAAGTCTGTGTGTAAAGCTTTAATAGCCAGGCTTACTGCCGATACAACCTATTGGAAGTCTGTGTGTAAAGCTTTAATAGCCAGGCTTACTGCCGATACAACCTATTGGAAGTCTGTGTGTAAAGCTTTAATAGCCAGGCTTACTGCCGATACAACCTATTGGAAGTCTGTGTGTAAAGCTTTAATAGGCAGGCTTACTGCCGATACAACCTATTGGAAGTCTGTGTGTAAAGCTTTAAAAGCCAGGCTTACTGCCGATACAACCTATTGGAAGTCTGTGTGTAAAGCTTTAAAAGCCAGGCTTACTGCCGATACAACCTATTGGAAGTCTGTGTTGTAAAGCTTTAATAGCCAGGCTTACTGCCGATACAACCTATTGGAAGTCTGTGTGTAAAGCTTTAATAGCCAGGCTTACTGCCGATATAACCTATTGGAAGTCTGTGTGTAAAGCTTTAATAGGCAGGCTTACTGCCGATACAACCTATTGGAAGTCTGTGTGTAAAGCTTTAATAGCCAGGCTTACTGCCGATACAACCTATTGGAAGTCTGTGTGTAAAGCTTTAATAGCCAGGCTTACTGCCGATACAACCTATTGGAAGTCTGTGTGTAAAGCTTTAATAGCCAGGCTTACTGCCGATACAATCTATTGGAAGTCTGTGTGTAAAGCTTTAATAGGCAGGCTTACTGCCGATACAACCTATTGGAAGTCTGTGTGTAAAGCTTTAATAGCCAGGCTTACTGCGATACAATCTATTGGAAGTCTGTGTGTAAAGCTTTAATAGGCAGGCTTACTGCCGATACAACCTATTGAAAGCCTGTGTCCCTCGTGTAAAGCTTTAATAGGCAGGCTTACTGCCGATACAACCTGTTGGAAGTCTGTTACCTTGTATGTAAAGCTTTAATGAGAATACCATACACACTAAATAAGAGTATGGATGGCGTACTAAGATGTCTTCTTAACATAGTGTTGTAATCTTGTTGTCGTATTTGTTGATAGACAAGACAGACAAGAAAATCACTGGGGGCTGTAGAAGTATGGGTTACAGAAGAATGTTGAGAATACCATTGACAGCTAAGAAGAGTAATGAAAACGTTATGAAAGAGCAAACAGAGAGCTAATTTCCAATATTAGGAAGAAACAATCATCATTTTTTGGCTATGGTATGAGAAGAGAACAGTTGGAACATATTGTTGCAACTGGGAAAATTGAGGGACGAAGAGATAGAGGGATGGAAAGAGAAAAGATACCAGACAGCTTAATGGATGGCTTGACAGAAGGTCAACAACATAAATGATAAATAACTGTCGAGATCGAAAGTTGTGGAGAGACATGATCACTTACGCCAGCAGGCTCGGTACTTGATGATAATAATGATGATGATGATGATGATGATGATGACTAAAAGATCAAAACAAACGAGCTTACATCAGGAAGAAACAATAATCTTGTTGTGGTCTTGTCACGTGATGGAAACAGCTGGAAAATATTCTGACAAGAGGAAGAATGGAAGAAGAGAGCACGTAAAAAAAGAGAAAATATACATTACCGTGTAGCTCTTTCTATTCGGCTGATCTAATAATAGCTGGGAAAAGCGTAGCCGCCATTCCAGCCCAGGTAATTAAAGTTGTTTGATTGTTTAGTCTTTAATTTCGGAGTGAAAATAAAAGTATGTCATATTCATTCAATCCACGTTTTTGAAGTCTATTCTGCATGTTTACTTTTGTAACTCATCCATGCCTGTTTTATTAGAAGCAGTTTAGTTGTGTTTTTAATCGTTTCAATCGTGAGTTACTCCGTGTGATTGAATTTTCTCTGATAAGGAAAGGGCTTCCTTATAAACGTAACTATAGCTTGTTTCATAACTCGTGCCCAACTTTTAAAATCGATAGCTTTTTAACCGCTTGCTGTAAGGTGTTCAAAATTTGCATGTAAAGTTATAATGATTAGAACCCAACAGGGAATTAATTTCATTAAAAAAAACATTTAGTTATTATTGTTGCTTATTTGATTTATATAAATTTATAACGACCCATTGATGTAGTCAAAACTTAATGTTTACAGTATATTAATTTAAAAATAGCGAGTAAAAATCCATACACGGTAAAATTTACGTGTTTGCACGCTTTTACCGTGGTTTTTGACACAATTAGACACTTGTAAAAAAACACGAGAAATTCCATTTCCGTTCATTCATAGGTGGAGACGTGGAACGATAACATTTATCATGAGTCTTAAAATGAAATTCTCCAGTTTACAAAACATCGCAATAAAAATGTATGACTATTTTTGCAAAGAGGCTAAACGAGGAAGATTATTTCATTCTTAGAAAACCCTGAGAATAGGACAAGACACATTTTGGATTTATCTAAACGGTCATTTAATCGCTGGATTCAAGCACGTGACCGTCAATGTTCAAAAATATATAAATCACAAGGAAGAGCAAAAAATGTTGGATAATTTCGACAGTGAACTTATTAGAAGTGAAATTCGCAAATGTTGGGTATGAATGAAAACTGTTCCTATCTATCTATTGACCTTTCGAGCCGTAACCGGCCCATAGGGCGTAGACCAAGATACACCTTCTCCTATATGAATTTTTTGTTCTAGCAGTTTTCTTTTAAAGATATTTTATCAAATCTCGCCATCTGTCTCTGTTCTGTGCAAGCAGTTCTATCTCATTGAGGGAGCCGATTCCTGCTGCTCTTGCCTCTCTCATCAATGTTCTTCTCAGTGTCTCCCTGGGTCTTCCTCTTTTTCTTTTACCTGTTGTTTTCCATATGAGGGCTTGCTTTGCTATTCGATTATTATCTCTTCTCATCACATGTCCAACGTATGACCATCGTCTTTTCTTTATTACTGAAGATATTAGTGGTTGATTGGCGATTTCTCTAATTTCCTCGTTTGTTTTGAATTCGTTCCATTCTATACCAAGTATTTTCCTTAGACATTTATTTTCGAATGCGTTCAACTTTGTTTCTATATCTCTTGTTGTTTTCCAGCTTTCACACGCATACGTAAGGGTTCATAGTACATTTGATTTGAATAGCCTAAGTTTTGTGTTACAATGAAACTGTTACAATAAGAAAATTAAAAGTATCGCTGAAAAAGAACAACAGTATTGAAATATCAAAGTCTACATTATGGAGGAATGTGAGAGCTGCAGGCTTTACATTCAGAAAGTATTCCAATGGACGAAACATCATCTGTGAGAAGCCACATATAGTAGTCATGAGAAGCAAGTACTTACGTGAAGTAAAAGAGGTGCGCAAGCAAGGTTATGATATTGTGTACTTGGATGAAACATGGATCAATGCTCACCACACTAAACCAAAGGGAATGGCAGTCATCAGATGGAAAGATTAAGAGATTAATACCTAGCAGCAAAGGACAGCGCTTGATAATTGGTCATGCAGGTAGTCGGCAACATGGACTAATACAGAATTCAGAGCTCATTTTTCTTTAAAATCCATAGACAATCGGGATTATCACTCTGAGATGAATGGTCACATATTTCGACATTGGATTGAAAATTATGTTCTCCCATCACTAGTCGACCATCTTGCCTAATAATGGACAATGCAGCGTACCACAACATTGTTGCACTTGAAGATAAAGTCCCGACATCATCCAGTACAAAAGATGCTATTAAGATATGTCTCACAAAAGAGCACATACAATTTAATAACATGTACTTAAAACCTGAATTACTATCTCTAGTAAAGCAAAAACAAAGGACAAAGATTTTTCAAATAGATAAGATTATCCAAGAGCACGGTCATATAAGTTTGAGGCTGCCACCTTACCATGCTCATTTAAATCCAATAGAACTAATCTGGGCAAAATTAAAAGGACAAGTGGCAGATGAAAATACAACATTCAAAATATGCGATGTAAAGACTCTTGCTAATCTCGCTTTCTTAAATATAGACAAAGATTATTGGGCTAAATGTGAAGACCACGTCTTAAAACAGGAAGAGGAATATTGGAAAAATAATGGTTTGTGGAATGTTCAACCCCAAACAGTTATTAATCTTTTAGACTCGTCTGATTCAGAATGAAAGTATATAGCCCCACAATGTTGGCCCCTATATTACCTTAAATTATTTCAACAAACGGTCCTTATCAGGACCACACAACTATGAAAATTTGACATACAGGTATACCTTGATATTATCGTCCGTCCTCGAACTGAGAAGACAACAATTCTCCTGGTGTTTTGTCTTATTAGGTTATTTCCCCATTACGGCCACGCCTTTACCTAGTGAAAATTAATCATAGACCAGCAACTACGGTAATTTCTATTATTTAGGGGCTCACAATTTACAATTTTGACAAACATCAAAGAAATTCGCCGCTTTAAGAAAACTGCAGCTGCAAGATATTTGTTAAATATACATTTAAAGGGTCTTTTGCATTCTAATAACATTGGAAAATTCAACAGTTTTTAACAAACGGTTACTGAGTAATAACGTTTTGAAGTTGGGCACGTGATTTGAAACGAGCTATAATAATGCATGGTCGAGCAAACCTCACAATTAATCTAGTTATAGATTACTGTTTACAATGAAGTTGTATTTATCCACCACATAGATGGAAGTTCAAATTAAGATTTTTCATTGAATGAAGTGATAACATTGATATCATCAGAATATGTCATTTTTTTTTCTTAAAGATACTCTGTAAACATGTGAATTTGAGTCAGTATAGTAAGAGTTAAATGAGTATTTGGTAAGCTGTCAACATGAAAAAGGATAAACAGCCTTAGAACTAGAAAGTTGTGGAGAAACATGATTACTTAAGCCGGCAGGCAAAGTGCTTGAGGATGATGATTAATTCACCTGTGGCGATAATGTTTTATATTCCTTTCTTTAAATCCATGCAGGTGTAGCATGTTTATCCCGGCGGACAGTAAAGAGAATGAAAAACTAGACGGGCACTGAGAAAGAACAACTTATTATTCTGGTATGACTGCTTTCATAGAAATACAATGCAAGCTACAAAATGTTACATGATCTATTAGAAAAAAAAATGTGGGAGTGGGAAGAAATACCTAAGGGCTGGAGAGAAGGTTATATGATCAAACTACCAAAGAAATGAAGTTTACAGAAGTGCACAAATTATAGAGGGATTATGCTACTATCAGTGCCAGGAAAAATATTAAGCAGAATCATTCTGGAGAGACTAAAAGAGGCCATAGAGAAACATTTGACAGATGAACAAGCAGGTTTTAAGAAGAACAGATCATGTGATGATCAAATAACTACTCTACGTATAATAGTTGAACAAAGTTTAGAACTACAGTCCCCACTTTATATTGGATTCATAGATTACGAAAAGGCATTTGATAGTTTAGACAGAAGAATGCTTTGGAAGTTGCTGAGTCATTACGGAATCCCCATAAAGTTTATTAACCTGATAAAAACAATGTATGAAGAAATGAAATGTAGTTTGGTGCATGAAGGGCAGTTTACAGAAGCATTTGAAATAAGAACAGGTGTAAGGCAGGGATGCCTTCTGTCTCCATTTCTCTTTCTACTGGCCATAGATTGGATTATGAGAATAACTCAAAACAACAGAAATGGAATCCAGTGGTCACTGACTAAACAACTTGATGATTTAGACTTTGCTGATAACATAGCTCTCCTATCACACAGCCATCAACAGATGCAGGATAAAATGAGTATATTAGATGAGAGATCACAACAGCCAGGACTGAAAATTAATAGAGATAAGACCAACATTATGAGAATTAATGCAGTTGGCAATAACAAAATAAAATTAGGAGAAATACCTCTACTAGACATACAATCCTACATATTTCTGGGCAGTAATATAGACAAAGAGGGAGGAACAGAAAATGATACAAAAATAAGGATATCAAAAGCAAGAGGAGCTTTTGTTGCACTGGGAAACATATGGAAGTCCAAAGAAATTAGATTAAATACAAAAATAAAAATTTTCTACTCCAATGTTAGGTCAGTCCTATTATATGGCTGTGAAACATGGAGAACAACAAAAGTGATAAACATGAAGATACTGACTTTCATTAATGGATGCTTACGCGGAATAAATGGATTGAAATGGCAAGACAAAATCACTAACATAGAATTATGGGAATGTACCAGTCAAATACCAGTGGATAAAGAGATACAGTGAAGACGATGGCACTGGATAGGACAAACGCTGCGAAGCCAACTGAGAGTATTACACAATATGCCTTTTTTGGAATCCCCAGTGGAAAAGACAAAGAAGAAGACCAAGAAATTTTTGGAGATGACAGACAGAAGCAGAGATGAAGATGATGGGGAAGACATGGAATGATCTTAAAAGAATGGCAAGAAACAGAGCGACTTGGAAAGTGTTTGTTGAAGACCTATGCTCCACAGGGAGCTGAAAGGTAGAATAAGAAAGAAACCTGTTTCCTGCGCAACTTCCTAGCTCGCGAACTTGTGACCCAGTTCACAGTATAAAGTACAGACAAATTGTGAAACTTAATTAATGATTCATTATCCAGACATTAAATGATGTAATAAATTCAGATGGAAGATGTAACAAATGAGGTGATGTGCCCACTGCTCAAGAAAAAAACATCCCAATAAACGAAAATTGTTATCTACTCCATTGTTGTCGGTGGAAACAATAAAAAGTAGAAAAAAAGTAGGAATGACAATCTGCAAAATCGAGCTACATGTGTGCATAGACAGCGAGCTAATTAAATTATTGTGTATACGTATGCACGCACTTCTTTATTTACTGAAGTCGAACGAATACCTATGGGTTTGTTGAGAGTTCTGTGAAATAAAAAACCAGCCTTGGTACGGCAGCTACAACTTTCGACAAACTCATAGAAATGGCCTGAAACAACACGAAACTAATACTAAAGACCAAACAACATGTCTAGGTCACCACGGCATTAGAAAAATCAACGGAAATGGCCAGCGACTCCTAGAATTCTGCTCAAATAACCACCTATGTGTAACAAATACATACTTTAATGTGAAACACAAGCATAAAGTAACATGGCGTCATGCTAGAAGTGGTCACTGGCACCAACTAGACCTAGTTCTTACACGTAGGCAGTCTTTAAATAACATCAGAATAACACGAACATATCACAGTGCAGACTGCAACACAGACCACGCTCTAGTCATTAGTAAGATCAAAGCCAGAAGTAGTCGTATCTACAAATCAAGAGAGCCTGCAGCAGCCAAGATCAACATCACAGCGACAAAAACCACACCAACCGAAGGCATTTTTAGATCCAAGTTTGATGAACTGGTAGAAGAAGTAGAAGATGCATCAAGTGTGGATGACAACTGGTGCTCCCTGAGAACACACATCTATAACTGCGCTCTATCTACCTACGGCAAGAAACGGTTCTCAAAGAACGACTGGGTCGAAGAAAATGCAGCAAGACTAGACCCACTAATAGCTAATAAGAAAAAGGCTCTACTGAACTTCAATAATAATCCCAATCAAATCACCAAGGATCAGCTCAAACATGCGCAGGCCACCCTACAACGCGAAGCAAGAAGATGCGCAAACGAATACTGGAACAATCTATGCTCTGAAATACAGAAAGCCTCAGACAGGGGCGACTCAAAAACCATGCATGACAATATAAAAAAGGCCCTTGGACCAAAAATAACAAAATTATCCCCTTAAAATCCAAGTTTGGAGAATCTAAGTAGTGGTGGCTGTGAACTCACCCCAAAAGTGGAATAACATGCACCGAAAGACAATAGATTTGGCACCGACTTTGCACCAAACATGCACCAAAACGGTGCAAACAAAAAAAAAAAAAAAATTATTTTTTTTCGAATTCGCGATTTTTTCGAACTTCATTATTTTTTTTTGGGGGGGGGATTTTTTTTTTTTTTTGGGGTTCGTCAGTTTGTCGAAACGGTCTACTGTTCTATCTATTGACCTTTCGAGCCGTAACCGGCCCATAGGGCGTAGACCAAGATACACCTTCTCCTATATGAATTTTTGTTCTAGCAGTTTCTTTTAAAGATATTTTATCAAATCTCGCCATCTGTCTCTGTTCTGTGCAAGCAGTTCTATCTCATTGAGGAGCCGATTCCTGCTGCTCTTGCCTCTCTCATCAATGTTCTTCTCAGTGTCTCCCTGGGTCTTCCTCTTTTTCTTTTACCTGTTGTTTCCCATATGAGGGCTTGCTTTGCTATTCGATTATTATCTCTTCTCATCACATGTCCAACGTATGACCATCGTCTTTTCTTTATTACTGAAGATATTAGTGGTTGATTGGCGATTTCTCTAATTTCCTCGTTTGTTTTGAATTCGTTCCATTCTATACCAAGTATTTTCCTTAGACATTTATTTTCGAATGCGTTCAACTTTGTTTCTATATCTCTTGTTGTTTTCCAGCTTTCACACGCATACGTAAGGGTTGATAGTACATTTGATTTGAATAGCCTAAGTTTTGTGTTTGTGCTAATGAGTTTTGATTTCCACAACTTTTCAAGGCTTCTGAAAGACATTGCTGCTTTAGCCAGTCTGATTCTAATTTCTTTGCTCGTATCCCCTTCTCGATCAATGTGACTTCCAAGATAGATGAAGTGATCGATCTCTTCTACTGGTTTGTTTTCCATGTATATTTTGTCACTTGTTGGAATTAAACTTTTCATGACTTTAGTCTTTTCATGATTGACCTCAAGCCCAATTTGCTGGCTATTGATGATAGTTCATTTGTGTTTTCCTGCATCGTTTTTATCTGATGCTGATGAGAACTATGTCATCAGCAAAGTCCAGGTCCTCCAAATGGTCTCCTTGTATCCATTCGATGCCTTTATTACCAGTGCAGCATTTCTTCATTATGAAGTCCATAACAATTCCAAATAACAAGGGCGATAAAATACATCCTTGTTTAACCCCAGTTTCTATTGGGAACATTCGCTCAGTCCTTCCTCTGTTCGAACTGCACATGTGTAACCATCATACATGTCTTTGATAATATTTATGATTTTTGATGGT
Source organism: Megaustenia siamemsis (assembly GCA_032433765.1). Taxonomy (NCBI): domain Eukaryota; kingdom Metazoa; phylum Mollusca; class Gastropoda; order Stylommatophora; family Ariophantidae; genus Megaustenia; species Megaustenia siamemsis. Next base: position 45,842,326 of record JAVIAB010000160.1, on the reverse strand, counting down.
AAGCCATATTGCTTCAGAATTTTCCACAAAGAATCTCTATGAATACTATCAAATGCTTTTTTGAAGTCGATGAAGTTAAGTACAAAAGGTTTTTGCTTTTCAATGTGTTCCTCCAATATAAGTCGTAGAGTGAAAATGTGGTCAAGACAGCTTCTCCCTTTTCTAAACCCAGCCTGTTCTTCACGCATTACTGTATCTATTGAATCCTTTAGGTCTACTGTTACTGAGAGCTTAACTCAGGTAAATTCAAAAGATCGTGTGCTAATCGGCTTATTGTCCGGTGATCGTCTCTCGCTGTGTGTTAGATGAAAAATATTTGTGAAAGAGTATTTTAAAAGAGTATATTTGTGAAAGTAAAAATTCAGAATTATTTAAAAAATATGTACATGTATTTGTGAAAGTAAACTCAGAATTATTAAAAATAAAAAAAAAAAAACAGTCTCCCTTCAGGATTCGAACACGGGTCTACTACGTGACAGGCCATGCAACATGTAAAAAAAAAATGCTGACAAGCAATAACATTGAAAGGTTAGTTTGTCGAACGGTCTCCTGTGTTTCTGAGAGCTTAACCGCAGGTAAATTCAATAGAGACTCGGTGCTAATCCGTGTCCGGTGATCGTCGCTCCGTGTCCGGTGATCGCCTCGCTCGTGTTAGAAAATTTGTGAAAGAGTATTTTAAAAGAGTATGTGAAAGTGATAAATAAAAAATACGAAATGTTTCAAAACGTTAGAAATATAGTTAAATGTGATAAAACTGATTTTTAAAAAAGGCGAAATAATAAAAACTATGAAAAAAATAAGTTAACTGTAAATACTGACGGAAAACTGTATGTTAAGTCAAGAAACTGGAATGACATGGCAGCTTTTGTTGACTGGGCTAGTGGTACTTGAGGAATGCTATTGTTAGGAAAAATCGCTTATTATTGTCAAGGAATCGTGGTCATTGATAGGAAAATACGACTAGCGCGCGGGCGGGAACGAGTTGGTTGACACAGGTGTGTTATTGTAGTATCGCTAACATCATGTGCCAGGATAGCGGTTCTTGGGAAAGATTATTGGTCGTGTGTGTTATCGCTACCAACATCATCATGTGTCGGTTAGTAAGGTGTGCTAATATTAAATAGTGACGCTCGCTCTTTCTCATTCAATGTAAAGCAAAACAAAAAATTCTATATTTCACAATTTTATTAATACATCATATATATATTACTGTCCGGATGCTGATAATTTTAACCGTCTGGGTTTCCTACACAACCGCCCTCCATTTTGACAAAACCTCGATCAAAGCTGGAATAGGTAATCGAGAACTTGGCTGAAACATCCTGGTCATCCATACTGGCTGCCGGAGCTGTCGTCTGATTAACAAGAGTGAGGTCCCCTTGGTTAACAGAAAAGGGCGTGTAGTTGATGTTAGCATAAGCGTTTTCGAGACTACCTTAACGCCATGTGCCACCCTCAACACCATCCTCTCTCTCTCTCTATCGCATATCCAAGCTAACTCAAGTCAAATAAAAATCATCACCACACAAATTGACACATCATCATCATGTGCCACCCTCAACACCATCCTCTCTCTCTCTCTCTCTATCGCATATCCAAGCTAACTCAAGTCAAATAAAAATCATCACCAAGCCACACAAATTGACACATCATCATCATGTGCCACCCTCAACACCATCCTCTCTCTCTCTCTCTCTCTCTCTCTCTCTCTCTCTCTATCGCATATCCAAGCTAACTCAAGTCAAATAAAAATCATCACCAAGCCACACAAATTGACACATCATCATCATGTGCCACCCTCAACACTATCATCATCATCATCCACCCTCATCACCCCTTCCTATCATCATCATGTGCCACCCTCAACACTATCATCATCATCATCCACCCTCATCACCCCTTCCTATCATCATCATGTGCCACCCTCAACACCATCCTCTCTCTCTTTCTCTCTCTCTCTCTCTCTCTCTCTCTCTCTCTCTCTATCACATATCCAAGCTAACTCAAGTCAAATAAAAATCATCACCAAGCCACACAAATTGACACATCATCATCATGTGCCACCCTCAACACCATCCTCTCTCTCTCTCTCTCTCTATCGCATATCCAAGCTAACTCAAGTCAAATAAAAATCATCACCAAGCCACACAAATTGACACATCATCATCATGTGCCACCCTCAACACTATCATCATCATCATCCACCCTCATCACCCCTTCCTATCATCATCATGTGCCACCCTCAACACCATCCTCTCTCTCTCTCTCTCTCTCTCTCTCTCTCTCTATCACATATCCAAGCTAACTCAAGTCAAATAAAATCATCATCATGTGCCACCCTCAACACCATCATCCCTTCATGTCCTATCATCATCATGTGCCACCCTCAACACTAGCATCATGTGCCACCCTCAACACTAGCATCATGTGCCTCAACACTATCATCTTGTGCCTCAACATCACCCTTCAAGTCCTATCATCATCATGTGCCACCCTCAACACCATCATCAGCCCTTCAGGTCCTAGCATCAAACCACACAAAGTATCAACCAGCGAAATTCTCTCTCTCTCTCTCTCTCTCTCTCTCTGTCTCTCTCACATTCATGGTCAAGTCAAATAAAAATCATCATCATGTGCCACCCTCAACACCATCATCCCTTCATGTCCTGTCATCATCATGTGCCACCCTCAACACTAGCATCATGTGCCACCCTCAACACTAGCATCATGTGCCTCAACACTATCATCTTGTGCCTCAACATCACCCTTCAAGTCCTATCATCATCATGTGCCACCCTCAACACCATCATCAGCCCTTCAGGTCCTAGCATCAAACCACACAAAGTATCAACCAGCGAAATTCTCTCTCTCTCTCTCTCTCTCTCTCTCTCTCTCTCTGTCTCTCTCTCTGTCTCTCTCACATTCATGGTAAACCAAAACAAAATAAATCACTAAGATTTTACCACCATAACACACAAATTTAGGGTCATATTAAAAAAAGTCGACCTTAAAACCATACAAATCTACTCCCATACTCATAAAAGTTAGACACATCAAACAGATAATTACTTCCAAACTCCAAAAAAAAAAGTTAGACCAAATCACGCCTCGATCGTTCTCTAACATTCCCTCGATCGTTCTTTAACATTGCCTCCAGCGTTCTTTAACATTGCCTCCAGCGTTCTCTAACATTGCCTCCAGCGTTCTCTAACATTGCCTCGATCGTTCTCTAACATTGCCTCCATCGTTCTTTAACACTTCCTCCAGCGTTCTCTAACATTCCCTTGCTCGTTCTCTAACATTTTCATTAGTTGGAGTCTTTGTGTTGCCTTCTTAGTGAGATTCTCTACGTGTTTCTTCAGGCTCAATTGTCAGTCTAGTTGTATTCCTAAAAAATCTACTTCCATACTGATACTAGTTAGACACAATGATCAGATAGTTACATCCAAATCGCAAACATTTTACCCCAGAACACAAAAATTTAGGGTCATACTAAAAAAGTCGACCTAAAAATCCCAAAGGGCAGAAACTTAGGAGGCAAGGGCAGAAACCTAGGAGACAAGGGCAGAAACCTAGGAGGAAGGTCAGAAACCTAGGAGGCATGGTCAGAAATCTAGGAAGCTGTGTTAGAAAACAAGGAGGGAAGGTCAGAAAGGACATGCTCACCTATCGGAACTTTTGTCCCTCATATGCTATTTCAAAAGTTGTCTTCGTCAATTTAGGGAAGGTCAGAAATCTAAGAGGCGAGGGCAGAAACCTAGGAGACAAGGGCAGAAACCTAGAAAGCAAAGGCTGAAAACAAGGAGGCATGGTCAGAAATCTAGGAAGCTGTGTTAGAAAACAAGGAGGGAAGGTCAGAAACCTAGGAGGCATGGTCAGAAATCTAGGAAGCTGTGTTAGAAAACAAGGAGGCGAGGGCAGAAACCAAAGAGGCAAGGTCAGACATTTTCATTATTTGGAGTCTTTGTATTACCTTCTTAGTGAGATTCTCTACGTGTTTCTTCAAAAAGCTACTCTCATTCTCATACTAGTTAGACACATCGAACCGTTCGTTATTTCTAAAGCCCAAAAAAAAAAGTTTGGCCAAATCACTAACAATTTACCCACAGAACAAAATAAATATAGACTCATATTAAAAAAGTCGACCTCAAAACCATAAAATCTACTCCCACACTCATCTAAAAGTTACACCAAAACCGCACGAGATTTGCACCGTGCAAAAACATGCACAAGTTTGACACGCGCACCAGTTTGGCACAATGCACATTCGTAAAGGGCGTAACAATCAGCATTCGTAAGGGGCGTAACAATCATAAAAGTGATTTTTAAGTAAATTTTTTTTTTTTTTGGTATGGGGATGTCTATTGGTGCATTGTGCCCAACCTGGTGCGCGTGTCAAACTTGTGCATGTTTTTGCACGGTGCAAATCTCGTGCGGTTTGGTGTAACTTTTAGATGAGTGTGGGAGTAGATTTTTATGGTTTTGAGGTCGACTTTTTTAATATGAGTCTATATTTATTTTGTTCTGTGGGTAAATTGTTAGTGATTTGGCCAAACTTTTTTTTTGGGCTTTAGAAATAACGAACGGTTCGATGTGTCTAACTAGTATGAGAATGAGAGTAGCTTTTTGAAGAAACACGTAGAGAATCTCACTAAGAAGGTAATACAAAGACTCCAAATAATGAAAATGTCTGACCTTGCCTCTTTGGTTTCTGCCCTCGCCTCCTTGTTTTCTAACACAGCTTCCTAGATTTCTGACCATGCCTCCTAGGTTTCTGACCTTCCCTCCTTGTTTTCTAACACAGCTTCCTAGATTTCTGACCATGCCTCCTTGTTTTCAGCCTTTGCTTCCTAGGTTTCTGCCCTTGTCTCCTAGGTTTCTGCCCTCGCCTCTTAGATTTCTGACCTTCCCTAAATTGACGAAGACAACTTTTGAAATAGCATATGAGGGACAAAAGTTCCGATAGGTGAGCATGTCCTTTCTGACCTTCCCTCCTTGTTTTCTAACACAGCTTCCTAGATTTCTGACCATGCCTCCTAGGTTTCTGACCTTCCCTCCTTGTTTTCTAACACAACTTCCTAGATTTCTGACCTTGCCTCTTTGGTTTCTGACCTTCCCTCCTAGGTTTCTGCCCTTGTCTCCTAGGTTTCTGCCCTTGCCTCCTAAGTTTCTGCCCTTTGGGATTTTTAGGTCGACTTTTTTAGTATGACCCTAAATTTTTGTGTTCTGGGGTAAAATGTTTGCGATTTGGATGTAACTATCTGATCATTGTGTCTAACTAGTATCAGTATGAAGTAGATTTTTTAGGAATACAACTAGACTGACAATTGAGCCTGAAGAAACACGTAGAGAATCTCACTAAGAAGGCAACACAAAGACTCCAACTAATGAAAATGTTAGAGAACGAGCAAGGGAATGTTAGAGAACGCTGGAGGAAGTGTTAAAGAACGATGGAGGCAATGTTAAAGAATGATCGATGGAATGTTAGAGAACGCTGGAGGCAATGTTAAGAACGATCGAGGCAATGTTACAGAACGCTGGAGGCAATGTTAAAGAACGCTGGAGGCAATGTTAAAGAACGATCGAGGCAATGTTAGAGAACGCTGGAGGCAATGTTAGAGAACGCTGGAGGCAATGTTAAGAACGCTGGAGGCAATGTTAAAGAACGATCGAGGGAATGTTAGAGAACGATCGAGGCGTGATTTGGTCTAACTTTTTTTTTGGAGTTTGGAAGTAATTATCTGTTTGATGTGTCTAACTTTTATGAGTATGGGAGTAGATTTGTATGGTTTTAAGGTCGACTTTTTTAATATGACCCTAAATTTGTGTGTTATGGTGGTAAAATCTTAGTGATTTATTTTGTTTTGGTTTACCATGAATGTGAGAGAGACAGAGAGAGAGAGAGAGAGAGAGAGAGAGAGAGAGAGAGAGAGAGAGAATTTCGCTGGTTGATACTTTGTGTGGTTTGATGCTAGGACCTGAAGGGCTGATGATGGTGTTGAGGGTGGCACATGATGATGATAGGACTTGAAGGGTGATGTTGAGGCACAAGATGATAGTGTTGAGGCACATGATGCTAGTGTTGAGGGTGGCACATGATGCTAGTGTTGAGGGTGGCACATGATGATGATAGGACATGAAGGGATGATGGTGTTGAGGGTGGCACATGATGATGATTTTTATTTGACTTGACCATGAATGTGAGAGAGACAGAGAGAGAGAGAGAGAGAGAGAATTTCGCTGGTTGATACTTTGTGTGGTTTGATGCTAGGACCTGAAGGGCTGATGATGTGTTGAGGGTGGCACATGATGATGATAGGACTTGAAGGGTGATGTTGAGGCACAAGATGATAGTGTTGAGGCACATGATGCTAGTGTTGAGGGTGGCACATGATGCTAGTGTTGAGGGTGGCACATGATGATGATAGGACATGAAGGGATGATGGTGTTGAGGGTGGCACATGATGATGATTTTTATTTGACTTGAGTTAGCTTGGATATGTGATAGAGAGAGAGAGAGAGAGAGAGAGAGAGAGAGAGAGGATGGTGTTGAGGGTGGCACATGATGATGATAGGAAGGGGTGATGAGGGTGGATGATGATGATGATAGTGTTGAGGGTGGCACATGATGATGATGTGTCAATTTGTGTGGCTTGGTGATGATTTTTATTTGACTTGAGTTAGCTTGGATATGCGATAGAGAGAGAGAGAGAGAGAGAGAGGATGGTGTTGAGGGTGGCACATGATGATGATGTGTCAATTTGTGTGGCTTGGTTATGATTTTATTTGACTTGAGTTAGCTTGGATATGTGATAGAGAGAGAGAGAGAGAGAGAGAGAGAGAGAGAGAGAAAGAGAGAGAGGATGGTGTTGAGGGTGGCACATGATGATGATAGGAAGGGGTGATGAGGGTGGATGATGATGATGATAGTGTTGAGGGTGGCACATGATGATGATAGGAAGGGGTGATGAGGTGGATGATGATGATGATAGTGTTGAGGGTGGCACATGATGATGATGTGTCAATTTGTGTGGCTTGGTGATGATTTTTATTTGACTTGAGTTAGCTTGGATATGCGATAGAGAGAGAGAGAGAGAGAGAGAGAGAGAGAGAGAGAGGATGGTGTTGAGGGTGGCACATGATGATGATGTGTCAATTTGTGTGGCTTGGTGATGATTTTTATTTGACTTGAGTTAGCTTGGATATGCGATAGAGAGAGAGAGAGGATGGTGTTGAGGGTGGCACATGGCGTTAAGGTAGTCTCGAAAACGCTTATGCTAACATCAACTACACGCCCTTTTCTGTTAACCAAGGGGACCTCACTCTTGTTAATCAGACGACAGCTCCGGCAGCCAGTATGGATGACCAGGATGTTTCAGCCAAGTCCTCGATTACCTATTCCAGCTTTGATCAGGTTTTGTCAAAATGGAGGGCGGTTGTGTAGGAAACCCAGACGGTTAAAATTATCAGCATCCGGACAGTAATATATATATATGATGTATTAATAAAATTGTGAAATATAGAATTTTTTGTTTTGCTTTACATTGAATGAGAAAGAGCGAGCGTCACTATTTAATATTAGCACACCTTACTAACCGACACATGATGATGTTGGTAGCGATAACACACACGACCAATAATCTTTCCCCAAGAACCGCTATCCTGGCACATGATGTTAGCGATACTACAATAACACACCTGTGGTCAACCAACTCGTTCCCGCCCGCGCGCTAGTCGTATTTTCCTATCAATGACCACGATTCCTTGACAATAATAAGCGATTTTTCCTAACAATAGCATTCCTCAAGTACCACTAGCCCAGTCAACAAAAGCTGCCATGTCATTCCAGTTTCTTGACTTAACATACAGTTTTCCGTCAGTATTTACAGTTAACTTATTTTTTTCATAGTTTTTATTATTTCGCCTTTTTTAAAATCAGTTTTATCACATTTAAATCCTGGCACATGATGTTAGCGATACTACAATAACACACCTGTGTCAACCAACTCGTTCCCGCCCGCGCGCTAGTCGTATTTTCCTATCAATGACCACGATTCCTTGACAATAATAAGCGATTTTTCCTAACAATAGCATTCCTCAAGTACCACTAGCCCAGTCAACAAAAGCTGCCATGTCATTCCAGTTTCTTGACTTAACATACAGTTTTCCGTCAGTATTTACAGTTAACTTATTTTTTTCATAGTTTTTATTATTTCGCCTTTTTAAAAATCAGTTTTATCACATTTAACTATATTTCTTAACGTTTTGAAACATTTCGTATTTTTTATTTATCACTTTCACATACTCTTTTAAAATACTCTTTCACAAATTTCTAACACGAGCGAGGCGATCACCGGACACGGAGCGACGATCACCGGACACGGATTAGCACCGAGTCTCTATTGAATTTACCTGCGGTTAAGCTCTCAGAAACACAGGAGACCGTTCGACAAAACTAACCTTTCAATGTTATTGCTTGTCAGCATTTTTTTTTACATGTTGCCTGGCCTGTCACGTAGTAGACCCGTGTTCGAATCCTGAAGGGAGACTGTTTTTATTTTTTTTTTTAATAATTCTGAGTTTACTTTCACAAATACATATTTTTTAAATAATTCTGAATTTTTACTTTCACAAATATACTCTTTTAAAATACTCTTTCACAAATATTTTCATCTAACACACAGCGAGAGACGATCACCGGACAATAAGCCGATTAGCACACGATCTTTTGAATTTACCTGAGTTAAGCTCTCAGTAACAGTAGACCGTTTCGACAAACTGACGAACCCCAAAAAAAAAAAAAAAATCCCCCCCCCCCAAAAAAAAAATGAAGTTCGAAAAAATCGCGAATTCGAAAAAAAAAATAATTTTTTTTTTTTGCACCGTTTTGGTGCATGTTTGGTGCAAAGTCGGTGCCAAATCTATTGTCTTTCGGTGCATGTTATTCCACTTTTGGGTTGAGTTCACAGCCACCACTACTACTAACCTATTACTGACAAGGGACAACAAATGCAAAGATGGGTTGAACACTACTCTAATCTATACAGCGACGACAGACCAGCAAACACAGCTCTAGCACAATCAATACCCAAATATCCTACAATGTTTGAACTGGATGTTGAGCCTACTATGAACGAACTTGCTGACGCTATAAATGCCCTCTCAAGAGGAAAAGCTGCAGGAAATGACAACATTCCCACAGATGTACTAAAGGACAACCTAAGCGTACTACTTCCACACCTATACAAACTGCTAATTAAATGCTGGAGAAACGGAGAAATACCTCATGATATGAGAAATGCCAAGATTATAACGCTGTACAAGAATAAAGGAGACAGGGGCGACTGCAATAATTACAGAGGCATTTCTCTCCTTAGCACAACAGGCAAAGCTTTTGCTAGAGTCGTACTTAATCGCCTGCATAGACTTGCAGAACGGGTGCTTCCCGAGTCCCAATGCGGTTTCAGACCCGGGAGATCAACCATAGATATGATCTTCACTCTTAGACAACTGCAGGAAAAATGTCGGGAACAAATATGCCGCTCTATATTGCCTTTGTGGATCTCACAAAGGAATTCGACACAGTAAACAGAGATGGTCTCTACAAGGTGTTAGAAGGCATAGGCTGCCCTCCTAAATTACTTAGGCTGATAATTTCCTTCCATGAAGACATGAATGGCCAAGTCCATTTTGATGGGAGTCCATCAGAGAATTTCAAAGTCAACAAAGGACTGAAACAGGGATGTGTCCTCGCCCCCACCCTTTTTGGTATATTTTTGCTGCCCTCCTAAATTACACCTTCGAAAACAGCTCAGGAGATATTTACATTCGCACTAGACCAGATGGCTCACTGTTCAACCTAGCACGACTAAGAGCAAAAACCAAAACAAATGTTGCCCTACTTAAAGAATTTTTATTTGCTGACGATGCAGCCCTAGTCGCTCATAGTGAGGCCACCCTACAGTCGCTGATCAACAACCTGGATAAAGCATGCGACCTTTTTCACTGTCAATTAATGTTCAGAAGACAGTAATACTAAATCAAGGTGACTTCAAACCTATATCTATTACTCTAAAAGACTGCCCACTAGAATCAGTACAGAAATTTACATATCTTGGATCCACAGTTACGCAAACCATCTCTCTTGATGAAGAAATAAACTGTCGAATTGGTAAGGCAGCTACTACCTTCGGCAAACTCACAAAAAGGGCATGGAACAACACGAAACTAACTCAAAAGACTAAACTCTTAATATATCAAACTTGTGTGCTTAGCACACTACTATATGGATCCGAAACCTGGACAACATACTCAAACCAGGAAAAAAGACTAAATGTCTTCCACATGCGATGTCTCCGCAAAATAATGCACATCAAATGGCAGGACAAAATAACCAACTTAACTGTCCTGCAACGTGCTAAGACCCTAACAATCATGTCGATGCTCAGAAGTCGAAGGCTAAGATGGCTGGGGTATGTCCAACGGATGGAAGAAAAACGCATTCCTAGGCAAATGTGAACTAATACACGGAAAAAGACAAATCGGCAGACCTAAACTACGATATAGAGATATCTGCGAATCATCTCTGAAAGAATTCTCCATATGTGAAAATGACTGGGAACATCTAGCAAGTGATCGCACATCATGGAGAGCATCATGTATAAGGAACGGTGTAACATCATTTGAAACTGTGCTAAGGCAAAACTTAGGAGAGAAAAGACTCATGAAAAAGGATGGAAAACCCTGTGGATCAGTGGGCCTGACTTTTTCATTCTGTGGCTGTGTATGTTTGTCAAACATTAGTTGAATTAGTTCCGAAAGAAGTTGTTCGGCAAAAACAAAACCTCAAAAACAAAATAATAGCCTCCACTAGACCGTCTGACAAGACGAAAAGGGCCATACCTGTGAAGCCAACAATAACTAACAATCAACGAAAACTACAGCATTAAGGTCCTCAAAATACCTTTCAGCAGTGATGCCTTGTCAGAGATATGCCACCCTCTTGTACTGACCCTGTAGAGTAAGTGTCTGGACAAGACGAAAAGGGCCATACCTGTGAAGCCAACAATAACTAACAATCAACGAAAACTACAGCATTAAGGTCCTCAAAATACCTTTCAGCAGTGATGCCTTGTCAGAGATATGCCACCCTCTTGTACTGACCCTGTAGAGTAAGTGTCTGGACAAGACGAAAAGGGCCATACCTGTGAAGCCAACAATAACTAACAATCAACGAAAACTACAGCATTAAGGTCCTCAAAATACCTTTCAGCAGTGAAAGATGTCCTTGTCAGAGATATGTCACCCTGTTGTAGTGGCCCTGTACAGCAAGTGTCTGGATTGTGGACTATCAACGATTATTTTGACGTAAACGTCGAGAGCTCAAATGGGATTGACCATTAGCTATTATCAGTGATATATTTGTAGTACAGGCTATCCGATATCGAGAAGGTGCAGTGCGGACTCTGCATTTATTTATGCTGATGTTACGCCCCCCACTTCACTATCACTATCTGGCCTAATTTGTGCATGTGATTGTAGAACATCGTTTCATTACCGGTTCTTATAATTAAGGGAGGTAAGTTGATTGTAACCACTGATCGCAGGATCACTTCGCTGATAACAAAAGCTAGAAAACAATGGGCGTTTTATTTTAACTTTACATTTCAGATTTGGAATACGCATTTTTTACCTATTAAAAATAAAGACGACTTATGTTGCAATGAAGTCTGCCGTAAATTTTTTTACAAAATAAAACAAGACAGAAGTGATACATTTTCAGCTTCTTTTACATTCACCCAGTGACAACACCCCTTCATCTTCCGCCCTTAAAAGAACGTAAAATGAGCGTAGAAGAGTTGGTCCCCAGTTTACGACAAATCCGCAATATCTGCACATTTCTGCACTCGACACATTCGTCTTCGGCACGGTATGTTTAGTGTCATGACTGCGCTCTCTCTGCCTGCCTGCCTGTCTGTCTGCCTGCCTGCCTGCTTGCCTGCTTGCCTATCTTCCTGTCTGTCTGCCTGCCTGCCTGCCTGCCTGCCTGCCTGTCTGTCTGCCTGCCTGTCTGCCTGTCTGTCTGTCTGCCTGCCTGTCTGTCTGCCTGCCTGCCTGCCTGCCTTCCTGCTTGCCTGCCTGCCTGTCTGCCTGCCTGCCTGCCTGCCTGCCTGTCTGTCTGTCTGTCTGTCTGCCTGCCTGTCTGTCTGCCTGCCTGCCTGCCTGCCTGCCTTCCTGCCTGCCTGCCTGCCTGTCTGCCTGCCTGCCTGCCTGCCTGCCTGCCTGTCTGTCTGCCTGCCTGTCTGTCTGTCTGCCTGCCTGTCTGTCTGCCTGCCTGCCTGCCTGCCTTCCTGCTTGCCTGCCTGCCTGCCTGCCTGCCTGCCTGCCTGCCTGCCTGCCTGCCTGTCTGTCTGTCTGTCTGTCTGTCTATCTCTCTCTCTCTCTCTGATCCTTACTTGGTCAGATTGGTTAATCTGTTTCCTTAGGCACCAGATCACAGTAGTAGATCAGCTCTGTTGTTCGCCGATCCTAAGACATGCAGTCAGCTGTATATAGCTGACTGCTCTCCTCAGTTCAAGTCTATATACAGCTGACTGCTCTCCTCAGTTCAAGTACTTGTGTGGGAGGGGGGCAACTGGATCCCCCAAAAGTTGTCGTAACTGTTGAAGAAGTATAAAATAGTATATTGTGAAAACAATGCCTGTGATGAAGTTAAAAAAAAAAAAAAAGTAAAGTACCCCCGTCACGCCAAGTGTCGTATAGGGAATATGGTGTTAGTGACCATACATTTTACAGACCTTCAGCACATGATTTTTGGGGTAATATGGTCGATATTACGCCTGTGCCGCTTTACTTTCCCAGAAAAAAATCCGGTACCCGTTAAAGGCTGGGTGAAGGCTTCCACCTTTGAAATGTGGACTTATAGAAGAATAGGTAGAATTGGATGGAAAGAAAAGATAACAAACGATGAAGTTTTAAAACAATTGAAAATAAAAAGAGAAGTACAAAATACAATTATGACAAGACAAATGAAATTTTTGGAGCATGTTAAAAGACACAACAGCCTAATAAAAGTAATATTGAAAGGGAAAATACAAGGTAAAAGAGGCAGAGGCAGACCAAGACTAACATGGACGAGTAACATCAAATGACGGACAAGTCAATCTATGACAGCCTGCACCATCAAAGCAAGAAACAGATTAGAATGGCGACCCATGGTAGCCAACCTTCGTTGCAGAGAAGGCACTCAATGATGATGATGAACCGGAAGCCGTCGGTTGGGATCGAACCCTACCTCTTGTCCTTTGTAATCCAGTTCACTAACCACTGAGCTATCGCGGCTTCCCTGTGATGAAGTGATAACATAAAGATACCAGTCATTGATGGCAACATGACAATAATTATCCAATTTCCTGTCGATGGGGACGGGCGAGTGTTGCGCTGTTCGTGTTCTGCTCTGAGCTTGTTGTTAGGATCATAATAACTGAATTTATAGGTGGTCCGGTATCTCCATCGAGAACATCGAGGAGAATCCTGGCTCATGTGCACGAACTCCGTATGGTCTATGATCCACGGTGTGGGCAGAACTCTGCTGGCAATCTTGCACAAGCAAAGACCATATTTATGGCCTGTTCTTTTCAATTTTTGCTGCAAAGGGTTCTTTAACATGTGCAGGGCACACGGGACCTCCTGCTTGTTGCCGTTATCCGACAGAGCTAGACATCGGATATCACTGCCTGAGAGATCAGGGGAAGCTAACGCTATGAAGAAACCACGGATTATTATTTTTTTTTATTAAATAACCAACGCTTCTGGTGGGCTTTGAACTGGGGTTCTTCCTGTCCTGTGGTCGACGTCGTACCCCTAGACTACCTAGCCCCTACTCTAGGAAATATATCGGATTGGAAGTTGACAATTGCCTGCAATGGAAACGACAAACTGTCCACTTCAGTCCCACAGAAAGTAACCTTGTCATTCTGTATAGATGTAGCAAAAACGTAAGCAGAACATTTTATCTTATAAAACAGGAGGCAAAAGACTGCAAATTATATCTTCTCTCGGCGCCAAAAGTGAAATAAGGAAGGAAAGAAGAAGAAAAATAAACAAGAGGATTTATCACAAAAAGCAAGACATGATAATGTGACATTTATTTTCAATACTTTATATCAGGGATGGCCTATTAGGTGCCCGCGGGCCACAAGTGGCCCGCGACGTTCTTTTTGTGGCCCGCGGCGGATAAAAAAATAAAATCAGGTTGCATTGAGCAAAATGTCCTGGGTAAAATTGATTTTAAATGTGTTACATTAACTTCTACCGTGGAGAAAGCTAACTCAAATATTCCCTAGTAGACCTATGTTTAAAACTCGGAACACTCTAGTAGTTAGTTTAACGTCTACTTCCCGTCATTCCCGGCCATCCTTTTTTTTTTTCCTTTTGATCATCCTGCGACCGACTTAAACAAAGGAAGAAGCCAACGAATGGTTCTAGAGCCGACTCTCGGTTCGGCAAGTTCAAACAGTTTCCACCAAGAAATACTGTCAGTCACCCACCTCCTCCACCCCAACACATTCACCTCACAATTATTTTACTTTCAGCTTCTTTCTCTCCAAACTTCTTTTCATCAGTCAAGATTATATATCCGATCTGATCTTTCTGATTTTGTCGAGTTACAGTGAACAGTTCCATTTTTAACAGGAAACAGTGCTATTGTTGTAATCTGTGTTTTCATTGTCTGTTGCTTCGGCTGTGGTATAATATGAACAATAAACGTCAATTAAATGAAAAAAAATCAGATTTTTTCATGAGAAATGGGAACATGATTTTTTATTTACCAACAATAAGGATAGCAAACCGCAGTGCCTTGTGTGTTTGCAAGTGTTGTCTGTAAATAAAGAGTATAATCTTAAACGGCATTACACACAGCATCACGCCGCTAAATACAAGGACTACATTGGTACAATACGTTCTACACTTGTGTGCGATTTGAAGAAAAAGGTTAGTGCTCAGAAATCTGTTTTTACTACATTAGCAACAAAACAAACAAGTTCCTTAATGGCATCGTTTGTTGTAAGCGCAGAGATAGCAAAATAAAAAAAAAATCATTATGTAACGGTGACTCCATTGCCCAGCATTACATTGCATTATACACCAGGAGGCGCTGTGTGGCAAGATTCTAGACGTGGAGGATGTTATGAAAACTGCAATAAAGTGTGTGAATTTAATAAAAGGCGAGAATCGGCCTTTGACACACCGACAATTTATAAATTTTCTATCAGAAGTTGAGGCGGAATATGGCGATTTGGTGCTCTACACACACAAGTACGCTGGCTAAACAGAGGGAATTGTTTGAGGCGGTTTTTTGCTTTGAGAAACGAGATAAAGCAGTTTTTAGAGAAACATGATACCAACAAAGAACTGATCAGAAAAATGTCTGATCCACATTTTAACAGCGTATTGGCCTTTTTAACTGATATCACGCAGCACATGAACGAACTCAACGTGAAGCTACAGGGACGTTCCCAAACAGTCTCAGATTTGGTAGGACACCTAGATGGATTTATAAGTCAACTACAAGTTTTTAGATTTACCCTGGCCAAAGAAAACTTCATTCATTTATTTTCCTTCGTGCAAAGAATTGATTGAGGAGCGCAGTGACACTGATTTAAGATTTTCTGTATTAATGTTAGACAAACTATTGGAGCAATTCAATGAACGATTTTCTGACTTCAGTGGTATACGACCAGAACTGGCATTGTTTAACAACCCTATGAAGTGTGACATTTTCCAACAATATGACACTTTTCAATTGGAGTTATATAACCTATAAAGTGACCCCTTTTTCCAATCAAGGATGGATATAGGAGTTGACTTTTGGAAACTTGTGCCACAGGAAAAATATCCCGCATTGAGTCTCTCTCTCTCTCTCTCTCTCTCTCTCTCTCTCTCTCTCTCTCTCTCTCTCTGCGATCAGGACTCAATCAGAGTAGGATTCCAGACTCTCACATGAAGTCAGCTGTCAGGTTAAGTGTGTTGATGGCCCCCACAGACGGAACATCACATTTAGAGTCTGCCAGATCCACTCTGATTGAACACCCGTTAAAAACGTTGCACTGTGTTCTGCGCCAGTGGCCCAATGCATCCGATTTCAGCCAGCATTTTATTCAGGTTTGCTTTCCTTAGCCTTTGATTGTCCCCAATCTTCCTGCAAGGCAGCAGATTGTCTTTTCTGTAAGGGGATTCTGCCCTTAGATGGTCTGCCCTCCCAGGTTTACGAGCACCATCTGCCCGAGTCACTAGAGGTGACTAACACAGACATGCACACACAAAGATATGAGATGTGAATAACACAGACATGTACACAGCGATACGAGCCATGACTAACACCTACACACATCAAGATATATGACACATGACTAACATAGACATGCACATAAAGATATGAGATATGACTGACATAGACATGCACACACAAAGATATGACACATACCTAACATAGACATACACACAAAGATATGAGATATGACTAACATAAACATGCACACCAAGATATGAGATATCCTTAACCCAGACATGCACACACGAAGATATGACACATGACTAACACAGATACACTCTTAGATATGAGATATTACTAAACTCAGACGCACATAAAGATATGAGACATGAATAACACGGTCACACCAAGATATGAGATTTGACTAACATTACACACACCAAGATATGAGCCATGGCTAGCACACGCACACACACAAGCTAAGATTTGAGCCACGGCTAGCACAAAAACACACCAAGATATGAGTCATGACTAGCACAGAAACACATTAAGATATGAGCCATGGCTTCACGGAAAAACACCAAGAAATGAACCAAGTCTAGCACATAAACACATTGAGGTATCCATATGCTTGGGTTTGTTGTAGTCTGCAGACTCTTCTTAACGTGGGAATCATCGACATACGAGACGCAGGCTTCGATTAACTGTTCACAGGTTTCGTTCAAACAGTTGTCCTGAGATTTGAGAGCAGTCTGACCCGTAGAACGTTTCCATTCATGCACAGTTCCCTGTTGACTGTTCACAGTAGTCGTTGAAACAGTTGTCTGGACATTTGAGAGTGCAGTCTGGCCCGTAGTACGTTTCCTTGCACGTACAGTCTGCATTTTCCGGGTCACATATGATGTCACAGCCATCAGAACACGTCTGTTCGCACTGTAACCCAAAGTTACCATCGGGACAAGTGTCATTACAGGTATAGCCACGATGTTTACATTGTAGGCATTTTCATGATTTTTTCTCACATAAAGGACAGACACTAAGACAAGACCTTTAGCAGTCATAGATCCCATGTGAACAGTTGCAGTGGCACGTACCGATGATGACGTTGCAGCTTTTGCTACACCCGCTACACACTGCAAAAAACGACCAAGAATACCCGTCCAGACAATAGGTGTCTGTAAATGTTTGCACCTCACACACCGTCAGTGCACTGCCGGCCTGCGAAATGGTCGATGAGAACTCAATCTTAATGTGTGCCATTGGCGTTTGTGTGGTGACTACAATAGTGTTTACAGAAACATTAGGGTATGATATATCATTACACTGGAACACTACGCCGCCACTGTCAGAGATAGCCTTTAGAGTGGCATTCTTTACCCGAATCATAGTGCTTGCTCGATGATAGATTCGAATGGTGTGAATCTTCTGGGGCGTGGCAAAGTTCAGATACCAGTAAGCAGGACTGGTTCCACTTCTCAGTTTTGTGTGTGTGCAGACATTGTCATAGAGATTGGTCTTTGTTTTGCCATTTACTGCGGTCTCTGGTCCACATCCGTCTCCTGTATAACAAGCATTAAATGTGTCGTCCTGGCTTGTGTTCTGTTTGAGAGCCACATTCCGACCCCCGTCAATGTAGATGGAGCAGATATTTGCAACTATCGTCCCTTTAATCCATAACTTGTTGATCCGACCAGCACCAGAGCAAAAGACATCAATCTCGTGCTGAATAACTACAAACCTTGAATCATTGCTACATGAGGCAGAATCATTTAGTTTTACCGTGAAACTGTCCGGAACGTTTAAGTCATTCACATAAATCCTAAACCAGGAGAACAGCAAAAATTGGTTGAGAGTTGCCTCAACTGATATAGAATTTGTGTCCGAATTACATGTGATGTCGTCGTTATCAAACAGGAAATTAGGTTCAGATTTTTGGCGTATTTGTACACGTGAACCAAGTACTGACACTGGGGTCCAAAATATTCGTGCTGACATCTGTCATTGTTTGGGCATATAGTTGTGTCACAAACTCTCTCTCTCTCTCTCTCTCTCTCTCTCTCTCTTTCTCTCTCTTTCTCTCTCTCTGCGATCAAGACTCAGTCAGAGTAGGATTCCAGTTTCTCTCATGAAGTCAGCTGTCTGTTTAAACGAATCGATCGTCCCATTTAATTTCTCCTCCAGGGAGGTGGGCGTGGACCACATTGCTCTTCTCAGGTCCGTGTAGTGGGGGCAATCCTGTAGAACATGATTTGTAGTCATATTGTCCAGTGTACAGTGGTAATTTGGTGAACATGTGATTTCTCATTATATTGTGGCCTGTGCGTAGGGGAAGTATGATGACTTGATCCCTCCTTGATAGTTGGTGGTATCCGTCCCTCTCGTTATGCTTTGGGTGTTCACGTATCCATTTTTCATGGAACTGACCCCTGAGGGTGGATTTGGCTTCATCGTAACTGAGCGGATTGTTCTCTTGTGGTAATCTCCCTCCCTCTTTAGCTAATTTGTCCGCGCGTTCATTCCCGTGTATATTACAATGTGATGGTATCCACTGAATGACTACTCTCTGGAAGTTATTGCATAGTTGGTCCAGGGTAGATCTCAAGTCATCTAGTTCATTGTTCTTGGGGTTTTTTTAGAGCTGATAGTACTGACAGTGCATCAGCCAGAATCACCAATTTATTATGCATGTTATTTTTGTGTTGAGTAGCCAATGTTGCAGCATCTCTGATGGCCTCAGCCTCTGCTTTAAAGTTGTTTGAGAATTTACCAGTAGCTATTGACTTGGTGATCTCGTCCTGATTGGTCAGCGTCAAGAACACACCTCCCCCTCCATTTATGGTGACATTTGTAGCAGAGCCATCGGTGTATATGTAGGACCAAGAGTCTTGTGGGTAAGTATCGTGTATATATTTTTCTGCTACGTGTTTTCTTTCTGTGTCTGATTGGGTGCCTTTCTTCATGATTCCTGTTATGTTTTCCTGAAGTTCTGGTAATTTATGTTTTCCGTGAGGAGACATATCAGATGGGCCCAAGGGTTTTGATATTGTTTGGGAAAGAACTGGGTCTCCAGTAGTTAGTTCATTGGCAATTGCAGCGAAGTTGCTCCTCTTTAGTTGTACAATTCCGGGACCAGATATTCTTTGGTGCATGGGGTGGCTAAGGAGCCTTCTATATTTCTCCGCCTGTTGCAATACTTTAGTGACCCGTCTGTCATCTAAGGGTTGTAAACCTGTTACTGTTTCTAGAGTCTTGATAGGTGTAGATTTCATAGCACCAGTGATGATACGGGCAGCTTGGTTCTGTATTCTGTTAATTTTGCTAAGGTGTGATTTGGAAGCCATAGCCCAGGCTGTGACTCCATACTCTAGAACTGGTCTGACTCTTCATACGTATAGTCTTTTCAAAATATTGTTGTCTGCCCCCCAGTCCGTTCCTGCCAATTTCTTCATAATATTTGTTCATTTTCTAGCTTTCATCCTTGCTCTATCTATCTGATTTTCCAAGTCATTCTGCGATTCATAGTGACACCAAGATATGTTGGGTTGTGGTCAATAGGGAGTGTATGATCCTTTAACTTCAAATTTGCAGAGAGTGTTTTTCTTGATAGGCTGAAAATTGTGTATGAAGTTTTCCTTTCGTTGTTTGGTAAGAACCAGGTGTTCGTCCACTTTTCAAGTTCACCTAGGGCATCTTGCATCCTGGGTTCAGCTACCGACATACTTTCCTCGCGAGCCCATAACGCCAGATCATCTGCGTATATTGCTGAGTGTATTCTGGATGGAATGTCCATTACGATGTCATTTATGAAAATTAAAAAAAGAGTGTTGGGGACAATACCCCGCCTTGTGGGACACCTTGCTCGATAGAGACCTTCTTACTTAGTTGACCTTGAACTTGTACTCTGGCCGTTTTATCCTGAAGGTATTGAGAGATCCAATTGAATAAACGACCCTGGATGCCAAGTCTAAAAAGCTTGTTCTTTAAACCCTCACGCCAAACCCTATCAAAAGCCTTCTCCATGTCGACCCACACTGCCAGTGTGTGTTTCTTTTCTTGTAGAGCATCCTCTATTTCCTGTGCAATATAGGTGACCAGGTCTTCAGTTGATCTGTGCTTACGGAAGCCACTTTGTTGTGTACGATTTGTTGTTTTGTCTCCAAATGCCACATAAGTCTTCTGTTAACCAGCCTTTCCATGAGTTTACTCAGGCAGCTCAGTAGGCTAATTGGTCTATAGCTACTTGGGTCTAGTGGGTCTTTTCCACTTTTGAGGATGGACACCATAATAGCTTCTTTCCAGATTGCCGGCACATGACCTCTCTTCCAGCTAGCATTTATTATCCTTAGAAGCTGGCTCTTGGCTTTTTGCCCCAGATTTAGGAGCATTTCGTTGGAGATCCCATCTTTACCAGGTGAACTTTTGAGCTTCAATCCTTCGACGGCAACATCTAATTCAGTTGGGGTGAAGATGGTCGTCTGATGTTCTTCTGGTGCTAAAGGCATGTGTTTTGCATCTTGTTTTCCCGTCTTGCAGCTTTCTGTTTGTCTATTGGAATGTTTATTCTACTAATGTTTTTATAAATCTCTATTAGTAGATTTGCTGCCCTTTTGTCTGTGAGGATGTTCTGATTGTGTGTTAATGATATTGGAGGCCAGCAAGTGTTTTCGTCACTCAGAGCTTTCGCAAGTTTCCATAGTTTATGACCATTTTTGTCTAGATTAAGGCTCTCTGTTTTGTCTATCCAGCTCTGTCTGGCTGATGTCATGACCTCTCGTCTGTATTTGGCCGAGGCTGCTTTGTAGGCAATGTTGCTCTCTGTGCTGTGTGATGTTTCAGCTAGTTTTCTGGCAGAGTCCAGTTCCTCTTCTAGTCTTTGTATTTCTTTGCTCCAGTATGGCTTGTAGTTTCTTCTTGCTACTCTAGGAATGGATTCTTCAGCAGCTCTCAGGATTCCATTTGTTATCCGCTCTATCATATTATTGACCTTCTTTTCGTGGATGTTGATAGGCGCAGTATATGCATCAGTGAGCCTGGAAAACTTTGCCCAATCTGCTCTCTTATAGTTCCAGCGTGGAAGAGGTATTTGCAACTCCTGTTTGTGAGCAAGATCCACTGAAAGTTTGACTGGTCTATGGTCACTATCTCCAAGTTGGTTCAGCACTTTTCTGGTTATTTTGATAGATATGTCTCCAGTTGCAAACGCCAGGTCGGGGGTGGAAAGATATGTCTCCAGTTGCAAACGCCAGGTCGGGGGTGGAAGTTGTTTTCCATCTTCTTGAGTAGAAGGTTGGGGGATCCTCCCTAGAGTTATGAGGAATAGGTTGTTGTCTATTTCCCATTCTTCCACTTCTTCACCTCGCACATTGGACTCCTTATATCCCCATCTTTCAGAGTGGCCGTTAAAGTCTCCTACTACCAGACACTTTGATGGTGTTAATTCCATTGACTCCAGCATCAGTAATTTGTCATTTGGACAGTATATATTATATATCCTTATACAAGCGGAGTTAATGTATAAATCTGCTCCAATGATCTCTGCCTCTCCATTTGTGAATACATCTATCATCTTTGCTGGGACGGAATTTTTAATAAGAATAAGAATTCCACCCTTGTGACCTTCCCTGTCTTGTCTAAATGTTTGATAGCCCCTGATCATAAATCTGTGCTGAGGATTAAGATGAGATTCCTGGATGCAAGCAACATCTATCTCCTCCTCCGCTAGTCTGATTGTTAGAGCTTGTTTCTTATGGTATATGCCTTCCGCATTCCAGTGTATTATATTCAGCTGTTTTTTTAAGCCCCTCCGGTCAGCGGTAGTTACTATCATAATTGGAGTCTGTTAGATCCAGTCTGAAATTGAATTCTTGTCACAAACTGAGTCATTATGGCAGTGACATTGTAACGAACAATTTGCCCCAAACCAACCGTTTGCACAAATTAGGTCCTAAGCTTCCAAGGTCGTATGCGAAGCCAGTAGAATAAAGTCTTGATCTACAGCGATGGTTAACTAACTGTGTACAAACATTTATTTTCAAACCTGTGGTTATATTTCTAAAAATCTGCCAACTCACATTGATAACAGATTTCGTGATGTTCAGAGTCAACATTGTTTAGACCATGGCTCGATTGTAAATAAGCCGCCATCTTGGCGCGTCCCGTGGCGTCAATCCCGCATTGAGTGATTTCAGTTTGAAAATTACTTCTATGTTCGGAAGCACATATATATGTGAATGCGCTTTCTCAACAATGAAGGAGATTAAATCGTCACAAAGAAACCGACTCACTGATGGCACCTTCAGGATTTATTACAAATATCATCATCATCTTTACACATTGACTTTAATGAACTTGTTGCTGCACATGAACGTCCACATTGTTCTCATTAAGGTTTGTTACATGTCAACTTTAAAATGACCTAACTAAAACATGTTTGTTAAACAATATAAATAGCAAATTTTATTCATTTTTATAAATCAACTAGGCATGTTTAACTCTGTTGCAATAAAATGATTTATGTAAGCAAATAATGCCGATAAATAACAAAAATATTACCCTAAAACAAATGCCAAGTTTATTTGTATTGATGTTGTTATGTGTGTGGCCCGCCACAAATAAAAAATAATAATTAAAAAGTGGCCCGCCATTTGAAAGAAATTGGCCATCCCTGTTTTATATGATAGGACTTCCGGTCAAGATGGTGGATAGGCGACAGGAACCGTTGAAGTTCTGTTTGAAAAGTGTTCCTTTGTTGCAGTTTCCTCATATTTCAAGTCCGGTCTACTACTGAAGCTACTGAGTTTAGTGCTCTATTCACAACGTGATCTGTGTATTTCACCCGGATCGTGTTTCGATTGTTTACGATGAATGATGATATCGTATGAGGAAGGACAGTTCTGTTGCGTTTATTTTCATTGCCGTTTGGCCTTATGTCTTTTGGCGTGTGCTGTAGCTGCTCTGATAGAGACTGCAGCTGCTTTTCTTTGTTTCGATCCTTCAATGCGATGACTTGTTAATTCGGAGGATTCCACTGGCACGGGTGGTTGAACATTTATGGATGTTAATTCGTTTGCAGTGACACGAGGGCCTTCGACCAACTACAACTACTAATTTATATGATAAGATAAATGTCTAGCTAGTAGCAGGATACACGCTTAAAAAGTAGGACATGTCCGGCGAAATTCTGACGTCTAAGAAACCTACATTTGTGTCTCTTCTGTAGGCAGAATGTGCTTCTTGCGGCATGTTGTAAACTAGCGACACAACACACCAACGCCCATTTAATTGGTGCATGCTCATGTCGTAAACTAGCGACACAACACACCAACGCCCATTTAATTGGTGCATGCTCATGTCGTAAACTAGCGACACAACACACCAACGCCCATTTAATTGGTGCATGCTCGTGTTGTAAATTAGCGACACAACACATTGACGCCCATTTAATTGGTGCATGCTCATGTCGTAAATTAGCGACACAACACACCAACGCCCATTTAATTGGTGCATGCTCATGTCGTAAACTAGCGATACAACACATCGACGCCCATTTAATTGGTGCTTGCTCATGTCGTAAACTAGCGACACAACACACCAACGCCCATTTAATTGGTGCATGCTCATGTCGTAAACTAGCGACACAACACACCAACGCCCATTTAATTGGGGCATGCTCGTGTTGTAAATTAGCGACACAGCACATTGACGCCCATTTAATTGGTGCATGCTCATGTCGTAAATTAGCGACACAGCACATTGACGCCCATTTAATTGGTGCATGCTCATGTAGTAAACTAGCGACACACCAAACAACGCCCATTTAATTGGTGCATGCTCATGTCGTAAACTAGCGACACACCAATCCAACGCCCATTTAATTGGTGCATGCTCATGTCGTAAACTAGCGACACACCAATCCAACGCCCATTTAATTGGTGCATGCTCATGTCGTAAAACTAGCGACACACCAATCCAACGCCCATTTAATTGGTGCATGCTCATGTCGTAAACTAGCGACACACCAAACCAACGCCCATTTAATTGGTGCATGCTCATGTCATAAACTAGTGACACAACACACCAACGCCCATTTAATTGGTGCATGCTCATGTCATAAACTAGTGACACAACACACCAACGCCCATTTAATTGGTGCATGCTCATGTCATAAACTAGCGACACAACACACCAACGCCCATTTAATTGGTGCATGCTCATGTCATAAACTAGTGACACAACACACCAACGCCCATTTCATTGGTGACTGCTGAAGAGGAAGAAGACTCATTTAAAGTTAAATTGTCAACTGCTCGAATAGCTTCAAGATAAAAAGACCCATTTCCCCTGTTTAAATAACTCAACTAGTTTATCATGCCGAGACCATACGGGTGTGTCACTTTGTCGGCTAGCAGGCATGTCGATCACTGTGCACAGTAACTTGTCTTTATTACAAATGTGGTGTTAATATCAACTGGTAATATTATTATTGCAGTAGTTGCAGAGTCATACGAATCCAGCAATCATAGATTGAATTCACTAAGGAAATATGTATCTCGAGCCCGTTAAAATCATATAAATTTACCAAAACATGTTCCAGCAGAAGAAAAGTCTAGGATATAATAATAACATAATATAAGTGTAGAGAGGTTTTCAACCACATCATCATTTAATGCTATTAATGTACCTTTACAAATAATTCCTAACGAGAACTTCCATTTGTGAATAGAAAATTAGTCAAGATTAATAAAATGACATTTCCTGATATTTTTATTGTATTTTATAAGCGGTGTAACAATAATGTTAACAGGAAAGACCGAAAACAATTCTATCCAGGATTATGAACTTACCCACCAACAGTGCTTCAAACATGGAAATCGCGTTTTGCTGTAGAGCTTGATCTAACGAAATTATCAAATTGTATATAATTCTTGTAATGATTGTAATCAAATTGTATATAATTCTTGTAATGACAGCTGCGCTGTCGTTGAGGACGGGCAACCAATGGATCGGGCGGACATCATCAATGCCCTCCGAGATGTGGGAAGAGCACAGGACTTCGAGAAACACAGATCCACGTCACTTCTTCGGATGATGGAAATGGGAGTTAAGTTGGGCACAGCCAGAAATGAGAAACTTAGTGGCCGTGTAAGAAGACTTATCAACCAACATAGAACTGGAGTCGTCAGTCGCTGGACACTGAGGGAATTGCTGAGGAGAGGATCTGAGCACCTATGGACATGTTCGGAGTGCAATGATGATGACCCGCAAATAACTCAATAACTCTTGTAATGATAGACCACATAAAGTGCTATTGTCCTTAGAAGGGGAGGGGTATGCTGGGTAGTCTAGGGGTCATATCTCTCTGTCTCAGAAAGGGAAGGTTCCTGGTTCGAGTGCCACCACAAGTATTGGGAGCTTTCTCTTCGATTCGTGGTTTCTTCATAGCTTGACTCTCCCCTAGTTTTTGAGTAGTGAGCCAACCAACAGCCCTCAAGCTCGTTTGTTCTCGTAGCAGGTGTTGATGGCTGCGTGGCATGTGGCCAATTGTTTCTATGTTGTTAAGTAGCTAACCTTTTCAATTCTTTCCTTGAAGGAATCGTCATAGATAATCACGCAGGCACAGTATATTTATGCACACACACACATACACACACACGCGCGCGCGCACACAAACGGGGAGGTAGGGGTCTAAAGCTGATAAGAAATTATCCATCAAGTTTTTCGTTTCTAATCTTGTTGATTATTTAATGTATCAATTTCTGGCGGTGTTGAGCTAACTAAATTATTAAACGTTAATTTCCTGCAGTATTGATGTAATAATTACTAAATATGTCAATTTTTTGTCACGTTAAATTGACTAAATTAGCGCTCATGTCACGTTAAATTGACTAAATTAGCGCTCAGCTGTGGATATACACAGAGGAGGCATCGGGGGATAACTTCTCTAATGTTGTATCAGAAAACATAAAACAATCACATCCAAGTCAATGAATTAAATGTTAGCTACCTGGGTCCTCTTCCTCTTATGTACCGAAGGTAACGACTGCATCAGTCTAACCTGTTGACCATCGCTCTGACTGACATGTCGACCATCGCTCTGACTGGCCTGTCGACCATCGCTCTGACTGATTTGTCGACCATCGCTCTGACTGACCTGTCGACCATCGCTCTGACTGACCTGTCGACCATCGCTCTGACTAGCCTGTCGACCATCGCTCTGACTAGCCTGTCGACCATCGCTCAGACTGGCCTGTCAACCATCGCTCTGACTGGCCTGTCAACCATCGCTCTGACTGACCTGTCGACCATCGCTCTGACTAGCCTGTCGACCATCGCTCAGACTGGCCTGTCCACAATCGCTCTGACTGACCTGTCGACCATCGCTCTGACTGGCCTGTCGACCATCGCTCTGACTGGCCTGTCGACCATCGCTCAGACTGGCCTGTCAACCATCGCTCTGACTGGCCTGTCAACCATCGCTCTGACTGACCTGTCGACCATCGCTCTGACTAGCCTGTCGACCATCGCTCTGACTGGCCTGTCCACAATCGCTCTGACTGACCTGTCGACCATCGCTCTGACTGGCCTGTCGACCATCACTCAGACTGGCCTGTCGACCATCGCTCTGACTGACCTGTCCACCATCGCTCTGACTGGCCTGTCCACCATCGCTCTGACTGGCCTGTCGACCATCGCTCTGACTGACCTGTCCACCATCGCTCTGACTAGCCTGTCGACCATCGCTCTGACTGACCTGTTGACCATCGCTCTGACTGACCTGTCGACCATCGCTCTGACTGGCCTGTCGACCATCGCTCTGATTGACCTGTCAACCATCGCTCTGACTGACCTGTCGACCATCGCTCTGACTGACCTGTCGACCATCGCTCTGACTGGCCTGTCGACCATCGCTCTGATTGACCTGTCAACCATCGCTCTGACTGACCTGTCGACCATCGCTCTGACTGACCTGTCAACCATCGCTCTGACTGACCTGTCGACCATCGCTCTGACTGACCTGTCGACCATCGCTCTGACTGACCTGTCGACCATCGCTCTGACTGGCCTGTCGACCATCGCTCAGACTGACCTGTCAACCATCGCTCTGACTGGTCTGTCGACCATCACTCTGACTAGTCTGTCGACCATCGCTCTGACTGAGCTGTCGACCATCGCTCTGACTGACCTGTCGACCATCGCTCTGACTGACCTGTCGACCATCGCTCTGACTGACCTGTCGACCATCGCTCTGACTGACCTGTCAACCATCGCTCTGACTGACCTGTCGACCATCGCTCTGACTGACCTGTCGACCATCGCTCTGACTGGCCTGTCGATCATCGCTCTGACTGACCTGTCGACCATCGCTCTGACTGACCTGTCGACCATCGCTCTGACTGACCTGTTGACCATCGTTCTGACTGACCTGTCGACCCTCGCTCTGACTGGTCTATCGACCATCGCTCTGACTGACCTGTCGACCATCGCTCTGACTGGCCTGTCGACCATCGCTCAGACTGACCTGTCAACCATCGCTCTGACTGTCCTGTCGACCATCGCTCTGACTGACCTGTCAACCATCGCTCTGACTGGCCTGTCGACCATCGCTCTGACTGGCCTGTCGACCATCGCTCTGACTGGCCTGTCGACCATCGCTCAGACTGACATGTCAACCATCGCTCTGACTGTCCTGTCAACCATCGCTCTGACTGACCTGTCAACCATCGCTCTGACTGTCCTGTCGACCATCGCTCTGACTGGCCTGTCGACCATCGCTCTGACTGGCCTGTCGACCATCGCTCAGACTGACCTGTCAACCATCGCTCTGACTGATCTGTCGACCATCGCTCTGACTGACCTGTCGACCATCGCTCTGACTGACCTGTCGACCATCACTCTGACTGACCTGTCGACCATCGCTCTGACTGACCTGTCGACCATCGCTCTGACTGACCTGTCGACCATCGCTCTGACTGACCTGTCGACCATCGCTCTGACTGACCTGTCAACCATCGCTCTGATTGACCTGTCCACCATCGCTCTGACTGACCTATCCGAGGAGGAAATCTCCCTATTCATGGAGCATGTTAATCATATTATGTGATTCATATCACTTCCTACATCTCTCCCTCCTTCACAAATATTACAATTTCCGTAGGCGCCTCTGGTCTCCTACCTCAGTCTTCTATAAACTTCCCGACTAAGGAAGAAGTTTCTTACACTACAACTCTTCCCATCCAACATCTTGCAAGAACTCTCTGCTCTTGTCCTAATTGCTCACACTTCGTCGCATCTGTCAGGATGATGATTTTCAACAAGACCACCTGATGTAAGACTTCTTTCGTCGAGGCCTCTTATCTCGAATCGGTTCTTCTTTAGCTCTCCAACGGGTTCTCCGCACCTCCCGTCAGGCTGCCCTTACCCCCTCTACCCGTCCCCCTCCGGTAGTGTAATACTTGCCTTAGCCCTCACCTCTACGCGGTGATCACAAATATTTACCGCTATGAGTTCACTACCCATTTACTTTTCCCTGACCATCACCTGGTTGCCTTCAGACGTGATCGTGACATGCTTGCCAGGAGCCGTCTTTCCGCCTCCGTCTATAACCATGGGAGCATTACTCGTTACAATCGTAATCATTGTAAGACTTGTAACCACATTCTCCTGAAGGATACAGTACTTTTCCTTATAGTCCTTTCAAGATCAGAAAAGGGTCCACGTGTACAGCGCGCAACATCATCTATGCCATCATTTGTCAACGGTGTAAAATAACAAACATTGGCAAATCAGGTCTCCGCTTAGGTAGAGAGGCTGCGAACATCTTTAAGACAGACATCACACGTGATACAGGTCCTGTAGCATCCCACTTGAACTCTTAGGGTCATACTGGTAAGGTGGATGCCCATATTACTGGCTTGGTATCAAGTTCTTCATTAAACCGCAGTCGATTCACCATAAGAGGATCGTTCCTATTGGTTACTTCATTCCACGGGGGCTCAATGTACCCCTTTCTCATGGTTAACCACTTAACCTCCCCCCCACCACACACACACTTTTTCCTCCTAATATCCTCCTCTCCCGCCTTCTGCTTTGGCCTTTTGCACCCTGACGTGTTTTTCCTTGGTGGTTTCCCTTTCTCTTTCAGATCCACTAGATCTGGTTACTCTAGAACATCTAGTTTATCCTCATTTCATTGTCCAGTTTTGTTGATTCTGTTTTCTGAAGAAGGCCATCGGCCTATGTCGAAATATCATAATTTTGGTTTGTTCCTTTTGTGTCAAGGACACCATATTTTGTAGGAGTGTAGGCTACACACCACCACCACTTGCTCCTAGACTCCTTGATGTTGACACGAGTGGAATCCTTGATTCTGAAACAAGTTCACTCATTGATGTCGACACTGCCCCCCCCCCCCCCCCCCTCATGTGATAGTTTCTGACAAATGTTTACTAGTCATAAAACTCTGCTGTTATTTAGTGAGCAACTGGTAGCAAAAAAAAAAAAAAAGATTATAGGATAACACTGAAAATATTTATTTGTGAAACCTTGACAACACAAACTTGCCAGAATGACAACATAAATATAAACACACACAAAATCCATCTGTTTACAAGAAGACTGTAGCACTCAACCTAGTAAACCAAACAATGTGATTCTTTGACATATCAATTTCTTTTTACCTGCTTGTTTCTAATTTGAATTTAAGCACAAGAAATATTCTGTAGATTTTAACATCCAACCCAACAGTATGTTTACAAGAAATGAAAACATTACAACAGCTTTTGTTACGTGCTAAACGTAACTCAAAGTAATGAAAAATGTTAAGCAAAAAAAGCATAATGACAAATTGGGTACAAAAGTCTATGTAATAAAAACTTGCAATAAAAATGAGTCATTAATAATAATGAGTCATTAATAATAATGAGTCACTTCCCAAATTAGCAACAGGACTGAGACTCTCTAAATAAACTTCAGATGTGATCTGACATCTTGTTTGTTAGAAACTTGTGACTGAACACAATTATCATCACCTCAAATTCTTGTGGCACACAGTTCTTGAACAAACCTAATCAATTTGCTACTGCCTTCTCTTAATATATATTCTTTAACCTCTTACATTCTTTCAATTTGTCTATCTATGAATTTATATTTTCTTCCACTTCATTATGGATGTGAATGGACATTCAAATTAAAACTGTACTTCATTATTTCCAAATATTTAATACAAGACATACATTTTTATATTTTAGTAGCCAAAAGAAAGTAGTTGCATGAGTACTTCATAAAACAAGTTCTTCTACCAAACTGCTGTTTTCATCATACACATGTCCATTAACATGAAATAGACAAAACGTAAAGTATGAGAGCTATGTAGTCCATGATGAAATCAAGCCAGGGGTCAGCGCTTCTTGCTGCTTCCAGCTGATGATAAGCGGGAGGAACATCTTGAAGATGGCATCTTTTCTTCCTCATCCTGTAATAAAAGTAATGTTAAACACAAATATTAGTGATGTGAACTTGTAAACATAGTGGAGAAAACTTTGAGCTCTTAGTTCTTGTCTCAGTTTAGTAGTTGCAACTAGATGTTTTAGTTTTGTTGTGGCACCAGTTGTATTATCTAAGTAGAAGTTTAATAGTGGGAACTGATTTAGTTTAAAAGTGAGAACTAATTGATTTAGTTTAACAGTGGAACTGATTTAATTCAATAGTGGGAACTAACTGATTTAATTCAATAGTGGGAACTAACTGATTTAGTTTAACAGTGGGAACTAACTGTTTTAGTTTAACAGTGAAAACTAACTGATTTGGTTAACAAGTGAACTAACAGATTTTGTTTAACAATGGGGAACTAATAGATTTTGTTTAACAATGGGGAACTAATAGATTTTGTTTAACAATGGGAACTAATATATTGTGTTTAACAATGGGGAACTAAGATTTTGTTTAACAATGGGGAACTAATAGATTTTGTTTAACAATGGGGAACTAATAGATTTTGTTTAACAATGGGGAACTAATAGATTTTGTTTAACAATGGGGAACTAATAGATTTTGTTTAACAATAGGAAACTAGCTGATTTTGTTTAACAATGGGGAACTAATAGATTTTGTTTAACAATAGGAAACTAGCTGATTTTGTTTAACAATGGGAAACTAATAGATTTTGTTTAACAATAGGAAACTAGCTGATTTTGTTTAACAATGGGGAACTAATAGATTTTGTTTAACAATAGGAAACTAGCTGATTTTGTTTAACAATGGGGAACTAATAGATTTTGTTTAACAATAGGAAACTAGCTGATTTTGTTTAACAATGGGAAACTAATAGATTTTGTTTAACAATAGGAAACTAGCTGATTTTGTTTAACAATGGGGAACTAATAGATTTTGTTTAACAATAGGAAACTAGCTGATTTTGTTTAACAATAGGAAACTAGCTGATTTTGTTTAACAATGGGGAACTAATAGATTTTGTTTAACAATGGGGAACTAGCTGATTTTGTTTAACAATGGGGAACTAATAGATTTTGTTTAACAATAGGAAACTAGCTGATTTTGTTTAACAATGGGAACTAATAGATTTTGTTTAACATGGGGGAACTACCTAATTTTGTTTAACAATGAGAAACTAACAGATTTTGTTTAACAATGAGCAACCAGCTGTTTCAATTAATACTAGGCAAACAGTGAATTCAAAATTATTGTGAAGCCCTGCTGTTTGAGTGGTTCATGCACTCGCTACTGACCAGAGGGTTTCTGAGTTCACCAAACCTCAGACAATGGGTATACTGGAGATTTTTTTTCTGAGAAAAGTTGGGAGGTGTGCCTGACGTGAGATCACACATAAGTGTGCTGTTGGTCAATGAAAAATATTAGCACTTACACCTTACTACAAAAAATCTTTTAAAGTAAGTAAAAGACCAGAAATCAAGTGCTTGTTAAGTATATTTATTGACTATCTTCAAGCAGAAGTTATATCTTATATTATATACATGTCATAACACTCTGAAATGGGTTTCCCATAAACTCTTGCTAAGGAACCATAGTGGCTGAGTGTACTTGATTCCTGATCACAGGAGTCCGGATTTGATTTCCAGAAGTGACAGATTTTTTGTTTGACTAGCAAGGCTCCAGGCTTCGACCGGCCTCCAAAAATGGGTACCAGAGATTTTCTTGGAAGTAAAGATGGCCTGGAGTAATACCGGCGACATCACCCAACAATGCGCAGTAAAAAAAGTAAGGTAAAGAGCCCCATCTCATCAAGTGGCGTATAAGGAATATGGTCTTCTTCTTCTACCTTTCAGCTCCCTGTGGAGCATAGGTCTTCAACAAACACTTTCCAAGTCGTTCTGTTTCTTGCCATTCTTTTAAGATCATTCTTTGTCTTCCCCATCATCTTCGTCTCTGCTTCTGTCTGTCTTCTCCAAGAATTTCTTGGTCTTTCTCTTTGTCTTTTCCCCTGGGGATTCCAAAAAAGGGACTGTTGTGTAATACTCCCTGTTGGTTTCCGTAGTGTGTGTCCTATCCAGTGCCATCGTCTTCACTGTATCTCTTTATCCACTAGTATTTCACTAGTTCATTTGCATAATTCTATGATAGTGATTTTGTCCTGCCATTTCCATCCTTTTATTCTGCGTAAGCATCCATTAATGAAAGTCTGTATCTTCATGACTGTCAATTTTGTTGTTCTCCGTGTTTCACAGCCATATAATCATCATCAAGTACCGGGCCTGCTGGCGTAGGTGATCATGTCTCTCCACAATTTTCAATCTCAGCAGCTATTTATCATTTCTGTTGTTGACCTTCTGCCAAGCCATTCTCTTAAGCTGTCTGTTATTTTTTCTCTTTGCTTCCCTCTATCTCTTCGTCCCTCAATTTTTCCAGTTGTTACAACATATTCCAGTTGTTCTCTTCTCATTACATGGCCAAAAAATTATGATTGTTTCTTCCTAATATTGGAAATTAGCTCTCTTTTTGCTTTGACCTTTCTCAGAACCTCTTCATTACTCTTCTTAGCTGTCCATGCTCTCAACATTCTTCTGTAGAACCACATTTCTACAGACTCCAGTGATTTTCTTGTCTGTTGTCCTATTGTCCATGAATCACATCCATATGTTAAGACTGGCTCTACATAACATTTAAGAACTCTTTTTCTTGTTTCTATTGTCAAAAATGGATTGCATAGTATTTTCTTCATTTTTTGGAAAGCTGCTTTTGCCTGAGCCATTCTGCATCTCACCTCTTTTGTACATCTTCCGTTTGAGGTTAACAAAGTTCCCAAATATTTAAATTCATTTACCTGTTTTAATATTGTTCCACTTGTCTTTATTTTGCACTGAGGTGATGTCTTTTTCTTTGTTGTTACCATTACCTCTGTCTTTTTGCTATTAAGGCTGAGTCCTTTATTTTTGCTTTCTTTCACTATAATGTCCAACATTTCTTGTAACTCATTTTCACTCTTAGCGATTAAGACTGTATCATCAGCATACCTTAGATTATTTATATTATGACCTCCAATTGTTATTCCAGGCATGCCCCTTATGGATCTTAAAATAATCTCACTATAAATATTAAACAAATCTGGTGATAGCACACAACCTTGTCTAACACCCTGTTTTATTTGTTGAAACATTCCCAATTGGTCTCCAGTTCTTATGGCCGCTGTTTGTTGCCAGTACATGTTCTTTATTATTCTTAGATCTTTGCTGTCTATGTTTATTCTTTCTACTATGTTGATTATTTCTTGGTGCTTTACTTTGTCAAACGCCTTGGTGTAATCTATGAAACATAGGTATAGATCTGTTTTCACCTCTATGGCTCATTCTACTAAAGATCTTATGATATAAATGGCATTGCTTGTTCATTTATCTCTAACAAAACCACACTGTTCATCGCTAATTTCTGGACTGATTTTGTTTCGCATTCTTCGCATGATGATTCTTAGTAATATGACTCATAAATCTTATTGTGCGATCATCATCGCATTCAATCGCACCCAATTTCTTTGGCAGGGCTGACTTAACATTGGAGTTCAACATTTTTATTTTTGTATTTAACCTAATTTCTTTGGACTTCCATATGTTTCCCAGTGCAACAAAAGCTCCTCTTAACTTTTGATATCCTTATTTTGGTATCATTTTCTGCCCCTCCTTCTTTATATATATTACTGCCAAGATATATGTAAGATTGTACATCTAGTAGAGGTATTTCTCATAATTTTATTTGGTTATTGCCAACTGCATTAATTCTCATAATGTTGGTCTTATCTCTATTAATTTTCAGTCCTAACTGTTGTGAATCTCTCATCAAGTATGCTCATTTTATCCTGCATCTGTTGATGGCTGTGTGAAAGGAGAGCTATGTCATCAGCAAAGTCTAAATCATCAAGTTGTTTGGTCAGTGACGTGATCACTGGTTGTTTTGAGTTATTTTCATAATCCAATCTATGGCCAGTAGAAAGGGAAATGGAGACAGAAGGCATCCTTGCCTTACTCCTGTTCTTATTTTAAATGCTTCTGTACACTGCCCTTTAGCTATAATGTTATCAAGGAATGCACAGAAGACACTGATAGAATGGAAGCAGTAGGGCTAAGACTAATGTAAGCTACATTTAAAACAACAAAAAACAAAATAAAATTACACACTATCCAATGCTATGCACCAACCAATGATAAGGATGATTTAGTTAAAGATGAATTCTATAAACAGTTACAATGTCAGATGGATGAAAGACGAGCCAAGGATATTATAATCTTGATGGGAATCTATATGCTAAAGTAGGATCAGACAACAAAGGCTTCGAAGAGATTATGGGAAAACATGGACTTGGAGATATAAACGAGAATGGAGAGATATTTGTGAATTTCTGAGCCCTTAATCAAGTGAGCCTAGGAGGAACAATATTCCAACATAAAAGAATACATAAAGCTACATGGGCGTCACCAGATCATAGAACGGAAAATCAAATTGATCACATATGTATTAATAAGTTTAAGTCATCCTTAAAGGATGTAAAAGTATATAGAGGAGCAGATGTAGCTTCTGATCATCACCTTCTGATAGCCAAACTTAAACTTCAACTAAAAAGATAAACTACAACGAATAAGGGTATAAAGTATTTCAATGTAGGGTTTCTTAAAGAACAAGGAATGAAAGATAAATTCACAGTCACAATATCAAACAAATACCAAGTCCTCCAACAACTAGAAGAGATGGAAATAGCACTTTGAAGAACTTTTGAACAGACCCGGCTCAAATAATCCTCCAGATATACTACCAGCAGAGGAAGAGTTACACGGTAACTGTGGAAAACCAAGCAAAGAAGAAATAATGAAAGCCATTGAGCTATTAAAAAATGGCTTTACAGGACCAGATGAAATTCCTTCGGAAGTCATCAAAGCAGATATTAACACCTCTACCAAGATATTACATAATCTATTAGAAAAATTTCGGAGAGGGAAGAAATACCTAAGGACTGGAAAGAAGGTTATATGATCAAACTACCAAAGAAAGAAAGTTTACAGAAGTGCACAAATTATAGGGGAATTATACTACTATCAGTGTCAGAAAAAATATTAAGCAGAATCATTCTGGAGAGACTAAAAGAGGCCATAGAGAAACATTTGAGAGATGAACAAGCAGTGAATATGGTGTTGTGACCATAATTTTTTATAGACCTTCGGCACATGATTTCTGGTGTAATGTGGTCAGTATTATGCCCGTGTCGCTTTACTTTCCCAGAAAAAAAATCCAGTACTCATTTAAAGCTGAGTGAACCCAGCCTCTTGTTCTTTGTAGTCCAGTGACTAACCACTGAGCTATCGCGGCTCCAACTATATGCGGTGGTCATGGAAAAATATGGTCACTAAGAGCATGTTCCCTATATGCCTATTAAGGTGTTGAGAGAAGATTTAACTGAATTAATTTTTTCTTCTAATAACCTTTTATTATGCAGTAATTATGTTTTATGTGAACAACTGTAAAAAAAAAACTGTGTTACATGAACACAGTAGGAAACATTAACAGAAAATCAAATATTGATTTCACTTTTGCCATAAGCATGAAATGATAAAAACATGGAGGGAAATTGTGATTTTGTGTGTGTTTACTAATCCAGATGTCAATCAACGTTGACAATAAAAATGTCACCCTATACGAAATGCTGAGCAGAATGCAAATGCTAGTGTTATCATCAATGAAATAATACTGATCAGCTTTCTGAAATACCTGACACACCAGCAAGAAAATTAAAATTGCATTAAGCCAAAGGAGGGAGAAGCCCATAGGCTGTTGGATCAAAACCAATCAACATATTCATAATTAATTAATTATTCTTACTGGTGAAATGGAGTTCATTACTCTGTGCTGAAATCATGTACAATCAGGAAATAGATACTGTACAAGTCAAGTACAATGATGACAGCCTTTATACAAACGCTACAAAGAGTTATAATTGTAGCTGTAGTTAGTTGAAGGCCCCAGTATCACTGCAATCAAATTAAATCCATAACTGCTCAACTATCTGTGTCAGTGGAATCATCCAAATTAACATCTCATCGCATTGATGGATTCAA
This sequence comes from Megaustenia siamemsis, assembly GCA_032433765.1. NCBI lineage: Eukaryota > Metazoa > Mollusca > Gastropoda > Stylommatophora > Ariophantidae > Megaustenia > Megaustenia siamemsis. The sequence goes on along the minus strand of JAVIAB010000160.1, from coordinate 45,805,483 downwards.
ACATAGAAAGGTAGCTGCAGTCCTATCATAGCAGTTATTGCAGACGCCAAAAGACATAAGGCATAACCACATTGAAAGTGAACGCAGCCAAACTGTCCTTAGTCATACAATATCATCATTCATTGTAAACAATCAGAATATATAAACACGATCCGGATGAAAAACATAGCTCACTGTGTGCACAGAGCACTAACTCAGTAGCTTCGACAGGAAACTGCAACAAAGAACACTTTTCAAACAGAGCCTCAACAGTTCCTGTTGCCTATCTGCCATATTGGCTGGAAGTCCCAAAGAGTTGAAAAGAGTACTTTAAGTAAAGTGTATGTGTTAGTGTCCACGTATTTCAAAGAGCAATAGCATATTTTATTGGTCTCTTCTTCTTTAGAGCTCAACTGTTAAGTGGGCATAGATGTATTCTGTTGCTAGTTTATGGCAAGCCACAATATCTGTGCATTTCCAGCCGGACACATCCATCTTCACGACGATTGTATTGGTGATGTGGTCAGAGCCACTGCTCTACTTTCCCAGGAAAAAGTATCTGGTATCCATCTTCAGATGTTGGGTGAACCACAAATTTGTCAATCATGTCTGGAAAATGAAACGAGACCTCTGTGGTCAGCAGCAATTGCACTAACTACTCAGACACCTCATCTTTCACAAAAAACATATGCACTGCAACAAATATAACAGTCTAATGTGCTGAGCTGGACACTCATGATAAAATATGACAAATAAATAGTTATATAATTACTAACTACCATGGTTAGTTTAGTATAACTTAACAAATTTAACACTGTGCGTTGGTGACTGCTATGAGCTGCATTTGAGGGTCCACATGGACTTTCAACAAACACAATCCATGAAAAGTGTTAAATTAGAATATACACCACAAAAATAATTAATTAACAGTGAAATTAAGTCTCTTATGGTTAGTTTCACTTAGACTATTCTCAACACCATAAATATTGTAGCCCAGAAGAAGTGAAGAAGGTGATATCATCAGTTTTCATTGTAAGGCAGACATATCTAGAAGGTGTTTTACTGTTGTCATGTTGAAGTTTTAACCCCCTGATCAACTGTTATGATGATTCCTCTTTCTCTACTGCATTCAGTTTCCTAAGTCACAACAAGTTGTCTCAAAGGACTTATTTGTTACAGAAAGTCATCATAAATACCTCATAAATTCATCATCTGCCAATACAGAGCTAGGTTTGATTAAATGCAATTATACAAATCCTAAATTAACCCTACCAGACCGCTGCACTGAGTTTTTGGTAATTTCCAAATCTGCAGCTATACCGCTGGTACCTAATTTTCAGTACTTTGCCTCTTACGTGAAAAAAATGCGTCACAAACTAAAAATAACCAACCAAACGTGGTCAAGCCCCATGGCTATCCATTGAAAAAATACCTGCCCCCATGTGTTTGAAATGACTTTGTGTGGTCTGACGTGAAAAAAATTCCTGAAAATTCACAATGAAACGAGCGGATGATTAACCAATCACTTCAACAGGAAAGTGAAGTAGGTCTAGGCTTTTCACATTCCAACAGGAGATCAATACTTTGGTTGATTCAGACTTTGAGGAGTCAGATTTTCATTAAAAATATGTTTCCAGTTCAAGTGACACAGACAGTGAGAGCTCGAGTGATGAGGAGAATCTGGAACCTTATAGATCTAGAGCTAGATCAATAATAAGAGAAGGGAGGGGGGGGGGGGTGTGTGTGTGTCCGTCCCTGAAATAGCTGATGGGAGAGATCTAGGTGGTAGTGAAGATTGGACAAGGAATTTTGTATGACCAAATATAGATCTGAATTTCAATGAGGATGGAAAGGCTGAGTGAACATTCTTGGATCTATCAGAGAAAAGTGAACCGATTGACTTTGTATCCTTGTTTTTGGATGATATTTTTTGGCAAAATTTGACAGAGAAAACCAACCTGCAGGTCCACCAATAGCAAAGCCCAACTCCTACAATGCCAACAATTTCAAGGATGTCACAGTGAAGGCTTTTCTTGGGCTGAGGATCTTTATGGAATACTTATGTATTGACTGAGGATCTTTATGGAATACTTATGTATTGACTGAGGATCTTTATGGAATACTTATGAATTGACTGAGGATCTTTATGGAATACTTATGTATTGACTGAGGATCTTTATGGAATACTTATGTATTGACTGAGGATCTTTATGGAATACTTATGTATTGACTGAGGATCTTTATGGAATACTTATGTATTGACTGAGGATCTTTATGGAATACTTATGTATTGACTGAGGATCTTTATGGAATACTTATGTATTGACTGAGGATCTTTATGGAATACTTATGTATTGACTGAGGATCTTTATGGAATACTTATGTATTGACTGGGGATCTTTATGGAATACTTATGTATTGACTGAGGATCTTTATGGAATACTTATGTATTGACTGAGGATCTTTATGGAATACTTATGTATTGACTGAGGATCTTTATGGAATACTTATGTATTGACTGAGGATCTTTATGGAATACTTATGACTTGACTGAGGATCTTTATGGAATACTTATGTATTGACTGAGGATCTTTATGGAATACTTATGTATTGACTGAGGATCTTTATGGAATACTTATGAATTGACTAAGGATCTTTATGGAATACTTATGTATTGACTGAGGATCTTTATGGAATACTTATGTATTGACTGAGGATCTTTATGGAATACTTATGAATTGACTGAGGATCTTTATGGAATACTTATGTATTGACTGAGGATCTTTATGAAATACTTATGTATTGACTGAGGATCTTTATGGAATACTTATGTATTGACTGAGGATCTTTATGGAATACTTATGTATTGACTGAGGATCTTTATGGAATACTTATGTATTGACTGAGGATCTTTATGGAATACTTATGTATAAAACCCAGCCATCAGGATTATTGGGCACATGAGGACAATGACTTTGTTGGATTTACTACCGGATTTCAAAATGTTATGACTCGAGAGAGAGATTCTTGGCCCTTTGGGTTTTTTCCCCACATAATTGATGAGGAAGACACATATATCGATAAGACAGATAGAATATATTAAGTTAGGCCTTTGTTGGAAAGTCTGCTCTCCAAGTTTCTCAACTTCAATCTGCCAAAGCAACATTTGAGTCTAGATGAAGAGATGATCCCGACAAAAAACTGAGTGGTCATCTAGCAGTACATCAAGGTTAAGCTCACAAAGAGGGGCATCAAGTTTGTCCTTTTCTGTGAAGGTGAGACTGGCTACATTTTTAATGCAGAAATCTACACCGGTGCTGCACCAATGCCTATAAAAGACTTGGGCGCTGTAGGAAATACAGTCGTTCATCTCCTGACTTCATGTGCAATGAAAAATAAATTTCATGTGTTTGTCATGGACTGGTGGAATATTGGTAGATGAAAGGTAGACCTATTTTCTACAATGTTTCTAAGTTCCATCTTATTGTAACCACTTGGTTATTTGTTTGCATGTAACTAACATTTTTCTATATCATGTTGGTTTTTTCTCTTTAATGTTCAGGAGCCCAGGTATAGGGGACAGTTAGGTTCAGGGCCTCAGGCCTAGTAGGGTTACGCCACGCAGTTCTATTATGTGTGTGATATGTAGTCACCTTGTTTAATCCTTAATTACAATACCTATATGTTACTGCCGCGTTTACGATACTAGTAAAAATTTTATACCACTTAAATATAAAAAGAACCCTTGGTGGCTGAGTGGTTAGTGTGCTCGCTTCCTGGCCAGAAAGCAGAAGGCTCCGGGTTCGATCCCCAGCAGGTGCTCTAAAAATAGTAATTTCTCTGAACTTGACACATAGCCAAGCGTTTACACTAGGCAAGCCACGAGGACTTGTTTCTGGCTCATGTTGATCTACGACCTGAGCTGATTCCAATGACCGGATGTGTACAATGTTCATCAGTACGGTTGCCATAGGGGAAAGGATGTTTGACTACGGCAAAATGTTAAATTTGGAAGAATTTGTGTTTTGATGCAGTAATTTTTACAACAGCAGGATTAATTCATTAGATAATTTGCCTCCACCACAAAATAATCAACATAACCGCCATTGCCCTTGGCCACTGAGATCGGCAACCTCACTTTTAATAAATATTTGTTAAAAACTTGCTACAAAATAATTTAAATACCATCAACACCAAATTGGAACCATGCACCATATAACAAAATATATGACAACCACATAACCATATAACAAAATATATGACAACCACATAACATTTGTTATACTCAAAAGTACATACATGAATGCCATAATGAAACCTTTTCCTGCATGCACAAAATCTACAGGTACCATTTACCAGCTACATTATGGCTTCAATGTGATATCCAACTGACAAAAATAGGTGCTTAATCAGAGAATCACTGTGAACCAACAACATGCATAACCTCTGCTGAAAGAGACTTGAGCATCTATAGGGCTGAAGTGATCAAAATAAAGTCTGTTGTGATAAGTCAACAATACTACCCAATAGAACATCCACAGCAGAAGCTTCCTAATCCAATGATCTCTCAATTTAAAAAAATGCTGACAGGAAGTAAATCTTTAAAAAAAAAAAAAAAAAAAAAAAAAAAAAAAAAGATAATAATAACACAAACATTTAAATATGACTCCAAAAAAATGTTTACAAACAATTACCAAAAAATGTTTCAAATTAATTACCAAAAATGTTTTAAAATAATGGAAAAAAAAAGAAAAATGATAAGGTTATATGAAAGGACATGTTTCAATAATTAGCCATCTGATTGAATGTTTTAAAAAAATTAAAAAAAAAAACAATGCAAAACTGTGAACTTAATATAAATGGTGCAAACCCCGCACAATATATATATATAATAAAATTAACCCGCTAACAATGAGAGACAATGGTGATTTTGACAATAATGAACGACAGAAGAAAATAATAAACTGTAATATATTTTAAAACCATTTTTCTAAGTTTATTGTGAGAATTCTTTCCTCTAGTGCTGTAACATTTTAGTTGTAGAGTTTCAACTATAAAAGCAAAATTTGTTTGTTTATGGAGCAGTAATATACATAAAGTCACTCTGTTGTTAAAGTAAATGGTTTTTTACATGTTATGATGATGGAATTATAGTGTTCTGGTAATTCTTTCCTTGGTGTGACCAATTCTGTGACATGCAGAATGCCTGAACAGATTTCCTTAGTTTAGAGATTTTGAAATTAATACTCAAAAAAATATGCTAGTGCAAAACAAATAGACACAGTAGTCTACATTTGGCCCTCAGGAGACTAAGAGACCAACTATTATAACTTCTGACTACACCCCCCCCCCCCCCCCCAAATTCCAACATGAATTAATCACTAGATGCTTAACAAACTTGGAAAATTGAATCTGCATCTAGATGTGCAGCTGCTACACACCGAAGAACTTAAGCTAATCTATCCCTTAGGCTTCTCTATAAAGCTGTTCTTAATGTTGCCACCTCAAGCTGCCATCAAATATCAATCACTGTCATCACTTCATTTCAACCACTCTTAATACCTCAATGTCTAATCATGCTTTCTGACACTCATGTTTTGCCTGTGTGCTCATTTCTGAAATATAACAAGCCTATGATTCCTCTATCATGCATTCATGTTGGTTTGAAGAAGCTAAAGTTTCAAACTTAGTATATTTATACAGGAGAACTGGATATTTCACACCCAAAGGTTTCCAATTAGTCAATCTTTGAAATGTTCCTCTCATTAACAGACCTTAATCTATTAACATATCCCTAACAAAAACATTAATTAAGCTAGACAAACCACTTTTCTTTTATTCACCTTTTGTTTGAGCATTTTTACAAATTTGAATCACTTTCATAAAACATTAAGTTTGTCTGTTTCAGGATGTAGGTGCTACATGACAGGATAGCTGAGCTGTGTAATGTGAGGAGATTTTGTTGCCACATTATGTGTTTGCCAATAAGTGTTCTGTCAGTCTGGGTGATTAGTGTGGCTGTTTGCTGACTGGCTCTGTGGATTATATTTCCAAAACTGTCAATTTTTTTTGGACCAACATAAATTTAGAGATTCATTGAGCCTTTGAAAATGGGTACCAAGATTTTGTCTCGGAAAATAGGGCAGCCTGGCATGACACAAACTATATTACACATAAAATATGACATTGGTCATTTAAAAGTATTGGTACTAAGAATATACCATAAGCTTTAAGGGTAGGTGGATCCTAACTTACAGCCTGCAGCAATGGGCATGAAGAAGGGAGACTGATAGTATCAATTCTGTCCTGTTTATCTAACACACACCCACATGTATGTACTCACATCTGAATAGCAACACTCGACACCAAAACCATCAAATAACTGTGGGTAAACATGAAGATAATGAAGGGAGCATGCACATACCACATTTACAACGCCAAATTTTGGGAGGAGTACCACACTCAGACCTTGTCATCATCACTTTCGTCATCACTAATGACTGGGTGCCTCAATTTGGCTGCTGTCCGACGCTTGACGTTTTTTCGTGTCTTCTCAGGCTAAAATAAATGCCAATATTTGAAAATGTCATAAAGATTAAACAAGTTTTCCTCAATACACTACGTGGATGCATTCTTTCTCTAAGTCTGTATGACTTTCCTTATGGGGTTAATTTTGTCTGTGTGCAACACATGAAATGCAAACAGTAAATACAACTGTAATACTAACATTTATATTAAGGTGATATCATTCTTTAGTGGTCAATTTCTACCAGTTGGCACATTATTCCACAATGCAGCTTTCAGGCTCTGGAAGCAGTCGAAGTATATAACACGCAGCAGTCCTAACCACATCCTCCATCCTCCTCCAATATCAAGATGCTAATTGGTCAAAACATTTGCTCTATTGGGCTAAGACTGCCTCCTATAAGGCTATATTACTTCCAGCTACATTTACTGCCTGTTCATTTAATTTTGTTGATTTAAACACAAAAAAGTATAATGATTTTATTTATTTATTTTATTTTTGTAAGCACATGTTTAAATGTCTATTAAAAAATCATGACTCTGGTTGATAAGAACTCCAATTTAGATGTCTTACACATCGAGAAGAATCTGATATATATATATATATTTGTTTTGATGAACTGAATTTTGAGAACCAACTGTCAAGTTATAAATGCATGAAAATTTAACAGCTTTCTTAGTCCTGGCATTGGCACCTTTGACCTATATATATATATATATGCAATTATATTTTTAATGATGTAAATAATACAAAAATTGACAACATTCTAATAGATTACCTCTTTGCTGATTTTCTTTCCACTCTCCTTCTTCTTTCGTGTTCTGACTGCTTGACCTGAAACAGTTACATCTTTGTGAAACCCAGCCAAACATGGACACTTTATATGCCAAGCAACTTAAACAAAATGCATTCATACTTTTAGTGTGGGGAGAAATTGTTCATTGTTGTCGCAGATGGCATCAACACTCCAGGGAAATCTCAAGGTGCTCAGTCGCTTCCTATAGATGAAGTGTGTGCACTCTGTTGATACCTGTGGTTCCTTGCTTGCCTAAGCAGGTTATCATTTCTACTTGTTCAATGTTGTATTATGAATTGAAAATAATCATAAAGCTGGAGTCAGATTCTAGTTGGAAACCATCATAAGTGGAGCCATAAATGCTAGAAGTATATTGACTTCTGTAGGTATGAATAGGACCTTTCCATGTCAGGAGTATTTTAAATATTCTACTATCCTTTCAAGCCAAAGACAGCACATAGGGCAGAACCCAATCTCAAACAGAAACCTTGCTTGCCAAAATGGCACATCTTGCAGAGATCACTGCTTCTAAAATCTATGTATCTGTTTCCATAACAATACTTTTTGACAATGACAGCTTGTCAAGCCATCAATCAACCTCCTTAGTTTTAAATATTAACTATGGAAACATGTGATAGGGAGGATTTTCTAATTAGTGTAAAAAAAATGTCAGCCAAAATTGTATACCAATTTATTCTTTTTCTTCAGTGTTCACCTGTTGAAGGGGTGTGAATGCATTGTGCCACTAGTTAGCAACCCATGATATATATAGTTATACACATTTCAGTACAATACACCCACCTTTGAACTAATCTATTGACTCAATTTTACGAATAACCTGGTCTTTGTATAAGATGATCAGATACATCATTTTCTTGTTAGTGGCAATAAAATGAACATTATTCCTCTTTTGTGCTTGCAGTTGACACATGGGAAGAAAAGAACAACCAGCTCACAGCTAAGTCTTAAAGAAGAGTAGCATCAAACCCTGGCAATTTTGAATAAAATTCATGAGTGAGTTACTGCTAATAACAATTACTTTGAAAGGATGAATGTATTTGCAAGTGGCCTTGAGTTATTTGCAGATTATCATCATTGCACTCCGAACATGTCCATTAGATGCTCAGATCCCTTCCTCAGCAAGTCTTGCAGTGTCCAGCGACTGACAACTTCAGTTCTGTATTGGTTGATAAGTCTTTTTACATGCCCACAGAGTTTCTCATTTCTGGCTGTGCCCATATTAACTCTCATCTCTTTTATCTGAAGAAGTGACGTGGACTCATGGTTGTCGAAGTCCTGTGGTCTACCCACATCTCAGAGGGTTTTAATGATGTCCGCCCGATCCTTTGGTTGACCGTCCTCAACGATAGCGCAGCTAGCCGAACTGTCCGCTCTATCATTTCCCCATGCTCCCATATGTCCAGGGACGTAGACAAAGGTGACCTTTCATATTTTTGACTTCTGCAATGACTCTACCCATTGCATGTGTACAGAGCCCGCCTCCACTTTTTTTTATCACACTCATCCAATCACTCAGTATGCAGGCATGGTTGTAGTATTATGACTCTAACCAGATGGATGCCTTGGTCACTGCCATCACCTCCATCGTCATGCTACTTGTGGTCAGGAATTGAAAAAGCTGAAATGAGTTCACTCTTCTCTTTCAAGACTTTATTTTTTTTAAAAGTTGGTCATGGTTGGGGGGTGAGTGTGTATTTTGCCTTGTGGCATATGGTGGAAAAATATTAGTACATATTATTATGACTACATTCACCACCATCATAATTATCACCTTCGCAACACCTGAGTGTTTAATTTGAATTTATTGCTGCTGCAATTTTCTTTTTATTAATGAAATACATCCCCCCCCCCTTTTTTTCTGTGACCAGGGACAATTCCTGGTCGTCGCCAAACATCAAACAACCCTTTGTGACTCGGGGAAACACAGCGAATAACGCTATGCAGTCGCCGAACATACTGACAGACATATGACGACCGTATTGATAGACATTGTAACATGAGGTGAAACTCGGGTCATAAATCAATCTGAGCCAGAAATTTCGAGTCCCCATGTTTTGTCTAGTGTGAACTCACAGAACTGTGTCAAGAGTTCATAGAAATTACTATTTTTAGAACACCTAATGTTACATTTAAGTGGAAGTAATTTTTACTACAGTAACGTAACTGGGAGAGTTACAGATAGGCATTGTAATCTAGAGTTAAATTAATCAGTGTGAAAAATGAACCCAGTCCATCTTGTTAGCAGGTGAGTGAACTAACCACTTCACCACCACAACTTTAACTCTTTTCTCTTAAACTAACTTCTCATTTAAAGCGTCAACCTACTGTCTTCATCATCGCCATCTTCTTCACTTTCCTCCTCCTTGTCCTCATCCTCGCTGTTGTTCTCACTTTCACTGGAAGACTCTTCTGGCTTTCCCTTGGCTATGTCCTTCTCCAATTTTTCTTTAGCATTTGTACAAACAGATTGCAGGACTATGGAGTCCTCGTATATCTATTAATAAAATAATGATAAAGTTATCAAAATTGTCACAGAAAGAGAGAAAGTGTGACAGAGAAGACGGTGAGAGGACAGAGAGAGAGAGAGAGAGAGAGAGAGAGAAAGAGAGAGAGCGAGAAAGAGAGAGAGAGAAAGAGAGAGAGCGAGAAAGAGAGAGAGAGAAAGAGAGAGAAAGAGAGTGAGAGAGAGAGAATGTGTGAGCATCAAGAGAGGTAGCTAAAAATATTTTTAACTACAATATTTTTTTCTAGACAGAACTGACATCTGTGAAATGTACATTAAAAAAAAAAACAGCATCTTACACATCACCAAAAAAAAAAAAAAAAAATTAAAATAATTTATATAAATAAATATATCTTTTAAAAATATAATAAGATGGGTATTTTTTAAAATGAGTGTAGCATACATAATTTATGTAACTTATTTAAATAAATTAAAAACTGAAAACTTCAGCAAATCATGGATACAAACTGTAGCTACCAAGTTTGTAAATACAAACCATTTCTTTTAATTTTTTCTTAAATATCTATTTTTTTTTTAAATATACTGATGTGACAATTTTAGTACCCTGCTATGCTTAGTGTCTAGATATATCATTAATTGGCATTTGAAAATGTAGTTTATTAGCAGGAATAAAAGGCAGAGTGGAAGTAAGGTATCTGTGGAAAGCAGAAAACAAAGATGCAGAGGTGTTAAATATGATATATCTGTGATATATAAAAATATTATTGTAACTTACAACAGATCCTTCCATATTGAAACTTTGTGCATTCTGACACAGCTCCATAATATCTGCTTCCAAGTCATCTAGTGTGCGGTAGCGATGAGTTGAAATTCGGGTCTGAGGAGATATTGACATGAGCGCCAATAAATAAAATATACGACAAGCTGGACTGTTAGTTATGTGGAGAAGTTCAATTTGGTTACTTCTATTAATTTCTTGCCAAGGGACAGTAAAGCTTGAAATAATGCTGCTAGATAATATTATATCAATCTAGCTGAAACTTGAACTTTGGCAACCAAATTAACAAATATATACAAGACACTTCGTTGTAATATTATATATTACTCTTATACATCTAAAAAAAGGGGCCTAAAGCAAAATTAGAATAGAAAGGAAAATACAGGCTATGGAAATGAAGTGTTATGATAAGATTCTCATCATCTAATACTGAAACTATCTATCTATCTATTGACCTTTCGAGCCGTTGCCGGCCCATAGGGCGTAGACCAAGATACACCTTCTCGTATCTGAATTTTTGTTCTAGCAGTTTTCTTTTAAAGATATTTTATCAAATCTCGCCATCTGTCTCTGTTCTGTGCAAGCAGTTCTATCTCATTGAGGGAGCCGATTCCTGCTGCTCTTGCCTCTCTCATCAATGTTCTTCTCAGTGTCTCCCTGGGTCTTCCTCTTTTTCTTTTACCTGTTGTTTCCCATATGAGGGCTTGCTTTGCTATTCGATTATTATCTCTTCTCATCACATGTCCAACGTATGACCATCGTCTTTTCTTTATTACTGAAGATATTAGTGGTTGATTGGCGATTTCTCTAATTTCCTCGTTTGTTTTGAATTCGTTCCATTCTATACCAAGTATTTTCCTTAGACATTTATTTTCGAATGCGTTCAACTTTGTTTCTATATCTCTTGTTGTTTTCCAGCTTTCACACGCATACGTAAGGGTTGATAGTACATTTGATTTGAATAGCCTAAGTTTTGTGTTTGTGCTGATTAGTTATATACTGAAACTGAGGAGACAAAAATATACTTGGAGAAGACAGGCGGAAACAGAGATGAAGAGGATAGGAAGACCTGGAACAATATTAAGAGAATAGAAAAAACAGAACAGCTTGGAAAGTGTTATAGGTCTATGCATCATAGGGAGTTGAAAGGAAGAACACTAATACTGAAACCACATTACAGAAAAGAAAGTTTGTCAAATCATTACCACTAATACAAGAGCAAATGGAAGGCTACTTATAAAATAGTAAAGAGAAAGATGCTGGTACAGGCAAGTAACAAGATCTAATAACTTGACCAAAATTGTATAACAGGGAACACAGAAAAGTGAAACAGTGAAAAGTAGAAGACATAGAGACTGATAAAAGAGAAAATGGATTGATGGCATTAAAGATTTGAGAGGGAAAAGATTCAAACTCTAGAAACTTACACACAAAGTGGAAATGAAGAAATATCTATAACTCATCATGCTGGCACCCTAAAGACTTCCAATAGAAACAAAGAGATCAAACAGGCAGGTTTTAGAGACTAGCTCTCAAGCAGATGGCACTATTAGAGAATATTGCTGACTTGTAAGATGTCAATGACATTTTATTCTCAGTTCACTGAGGATGATATCTGCTAATATTAAATCTTCCTTTCAGTATTGATATTTCTGCTGTAGATAGACATTAATGAGCACAATCTAGGAAAGATCCAAATGTGCATGTATGATTACCAACGTCTACTATACACTGGCCTTGGGCGATGTAATATATATTCATGTATATTATAATCCCTTTCATTTAGAATTGGGTGTAACAAAGGGCAGGTGAAACAGGAGTGGAAAATCCTGTATGGGCGAGGTGGAAGAGTCCATAAGCAGAGTATATGGTCTGAATGATATTAGGGCTAACAATGATTGAATAGAATTAACAGTGGAAAGAAAAAAGCTAACGAACGTAATCATGCAGCTTGCAGGGAGTGTTGCAACTGGACCTACAGAGCTACCAAGGTGAAAATAAGGGAATTCATTGAAAAAGTTTTGTCACCACATGTCTAAATCATCTGCACAGATGGTTCTGTATTCAGCGGAAAGAGCAGTGGTTGGGCTTTTGTGGTATAACAAACATGGCAGAGAAGTGGCTAGGGAATCTGGCAATTGTAGCATTGCGGTGTCAAGAATTAGAATAGAGATAGAAGCAGCAATAGGGGCAATAGCATAGTTGGTTACGCAGAACATGGATCTGCAGAGTCATGGTGATGGACTTGCAAGTATTACTGAAGTTTTAACAGACAGTCTCCGTGGCAGAAGTGGATATAGATGTTGGATGGCTCTACAGTGAGCAAGTTAACCTGAGTGTATTGTCCAGGACATGCTGGTGTACATGGCAATGAAATAGCCAACAAGCTTGCTGGCAGCTTCAGCACTGAATGTGGCCTCATTCTGGACAAAGAGGACATAGCTTAGTTTTTTTCTTCATTCCCTAAGAAAAGAGGAGGATGGGTGGGACATGGATGTATATACAAAGAGACTGATGAATCTAAGGTGGAAAAGGACTCTGGTCAATTTGGAGTGCTTAGTGGGAAAGCAGATGTATCTACAATCAACATCTTACAAGAACAGTCCGTTCGCAGGGATGTCCGGACTTCAATGAAACTGATTCTATGAATAGAATATAATTTTTTTATTGTCAACAATGCCAAGGAATCTAAGAATGATTGCAACCTCCTCCTCAAATCAAAGTGAACCAAGAGAAGGAACCATTCTTCCACTTCAAGACTTAATAAAACTCAATATCACTGTTACAGATTGTCCCAAATCAAATAATTAAACCGGGAAAATACAAACCAATAAAAGTTCACAGTTCTCAATATAACAAAAATAAAATTGTATGTTTGAATGCACCTTAGACAGGCATGCATATTCTCATCAAAAGACACACACACACATAAATACTCTCACCACTACAAACAATAACAAGTTATTTTATAGCAATTCTCTCCACTAAAATGGCAGATAACAACCTCACTAGAACTGATTTCAGACTTCTCAAGTATAAATAGCACATACACATAGGTATTTTAGCAGCACTTAGAAAAATCATAACCAACAGAGTGCTGAAAGTGCAGAGTGCTGTTAATTTACTTGTGTATTATGTGTGTCTCTTATTTTAAAGTTTCTAGTAATAAGTACTTTTGGCAAATGTATCATTATCAGCTTCCTCAAGTTGTTTTATAAAAGTATCAAGCTACTGCATCCTCAATGTTAAGTCAAAGGTTACGACTTTAGTGAGAAGTTCTCTTCAGTATCGTGTGTAATGTTTCAGTGTGGTCTCGGATATTATAATCTGACTACAGTAGTTAAAGGGATTATTGTAGGCAACAAGAATGTAGTCATACAGAATATTGTTGATAATACCATGAACATGTGGATTTATAGAAGAATAGGTAGAATTGGATGGAAAGAAAAGAAAACAAATGATGAAGTTTTAAAACAACTAAAAATGAAAAGAGAACTACTAAACACAATTAGAACAAGACAGATGAAATTTTTGGGACATGTTAAAAGACACAACAGCCTACTAAAAGTAATATTGGAAGGGAAAATACAAGGTAAAAGAGGCAGAGGCAGACCAAGACTAACATGGATGAATAATATCAAAAGATGGACAGGTCAGCCTATGACAATCTGCACCATCAAAGCTAGAGACAGAGTGTGATGGCGCTCTATGGTAGCCAACATTTCAATGTGGAGACGGCACTCAATGAAATGAAAACCATGAACAGCAAAAAGAATAATGAAGAAGTTCTAACTTGACCAAAGCAAAAAGAAAGCTAATTTCTAGCATCAGGAGGAAATAATAATCAATTCTTCCGGTCAGGTAACGAGAAGCAAACAGTTGGACTTCCGGAAAGATGGTGGCTAAGTCACTGGTATTTTCAGAATGCGCTTTGCACAGTGCTGGTTTTCAGTGATTTTCTGTTTGTTTTTTATTTGGACAGAACATGCAACGGTAAGTGCTTTTAATTTGATGGAAATCAGGACAGAATTGTATGTGCAGCCAATTTAGGCACACAGGGGTCGACAGTCCCCAGCATTAACAGCAAAGCCACCTATTCTCAAGAGTAAGTGTGTTCTTTAAAAGAAGCGGAAGTGAAGGGTGGAACAAGGGTGTATATATTGAAAGACTGATGAGTCTAGATGTGGAAAAGGGGTCTGGCTGATACAGGGTCCTTAGTGGAAAAAAGGATCTGGCCGATACAGGGTCCATAGTGGGAAAATTGGGTCTCACTGATACAGGGTCCTTAGTGGGAAAAGGAATCTGGATGATACAGGGTCCATAGTGGGAAAATGGGGTCTGGCTGATACAGAGTCCTTAGTGGGAAAAGAAGATGTATCTACAACCAACACCTTACAAGAACAATTAGTCTACATATGTTTCAAGAAATTCTGGGACAGGTGGTTGAGTCGATATGGGGATGCCCTTACTGCAATGAAACCGATACCATGAACAGAATAGAGCAGAACAATTGGAGTATATTTTAACAAATAGTAAGAAAAGCTCAGTTTAAGAGAACAAATTGGTAACAAGCCAACAATAGAATTAATAAAATGAAGTAAAGATAGGAGAGATATGATCACCTTTGCCATTAGGCATGGTGCCTAATGATTAATTAAATTGTTTGGGGAGTTTCCCTCATTAGTTGTAGCATCTGGCAGTCAATGCCTGTTATGTTATGCTACATGCTATTTGCTAGTAGCCATGTTGTGTGCTCAACTATCTCATGTTATATCTGGATGTAACAACAAACCCTTTATAATCCTCATTATTTGGCCTCATCTTGTTACATTAAGATATCCTCTAATGCAACCCATTCTGATATAGTTGTTTCTATTTACCTTTTTTTAAAATGTATATTTTGACAATGAGAGCACAATGCTGATAGCACAAATAAACAGGCAATGACACAAATACAATACTGACCTGAATGAATATTCACAATTAATGATTGTAAAACCAAAACTGCTACTTATATTTGGCTTTCAAATAGAAGTGCCAGTTTTTTAACACTGATTAATGATTATTGTACATTTTTTAGCAGCTCAAACTAGCTGACCTAAACATATGTATATGTGAATTTTAATCATTGTAGAGGTTATATTTAAATAATGACTGAAATACATGAAAACGACATAGACTTATATTACAAAATCATTTCAGTATTTAGTGAAGATTTATTCCTTAAGAAATTGTTGGAAATATGTTAGTTTTAGTTTACGTACACCATGAACGTTATGATCTATGACAAGGCAAAACATTCCTCAACAAACAAAAAGGTATTTGTATGTAGACAAAAATTGCTCCCTTGCTGGATTGTACTTTATTGTGGTCACTTTAGAAACTAATTTGCTAAATAAAATGAATTAATGTTTTGATGTGATGAGTGTGAAAATTATTTACAGAAAGTTAAAAAAAAAATCTATGTCCTTATGATGTCGATTATATAGTGATTTTGATTAAAGCTTTTCTATAGCATTTATTTACTCTTTTCGATCTTATATTTCAGTTGATTCATTATTGAAATATAAATGTATTGAATGAACAGTAGATCCTGATTTGTTAGTTTCTGTACAACTGAACACTTTAAATGTCTCTTCCCACTCCCCTACAATTACTTAATTTACAATTCTGTTTAAACAGAAACAAAATAAATGGGAAAATACAAAGTTACAGTTAACATGAATAAACAGACAAGACTGTGGCATTTATATTCTGTCTTTTCTGTTTGGTGTGCACTTTCCTAAATAAATGTTGATTATTTGCACTGACAAAGTTAGTTAGCTTTAAAATTTAACAATGTCACATTTGATATATTCCAAATACTTAAATTAGTACAATTCAGGAAGAAGTGACGTGTGAGTGTGCAATTCTCTGACATTTTGCTGTGAATGACGAGCCAAAACAATGTGCACATTCTGATGAAAGTTGGCAAAACTTACAGAAATCTTCTTGAAATCTATTGGTTTCTGAATGATTTCGTAGTATTCCGGCATGAGCTTTCGCGAGGGTAGCTGCATGAACATACTACTCAGAACCCGACTGTCACTGTAAAAACACAAAATATAATCTGCGTCTAAGCACAGACATGAACAACTGAGAACAGGTAATTGGAACCATAAGAATTGATTGATTACAGAGCCCTAGGCTGAAAGGTCAAGTGAATCCACTTACATTAATCTTCTTGAAGTCCAGGGGGTTGGGAATGATTTCATAGTATTCTGGTGCAGCCTTGCGCGACGGCAGTCGCATGAACATGGTGCTCAACACCCTCCCATCACTAGAAATATATAAAACCAAAACAATTCCTACCCCTGTATACTTAGGGCATGGTAAATAATCACAGTGAAACTCTAGGCAACTGGACCCACGCATTAATATTGCAGAGAGTACCAATGATGTTTTTTTTTTAAATAGAAATATATATTCTTTAAGTAACAAATATTCTGGATAATAACAAGTTATTGAGACTAATAATATATTGTTTATAAATCAAGATATGCACATACATTATGATACATAGACAATAAAAGGATATCTTATATATGTCAGAAATAGTTAGTAAAATATTAATGTTATTTAACTTTGTTCTTTTCTAAAGTGTAGAGTTAATACTAAAGAATATTTTTGAAAAGTCACTCTAGACTATGTCAAAGATCAAGTCACAGCAGGTTATGTAGATAATGTTACTTTAGGTTATGCCAGTGATCAAGTCACATTATGTTATGTTAATGATTAAGTCATATAGATAATGCTACTTTAGGTTGCATAGATGATTGTCACACTAGGCCATGTAGACAACTTCTTGTCTATAGTATTTTCTTATGTATATGAGATTATTAACATCCTGTCAAATCATAAAGTTTTAAAATTCTTTTACTGACTGTCCGTGAGCTAGTATGGATTCCACAAAATGCTGAAAAGTTTACTTTCATTGACAAAAGAAGACAGCTTTGCACTGTGTAAACTATATATTACTTTAGGTCACTCTTGAGTTCTGAGTTAGTAGACAGATCATCCATGCTGCACAGAGAACAATTTTGTGAGTGCTCAGATCCTCTCTTCAGCATGTAGCAACTGATGACCTCAGTTCTGTGTTGGTTTATCAGCCTTATTTGACTCCCTGTGTAGCACTATTGTCTGGCAATCACCTCTGCTGATTTTAACATTTTTGCAGAATAATCAAGGTTGTATTTACACCAGTGGTATTACACAGCTCAAGGTTGTATTTACACCAGTGGTATTACACAGCTCAATGTTGTATTTACACCAGTGGTATTACACAGCTCAAGGTTGTATTTACACCAGTGGTATTACACAGCTCAAGGTTGTATTTACACCAGTGGTATTACACAGCTCAATGTTGTATTTACACCAGTGGTATTACACAGCTCAAGGTTGTATTTACACCAGTGGTATTACACAGCTCAATGTTGTATTTACACCAGTGGTATTACACAGCTCAAGGTTGTATTTACACCAGTGGTATTACACAGCTCAATGTTGTATTTACACCAGTGGTATTACACAGCTCAAGGTTGTATTTACACCAGTGGTATTACACAGCTCAATGTTGTATTTACACCAGTGGTATTACACAGCTCAAGGTTGTATTCTGCATTGTTTTCTGGCTTGGATTTATGCGTTTAGCTTGTTATACCTGATGTAGACTGTCGTCGGAACATAGTTTGTCTTGTCTTTCTATTAGTTTAGCTGTCCCATACCATTTTACATGTTGTCCATCCTCCAAAACAGCTCTGCCAACAAACCTGCCATCTGCGTGTTTGTTTCAGTTTCCTCTTACACCCAAGCACTCAGGCACAAAACTGGAGCAGATTTTTGTCAGCCTTGACCTCTTCACAGACAGAAACAAATTAGCATCCTCAGAGAAAAACCGCAATGCTGCCAATCAATTCAGGACAGGAACAATCAGTAGACAAACAGGCAGGGAAGATATAGGAATGTTCTGAATATGGTGACACAAGTCTGAACTAAAGGGACACAAACCACTGTCTTTCAGCCCAGCCTATTTTGATTTTCTTGAGCATACTCTTTGAGCCACCGTGAAAACACACATGGGGTCAAAGTATGTGTCCTCAGTCAAGCTAGTGCTTCATTTACTGTCAAGGCAACATTTCTGCTGCCTACCTGTACAATTCTCAGTCTGGCCTGAGTTGTGAAGACCCAAGAGTTCCACTTTGTAGAATAACAGACCGACCTGTTAATATGACTGTGCAACCCTTAACACAATTCTCAAACATCAAGCATGCACTTCTGCCACCTGATTTTTATGGTATGTGTTACACATCTGATGTTATTGGAATGTCCATGACCTTAAGTCTAAAGACTGCTTTAACATAATTTTCTATTTTTTATGGGGGAAAAAAATTTTATCTCAGATTTTCATGGATCGAAAGGCATTTGAAGAAATTCTCAAAGAAGTATCAGAATTACCTATCTTATTTTAATTCGCCTGTAGGTTTGTCTATATATGCAATGCTCTTTTTTGTATAACTTTTGAAGTTCTCGCAGAGGCCCATAAAGTTTTGCTTGTGGTGCTGTATCCAAAGGAAAATGGGTTTCCTCAGTCTACTATATTCAATACAATCTTGAAGTATCTGTTCAGCAGTCTGGTGCGCCCATGCACATGTACATGTGGCTGAGGTGCCAATCTAGAATACATGTGTAAGAATTCTACATGAATACCATATCACAGTTCTTTACATATTTTGTTAGAGGAGAAGAAATATGGAACATTTAACAGTGAGAAGACCAAGAAAGAAATGTCTTACAGGATTATCCAGATGGCAACTAAGTGAAGCACCCAGTGACAGCACACAAACAATGAAGTGGGTCAAATGTCCAGAAACAATCACAAGAACTGCCAAGCATCAGACTTCGGAAGGAAAACAAAAGAGCAGCAGACTTAGGACAACTTGGCAGAGGGTAGTGAAAGTATAGATGAATGGTGTGAGCTGGGACAGCCTATGAATACAGACTGCACAAAGTGGAAGAAATTTGTTGTTGTCCAGTAAGATATTACCAGCCATGGACTGCTTGGTCTGTCTGTGGTCAAAGAAATACAGACTTATCCAGATGGCACAATAAATAAGTAAAAGTTGATAGACCTCTAAACAGACAAGATAATTAGACATAGAAAAATGAGGAAACTCAAACCATACATTTATAAAGATGACATGAAGATGATTTCACATTTGTAAAAAAAAACAAAGAAAAAGAAGTCAATCAATAACTTCACATTTATACAAATGACAAAATGATTGAGATTAAGAAAATGTCACTTCATTTGTTACCTGTCTTTATAGTTGACTACAACATTATAAAGTTTCCTCATCATTTTTGTCAAGTTTGGTGGGTTGGGTTGCTGCTTCTCAAGTGGTGGCCGCCCTCGTTTCTTCTTCTCTCGGGGCTCATCATCCATGTTTTGTTTCCTCTTTGTGCCAGAGGAAGATGCTTCAGACTTTCTTTTCTTTGGCTTCTTGTGTTTCTTGGTGATCTCTTCCACAACTTCATCCAGATTTCCATCTTCAATTGCCTGTAAATGAAGCACATTTGGAAATGTTATACCTCGCTCTAGGAACTTAGTAAAACACACAACTTGAGGCCTAATACTTTTCTTCTTCTATGCTGAATGAATGAATGTTGCCCATTTCAGCAATTTATAGGTAATGGTAATCCCATAGCAAATGCCACTGAGGGAGAGGTGGGTAGTTCCCTTCCCATAGAACATCTCTGGTTATTTATAGAAGCTGGGTGGGCTCTGAGAGTCTTTTAAGTTGTGGGAATTTTTTGGGGTCTCAATTGGTATTTGAACTCTCAACCCTTAGGTCAGCATGTGAGTGCACTGACCTCACTGGGTTCTCATTTCAGTAATATACCACAATGCAATCAACAGCTTCTCCAAAAACAGATTATTACCTTGAAAGCTAGAATCTGCCTTGCAACTGAATTGTATCTTCTTTAACAGCTTACACACATTTCTACAAGTTAATATGTTCAAAGAAAGCATTGGTCAACTTAAGCTTGATGACAACTTGTACAGCTTGTCCTGGAATGGTGTCGATGATAGCTAAAGAGCCTTCTCTCTTCACCTCATGTTTGACTTCTATACCGCAGGCATTTGACAGTCATTTTAGCAAGTGCCACAGTCACATTCAATAGGTTCCTGTTCATACTGAAAAGATAATTTGATCTGTTATGGTCAGTTTGGACTCTCTGAATTGCGATTTGGTCAAGGAAATATGGATACTTGTTGAATTGTACCATCTTCCAATGTATTTTGTGCCTTAATCATGTTTCAATAATACATGGAGTGAATGACATGTTGAGGGCTACAACAAAATCTACCATATTCATTGATTTGTGCTCAACCATAAACAAGTGTTAAAGTCTGGCCAAAGAGCAGCAGTGTTTATTTCCACACTGTTTATTTCTATCTCCACTGGTCTGCTTTAAGTTCTCTTTGATTTGTTGCTCTTTTACCCATCTTCTGTTTGTCATGCCTTCCAGATATCTTCTTAGTATGTGAGTTATCTAAATCTAACTCCAGCATCTATCTGCACTGTGTAAATTCTTTTTTTATTGCACTCATAAAAGCAATTCATTGTTGCTGTTTTTGCTTAGCCAAAATATGAGAATTTCTGGGTCGTATGAAAATAAAAATATAAAATATTTGTTAGATATATTCAACAGTTCGCTTCTTATTATATGACCAACAAAATGATGATTATTTCCTCCTGATGTTGATAATAAGTTCTCTTTTTGCTTTTGGCCTTTTTCAGAACATTATCATCTATTACTCTTTTTAGCAGCTGACCATGGTATTTTTTGCATTGGAGGTCAAGGCAAAGAAATGCATTAAAAAAACTATCTTTACGACACATAGTACCATTGCTGGAGGGGTTCATGACAGAACCAGAGGGATAAAGGCCGCTTGGTCAAAACAGTCACCACGACATGTGAGACTCAGGATTTTTAATTCACCCCTGTTAGCAAAAATCCTTTCTGTCTACCGCAGGTTTTGGACACCGTACGTCGGCTTTTCAGCCAGCGAAACAGCAACAGAGAAATGCATAAAAATGCAAAGCTGCTGTAAAGGAGAAATGAGCAAAATGGCTAAAGCTTTACGTTAATTAATGAACGACACAAATAATCAAGCCGAAACATCATTCAAATTTGTGTTGTCCATTAATTAAGTAAAGCTTTATAACCTTACAAAGAACATGAGGTAGGGTTTGATCCCAACCGACGGCTTCTGGGTTCACCCAGCCTTAAATGGGTACCGGATTTTTTTTAGTAAAGCGACACAGGCATGATACCGACCACATTACCCAAAAGTCATGTGCTGAAGGTCTGTAAAATTTATGGTCACTAACACCATATTCCCTATACGCCACTTGGCGTGACGAGGGCTCTTTACTGTTTTTTTTAATAACCTTACCATTTTTTTTTCTATTTTTTTTTTATTTCTCTTATTCCTAGCAGTCTTCTGCTGAACCACATTTCTCCACATTGGAGTCCAATGATTTTCTTGCCTGTTGTCCAGTTTTCTAGTATTCACTTCCATATGCCAAGACTAGTTCTATAAAACAATAAAATGAATCATTTATTTTCTTATCTCCAATTCTTTAAGCACTATCTTTTACTCTTGTCTATTTGATGCTGTGCCAACTTGCAATTATCCACCCTGTTGTTAAAGCTGCCTAATATATCTTCTCTATTGCTACATATACACTTCCCATCCACAAATGCTTTAGTAAATGTTCATATTTTCAACTCAAATTAATCTTGAAGCTCGCTATATTTTCAAATAGATTCTTCAATCTCTCGAAAGCTAAGAATGAATATTTATTTGTTTAAAAAAAAAATGGTATAAATATGAATCTTACCCGTAGCCACTGCTTCTCAGTAAGTGAATCAGAGTAGTCCACCTCTTTACGTGTCCGATTGCCTCTGCCAAACAGTTTATCTTCCTCATCCTCCATTGTCAACCTCTCCACCTCCTTAACATCTTTGACAATCCAAACTGGCAACTCACTTTCTTCCATTAGACGTGGTTTCCTGTTTCCATCTCTAGCTTCAGCTCTGCGGCGGTCTGTGTCCATTCGCTAAAATAAAATATGAAAACAGTATTTTAAAAAAACTTTCAATATGAAAATGAAAATATGTTACAATGGTTCAAAAAACCTTGCAGTCATCACGAGGTGTTTGGATCACAGTTTTTATTCCACCTCTGAAATAAACAATTTAAACCTGCCATGATTTGAACCTACATCAACTGAATTTAGAGAACGACAAGATTTTATCCAGTCAACCACCCATTCAATCAAAGGTTAAAGTCTAGAATTTAGATTTTAGTGAATTTGTAACAAAAAAAAAAAAAGAAAAAAAAGAAGGAAAACGAAGAGGTTACAGAACCCCTTTATACATTAGCATAAAAAAATATACACAGCTCAAGAATCAAGTAAGATTCAATGACACAACTAAATGGGACAACTAATGTGATAGACTCACAATTACTGTTTTTGAAAAATCCAGAACTGATGTTTCCTGAATGAGTGAAAGATGTATATTAAGGTATTTTTAAGTCCAATCTATCCATCTCTTTCTGTTTCCTTTTTGCTCTAGAGCCTGATGTTTTCATTCAATACACTCGAGCTGCAAGTTCATTAGGTTTCATTCAGGTCAGATGTCCAAAACCAATTGATTCTTTGTTGTTCAATACGGTCAATATGTTATACCCACTATTTTTCTCAAGGTTTAATTTTTTATTTGATCCCTTCTAGTTTTGTTTGAAGTGTTTTTTTTATAGATTTCATTTAGCATGTTCACATTTTATGCTTATATCTTTTAAGATTTGTCATTGTCCTGGTTTGATACAGGTGGGTATATAATGTGGGTATAAATAATGTTTCTATTAATTTCTATTTTGTTTGCTGTCTAAAATTAAATCTTACTGTCCAGATTTTTCAATACCATTCAGTACCATTTGTTTGGTAGCTTACATATTTGCTTTCTATCACTTCATTTAATTTTCATCATTGTAAAATGTATAGTCTAAGAAGTACTTGTATTCTCTCACTTCATTCATCTTGTCATTGTTAGGAAAAAAGCTTTGGGCAGAACTGTATTTTATTGTCATTATTTATGTCTTTTCTTTGCTTCATGTTTTAACCTTTACATACTAAATTGAGATAGTTGACGAGTTCATCTTTCTAGGAATGAAACAAGCTTTGGTTGTCAGCAAAAAAAAATTAATTTAAACCTTCTGGATCTGGGTTGGCGAATCATTTCAGAGGAAGAGGTATGTTTACAGCACTCGGAAAAAATCACAAATAATCAACAACAGAAAATCTGGGTTGGCAGTTTTAGTGATTTTGTCCAAGCAAATGATAAATCAACACTAGATTGAAAAAGGGAATGACTAAAATAGCAAGCAATGCAACATCTAGACACATTGCTCTTTTCTCCTGTGACATTTTATGGCAAAAGAAGGAGGACAAAAGAAAGAAGGAAAGACTAAAATAGTAATGATAATAGTACATACCCTTGTCTTACTTCTGTTGTTATTGAAAACCAGTTTGCCAAGCCTACAGTTATTCTAATGGCACTTTCACCGTTTTCATACAGTAGAAAAAAACAAATAAGATGATAATCAATCAACCTCAAATTGAAAAAGGATAAAGAATACCAAGATGGCATAGGACAAATGTATGACTAACCCAAACTGTCCAGGCAAAAAAAAAAAAGTTATCATCTTCTTTACTATCTTATACTGGGACATCTATACTAAAGATATAAGATTTGTGAAACATAAACATGCACACATGACATCAATCAACTGCTGCATGAGGGCACAACATCATCATCATGTGCCATACCGGTTGGCGTGATCATGTCCCTCCACAATCTTCTATCTACAGTGCATCCTATCAGTTTTGTTGTTGAGTTTTCCATGCCATGACACCAAGCTATCCAGTATTTTTTCTCTTTGTAGTCCGCGATCTCTCTTTCCTTTTTTTTGCCAGTTGTAACCAAGTATTCCAACTTTCCTCTTCTCATGATGTGCCCGAAAAATGTTGATTGCTTCTATCTGATGTTTTTTAAGAGCTCCCTTTTGAGAAAGCACAACATGTCATTAAATGCTGTATGCAGATACAGAAGCCTTGATTCAGCTGCTGTGGTCTTCTGAATTAATAGTGTATACATCAAAAAATGAATCAGCATAAAGACACTAGTAACCATACTAATATTTTGTAAGGTAAATTACCTGATATGCCTCAAACTCGTCCTCTGTTCTGGCCAACATCTGATTAATAGTTTCATCATCTGGGAATTCATCTTCTTCCTGATTGGTTAAAGAAATACACAATATGATTGTTTTAGCTAATAGCGTGATCTTTATCCAATAAAATAGAATCTGATTCAGTCAGGCAGTGTGTTGTAATAAGTCTGGATAGAACAATCTAGCTTCAATCAAAAAGTACAAAAATATTGAAAAAAAAAAAAGGTTGCAGCTTTACACAAACAATAAACACAAAACAATTCTGCGTTGCAGCTTGGTCCAAGCTTTCTGTGGGAAACAAACAAAAACTAAAGAAATAGATTAATTATGAATTAATAAACTTATTAAAATTGAACAAAATGTGAAGAGGCTGAACAAATCATACCTATCATACAGTGTCATTGTTATGCTTATTACTTTTAACCAAAAATTCACACAAGAGCACTAAATAGTCTCTCAAGACTATGGGATATGGAGAGAACTGTTTCAACAGAAATGAACTATGCCTACTGGTTCCCATTCAGGCTGAAGACAGCACATAGGACAGAAACCATAACTCTTCACAGAAGCAGACATTCAGAGTGTACATCTTTAACCCTTTTGGTGCTGATTTGTTTAGCATCATGTAACTGGCAGTGCCATATTTTTTTTTTAACTTTTGCTATTTTTGGTCTGTCTGTTTTCATCATCATCAAGTGCTGGGCATGCTGGCGTAGTGATCATGTCTCTCCACAACTTTCGATCTCAACAGTTATTTATCATTTCTGTTGTTGACCTTCTGCCAAGCCATTCTCTTAAGCTGTCTGGTATTTTTCTCTTTGCTTTCCTCTATCTCTTCGTCCCTCAATTTTTCCAGTTGTTACAATATATTCCAGTTGTTCTCTTCTCATTACATGGCCAAAAAATTATGATTGTTTCTTCCTAATATTGGAAATTAGCTCTCTTTTTGCTTTGGCCTCTATCAGAACATTTTCATTACTCTTCTTAGCTGTCCATGGTATTCTCAAACCACATTTCTACAGACTCCAGTGATTTTCTTGTCTGTTGTCCTATTGTCCATGAATCACATCCATATGTTAAGACTGGCTCTACATAACATTTAAGAACTCTTTTTCTTGTTTCGATTGTCAAAAAATGGATTGCATAGTATCTTCCTCATTTTTTGGAAATCTGCTTTTGCCTGAGCCATTCTGCATCTCACCTCTTTTGTACATCTTCCGTCTGAGGTTAACAAAGTTCCCAAATATTTAAATTCATTTACCTGTTTTAATATTGTTCCACTTTTTATTTTGCACTGAGGTGATGTCTTTTTCTTTGTTGTTACCATTACCTCTGTCTTTTTGCTATTAAGGCTGAGTCCTTTATTTTTGCTTTCTTTCACTATAGTGTCCAACATTTCTTGTAACTCATTTTTTCTCTTAGCAATTAAGACTGTATCATCAGCATACCTTAGATTATTTATATTATGACCTCCAATTGTCTGTTTTAAGCACTTATAAAATGGATTCAAACATTCATATCAGTCTAGAGTGGACTGCCTAATGACTCAACATCATTTTTCTCAGCAGAATCATTCTGTTCACCGTCACAATCAGCCAAAATAGAGTTTTAAAGAATTTTTTTTTAAAAAAGTCTTACCATTTCACTTCAGCATTTGTTAATCGGTGAAATATAAAAATATTAAATCTAGGTGATCAAAACAAAATTCAAAATGGTGCCAATATTCAAGTACGGCAATTATGTGATACACACAAATTCGCTCACTGAGCTACGTAACAAATAGCAGTCAATTAAAGTTGACTCCAATAGACCTTTTCCATTGCAACTTTTGTCAATAATGGTGCTGAAAGGGTTTCAAGAAGGAATAAATTCATTCAGTTTTCATAAAACCATGCATAAAATAGAAGGGGAAGAAATCTTGAAATTCTCAACACAAACCTCATCTTCATCCACTTCCTGTGTGAGTAGGGCCTGCAAGAACTGCTTCCTCTCTATGTTAGTCGATTTGTTGTCGAACATACCAGCTTGGATGACCTTGGAATCCACATTCAGCTTATAACGTGCAGCTGCTTGGATACGTTCTTCCACAGAGTTGACAGTCATGAGCCGCAGAACCCGCACCTCATTCTTCTGACCAATACGATGGGCCCTGTCCTGTGCTTGAAGATCCTGTTTTTAAAAAAAAGGTAATATTTTAAAGCTATCTATTACACAATGTATTATTATTTTACATTTAGTGTACAGTAAAATGTTTTCAAGATCAACACATAACAACTCATTAAAGCTGTCAACTTGAATTAAAGGAAGAAATAAACAAATTTAGAAGAAAGATGCTGCATAAACCTTCACTGGGTGGCCAAACTAAAGTATGATTATGGAACAACTTAAATGCTCAGAGCTAGTCTTCATTTTGCATTTCTTAAAAATTAAAATAGCACATATGTACAGTTTTACATTCAGTCCTTACTTCTAGACATTCAATTTCAGTTCACCAGCATAAATTAATATGAACTTAGCTATACAAAATAAAAGCTTAGAATTGTTAAGACAGACAATAATACAGAGCCATGTAATTGGAAAACATATACATGAGTGTCAACTCTACAGGAAAAATACAGCACATATGGCCTACTGAGTTGGCATTGCATTAGAGTCTTACAAGTTTATGGAAGGTTTTAAGCAAACAACACAATTCATTAAAACAACTGTTTGGCAACTCATAAAAAAATGACAAAAAAAGAATAAATAAGTATACAAAAAAAAGGCAATCATCATGATTTATTTTTAAGAGAAATTAAAAGAGTTTATATTTGTTTGCCATGAAAAATATACTAACAACAAAACAAATAACAGTAGGACTGAAACTAAGAATAGCAAAATGTTACATTTTCTCAATATTCCTGTATGGTGCAGAAACATGGACATTAGACAAGAAAGCAAGACAGAAAATTGAAGCCTTTGAAATGTGGATTTATAGAAGAATAGGTGGAGTTGGATGGAGGGAAAAGAAAACAAACAATGAAGTTTTAAAACAACTAAAAATAAAAAGAGAACTAAATACAATTAAGACAAGACAAATAACATTTTAGGGGCACGTTAAAAGACACAACAGCCTACTAAATGTAATATTGGAAGGGAAAATACAAGATAAAAGAGGCAGACCAAGACTAACATGGACGAGTAACATCAAAAGATGAACAAGTAAATCTATAATAACCTGCACCATCAAAGCAAGAAGCAGAGTGGAATGGCGATCCATGGTATCCAACCTTTGTTGTGGACACGACACTCAATGATGATGATGATGATATTTGTTTTACAATTTAATATTCAGGAACATTGGGTGGTCCAGAGGTAAGTCGTCTGCATCTGAACAGGAGGGTCCTGGATTCTAACCCTAAATTATGATACCTTAGTCAAATTTACCACAATCAAAAGACAAATTCCTCAAAATTTTACATTTTTTAGTATTCAAGCATTACTCCCCTATATGTACCTTCCTAATTATCACCTCTGGTGACCCCTGAGTGTTTAATTTGTTTCCATTGTTGCTGTTGGAATTTTCTTTTCTTTTCTTGAGATCGTGAGATACATCATTTAATGCGAAAAAAATTTGCCAATTTTCAAGAAATTGGCAATTTTTTTCTTTGACCAGGGAAATTTTCTGGTCATCGACAAATAACACTATTTACATGGTGACGGACATACAGTGACCATAGTGATAGACATTGTAACCCATCCAGTCCACATCAGGTCATAAATCAATCTGAGCCAGGAATTTCCCCATGATTTGCCTAGTGTGAACACACGGGGCTGTGTCAAGAGTTGAGAGAAATGACTATTTTTATAACACCAAATATTACATTTAAGTGGTAGTAATTTTTTACTACAGTATCGTAACTGGGAGATTTACAGATAGTTATCATAATCAAGGGCTAATCTCGCCACTGGCAGTGGGAATTTTCACTTTGAATCTGTGATTTTTTTGCAGCTCTATCCTCCCAGGCCTCTGTGTAGAGAGATTCAATGTTTAGCTCTCTTGGATAGTGGTGGAAAACAGGAGGTCCCAGCTGCACTAGAGTGATTTATTGACCCCTGGCAGTTACAAGTTTAAACGAGTAGACCAAAATGGCCACTTCAGGGCAGTATTGTTAAGCACATCTATCCTTGCTAAAGAAAGAAGGTGCATATATCATGACACTAACAAAACAGCACGTACAGGCCCACTTAATAAAATATTCAAAACGCAATAAGATTGAAGAATGATCTTGAACAGGGATTTCCATTTTAAAAAATGAAAGACAGTGTTTAATAGTTAGTATAGTGTACAACAACTAACACAAAATGAACAACTTTACTAGGAGCCAAGACAACTTACATTGCCTTGACAGGAAAATGGTCAGCACAGAAACTCATAACTGACTTGAAGCTTGAATGAAGTTATAGACTGACAGCTTATCAAAATCTAACTCCAGCTCCCCACAGTTAACAAACATAACTAACTTGACTAAGCAAGTCAGAATTGAAAGGACAGGCAACCCAATACTCAAAGAATGCCATGATGAAGTCAGATATGTTGGGCAGAAAGGCTTAAATATCACAGCACAATGTAAACCACAATACAATGCATAAAAGCCCACATCATTTAAGAGATGGACAATGAAGAGTTATCTGTGAAGGAGGAAGGAATAAAACTAAAAAATCAAGAAGAATGTGCATACAAATATTTGAAACAACCATACCTGGTGAGGGTTCCAGTCCGAGTCAAAGATAACAACAGTGTCAGCTGTTTGTAAATTAAGACCTAAGCCTCCTGCTCTGGTGCTCAACAAGAAAATAAAATAGGGAGAGTCCTTAGCATTGAACAAGTTCAGCAAGTTGCCTCGATCATCTGATTTGGTTGTACCATCCAGTCTTAGGTAGCGGAACCCTAAATACACAACAGCAAATGTCAATAGCTGTAATGAATGTCTGCTGACTATGGCTTCATGGCACATATATAATCTTTGAACAGTATTTCTTTTATGCAAGGTCATGGAATGGTGCTTGCCTCAGATTTTTTGTTACCCACCATTCATATTGTGTACATAGTTCAATTAGAGATTGACATATGTCACAAAGTTTCAATCAAACGTCACTATTGGGATTTGTTAACAATGTCATTTCATGATTTCTGTGAGTAAAAGTGAAAATTTTGACAGCTATAGATAGATTAATTTTTCTATTAGACCTAAATATTTCATTCACTGGTAATCAGTGCCTATATAACAATATCTTGGTGTCTTACATATTAAATGAATGTGATTATGGTATGGACATTTAGGTTGACATATGGTTTTATTGCAGATTTGCTGAATATAGAGCACAGTTTAGAGAGTTGGGTGCATGAATAATTTATGCAAAAATTGTAGAGGATGAACATTAACTACAAAAGAAAAGTACAAAAATAAAAAGCCAATATTGTATAGGACATGTGAAAGTGACATATATTTAATTTGTGACTTAATTAAACATACAGTTGATCTGGAAGTAATGCATTCAATGACAATGTGTGAGAAGTGTCATGGGTGGTTTAGTACTACACAAACTACAATGTCCGTTGGCTTGTAACAGTGGAAAAATTAGGGCAATAACTTAAAAATTAGCTTACACACAGAGAGTGTCAGTAGAGTAGACATAGTGGTTTTGCAATAAACATTTTTAAAATGCAACTTGGCACTCTCAATCCAGCTGAAAAGGGAATGGGTACCTGACTCATGAGTTAGGAAAAAGTAATGACAGTGAAGAAAGAGCACTAACACATTCACCTCTTGATGATGTGGCCTAATATGGCAACATTTTTAATTTGACCCCCCCCCCCCCACACACACACACAACATATGTCACAGGTAATTACTTTTTTTGTGTGTGCACCTACTAATAAAATAAGCAGGTTCATTGTCATATTAAAAGATACCACCCCTAGGCAAGGAAAAAAATTAACAGAGAGAGAGAGAGAGAGAGAGAGAGAGAGGAGAGTTCATAACTAGTACTTTAACAAAATAACTGTCAGAATGTTCTCAGATTATTAAGAGCAACATCCCACTGGGGTTACGCTATTAAGTCACCAAATTTTAAAATTCAATACTGAGCATTACCACCCCCCCCACTTTTTGTTTGTTTTGGTTGGCTCAGCCTTCTCTCTCCTATCACAAGTCATGCGTTTCATTTTGGTGGTGGTTATTATTTTATTTCCTCTTGTTCTTACCTCTGTACACAAAGTAGTCTTCCATGATGCTCATTAGTGATGTCATCTGACAGAATAGCAGCACTTTATGTCCCGTTGACTTCAATTTAGGCAGAATTCTGTCTAACAACTCAAATTTGCCTGATGACCGATACAGTTCAGGTCTGAAATATTTTAAGGCAAGCAGATATGAACTGATGCATATATAACAGAAGCTAAGGATGATATTAACTATATAACAGCTTCACAATAAAGGAAAAGAATTTAATTAATTAGCTAGAAAAATCACTGATACATTTAAATAAAGGACAACTCATTTGTGAAGGAGAAGAAAGGGTTCTCAACAGAATTCCAACACACTCAAAAGTGACAAATGATCATCACAATCGATGTTACAAAATATATCTCTTAAAAGTAAAAATGGAACACTAAAGGAACAAAATTGCTGAGACAAGAGGCAACAAAAGCAGGCATCAGCTTCCTTGCCAAGACTGAGAGGCTCACCCAGAACAGGGACATGTGGCAAAATGCATACGGGTCCTGTGCAAAGCCTGACATTTAATAGCAAGAATCATTGGACTTGTAAAGTCTAGAATTTCTGCTCAACGTGACATTTTCAGGTTGAAAGAACAACAGTTAAATTAGATATGATAGATTAGTGGGTGGGTGGACAGGTGAACAGACAGACAAGTAGGAACAAAACGACCTACAATAGCTTGTAGAAAACACTACTTGACGCTGTTTTTATTTTATTTTACTCTATCCATGGAAGCAGTTTCCTGCAACCGCTAGAATTCCAGTCGGTTTTATTTCAAAATTCATTATTTTCTGCTTAGTTGATTTTCTTCACTCTACACCTAAATTAAAGAACACTATGGTAATATGGAATGAATATTTAGATTCAGCATCCATTTTTACTTAAGTGTAGTATATTTCAAAGAAATATCCTCTGCCAGATTCTTACTGTCGCTATCAGCACCCAACGACATAAAATTGACACGGTCTCACTGAACCATTTAAAAAATGTGCATGCAAAATTGACTCGGAGTGGTCAGTGTTTGGAATTTAGCATAAATCAGAAGAAAAATAAGGTCAAATGGAATAGATATTTAGATTCAGCATCCATTTTTACTTGTAGTATATTTCAAGGAAATATCCTCTGCCAGATTCTTGCTGTCGCTATCAGCACCCATGGACATAAAATTGACACGGTCTCACTGAACCATTAAAAAAATGTGTGTGAAAAATTGGCTCGCAGTGGTCAGTGTTTGGAATTTAGCATAAATCAGAACAGAAAAATAAGGTCAAATGGAATGGATATTTAGATTCAGTGTCCATTTTTACATGTGTGATAAATTTCAAGGAAATATCCTCTGCCAGACGTTTGCTGTCGGTAAATAAATGACCTTGTCATTTCATATTATTTGCATCATTAGCTTACATCACAGACGTCAATCTCCTAATGGCTGGGGGTTTAACATAGATGGTGACCTTATCGATCTACTTTCGTTTTGTTTGACATGCTTTGACAGCTGATTAGACACATTCATAACAAAAGAACATAAATTTTTTTAAATTCATACATTTTGTAATAATTGAAAAACAGACATGAATTAGGTATTTTTTAAAATTTCTATTGTCAAGGGCTATAATAATAATAATAATAAAATAAACTATTGTACTAAATAATTTTTTTAACAATTTTTTGAAAATACCTAGGTTTATGAGATAATATAATTGAAACTCAGTAATTTAGAGATTATAGAAATGAACTTTTTATAATTTGGAGATTTACATATACACTGGGTTAAAGAGTCCACAGGTCATTGGATATGCAACCAAGGAACCTACCCGCTGATACTGCCATGACAGCCTAGATGGTCAGCTATTGCCTCCTCTATGTGTTGGAACATGAATGGATGATTACAGATCTTACGTAGCTGCATGATAGTGTTCATCAAAGTCTTTGTTCCTGCCTTGCCCTGAAAAACAAGCCTGGATGTTTAAGGTGACTCAATATACATTCAAAAGAATACACACAGAAATCATGTATGGCCTCAGCAAAGGCTGGATTAGATGCAATAGATAGATAACTAGGATGATTCAGCTTTGTGAACAAGGCAAAGTTAAAAAACAAATTTCTTCTGACTTTTAAGGATTTTTTGTTTGTATTAGTCTGTTTGTTACAGTTGAAGACATTCCGGTTGAAACATAGGTTAATTGTTTGGTTTTGTCTTGTTGGCAAAGTTGAAACATCCTAGCTGCCTTTTATTGTGACTGAAAATACATTTGCTGAGTTGTTTGTCAATCAACTCAAGGTACTGTAATAAGCTTTCATGCTACAACTTTAATCCTTTTGTTGCTAATGCACCATTTTTTATTTGTCTCATTGAGTTAAATTTAGGCAAATTTTTACATTACACCGATTACCAGAAACTTTAATGTGAAAGTACACTAAATTTGTCTCCATTTTCTACTTTGTTTGAAGCAAATGGTAGATTAAAACATTTTCAAATTTGTGTTTGAAAATCATTGTCCATCAAAATCCATTAGCGTTGATCTTTCTCTGTTTTTTTTTTGTTAGCTTCCATGATGAAATGAAGTCATTAGATTTTTACGGTTTATACACACATATTATATGAAAAGAGAATCATAAATAGATTTTATTAAATTTAGAAGTGATAGTTTGATAGTGATTTGATTTTGAGTGATGGAGATGTGTGCTTTTTAAAGTATTTAAAAAATATTGGACAAGCGCCAATGGATTATTTTTTCATGTCAGTACCCTCCTCCTTTTCCACTATTATATATGCCTGTATACTTACTGATTCGATGAGCATGATAAGAAATGTGGAGGCGGGATCTGTACGTATACAATGGGTAGAGTCATTGCAGAAGTCAAAAATATGTAAGGCCACCTTTGTCTACATCCCAGGACATGCGGGAGTACAAGGGAAATGAAAGAGTGGACAGGTTGGCAAGCTGCGCTATTGTTGAGGATGGTCAACCAATAGATCAGGCGGACATCATAAGTGCTCTCCAGGAAGTGGGAAGGACACAGGACTTCGACAACCATGGGCCCACGTCGGGGGGGGGGGGGGGGGGGGGGGGGGGGGGGGGGGGGGGGGGGGGGATGGGGATGAGGAGGATTTCCAATTTCTTTAAAATTGGCAAACTTTTTTCACCTTATATGAGATTGTATCTCATGAAATTGTGACCAAAAGAAAAACGAAAATCCAACAATAGAAACAAATCAAACACTCAGGGGTCACTAGAAGTGCTAATTATGAAGATATATGGAAGTGGGTAACGTTTGAACATGGCAAAATGTCAAAATTTGGAAGAGTTTGTGTTTTGATGCTGTAATTTTTACTATGGTATTGTAATCTAGGGTTAAAGTTCATATATACATTTTTTGACATAACCATTCCTGGTTGTTGCACTTAGTTTAGCAGAGAAAAGAGTTAATATATAAGGAGTTGCTCAATGTGCAAAGATGATGATCTGTCAACTAAACTAAACTTTATATATACATTTATGTAAAAAAAAAAAAATCATAAATATCACAGATAAAAAAGGAGAAAAGTCTCATGAAACAACAAAGATAAACATTGCAGACTTTGGTGTCAACTCTTAAGCTCAAATGTTGTTGTGGACTACAAAGATTTTCTTCAAGTTCTATTTTCTACTGGAGAAGTTTGAGCTTGTCTGTCACAGCAGGAAGTGCATTACTAGGTCTTCTGTACCAGCAGTTTCCACAGCTACAGGCATCACTGTAATCTATAACTCATTACTTAACTCAAAACATTTGTGTATATGGCTTACAATGTTGACAAGTAAAAACAAGTTGTTACATTTTAGGTGAATTTGTAGTCCAATGAATACAGGAAAGAAACAATAAAAAGCACAATGCTTGTTGAAATTACCACAACATTTTAAGTTTAGTAGAACATTCATCAAGAAATAATTGGGAAAGCAAAAAAATAGATGGGAATTATACTTCAAGGAATATCCAGAATCAGATATAAGAGACTTGAGAATGGGTTGGAATCGTGCCAAAAGAATCCCTGTTGACCTATTTAGCTAAGTGATGACCTATTTAGCTAAGTGATCTAACAGATTGATTTGAGAATGGGTTGGAATCATGCCAGAAGGGACCCCTGCTGACTTATTTAGCTAAGTGATCTAACAGATTGATTTGAGAATGGGTTGGAATCATGCCAGAAGGGACCCCTGCTGACTTATTTAGCTAAGTGATCTAACAGATTGATTTGAGAATGGGTTGGAATCATGCCAGAAGGGACCCCTGCTGACTTATTTAGCTAAGTGATCTAACAGATTGATTTGAGAATGGGTTGGAATCATGCCAGAAGGGACCCCTGCTGACTTATTTAGCAAACCTCTACACTTTAAACAAATGTGGAAAATAGTTAAACTATTGTCGAAAGAATTGTTCATCTCAACATTACCACCCCTGTTTTTACTGAGGTAAGCACCACCAGTGATCTAAAACTGCAAATAAAATTAGCAAAAGTTATATTTATATATGTGAGAATATATATTTGTACTAAATACCCGCTTGTCTTCTCAGAGCCATCGGTTAGAAGCACACCTCTAGACTGCATATGGTTGTATATAAGTCTCTGCAGAGCTGACATGTCACACTTAATCACATACTCCACCTGAAGGACATACAAAAATTATACTTCTAAAATCTTCACAGTGGGGATATACAGTTAACTAAAATGCATTATGTCTACAATTTCTTTATTATACTTCTAACATAATTCAAATTCAAAGTTGTTTAAAAAGCACTGTTAACTTTTCAACATTAAAAATCTGATTTTCTAAATGAACATTCTGATTCCGACTAAACTTCTAAAATTTATTTGTTCATAAAAAAATGTCCTCTTTATTTGGAACCACATATTAAATATTTATGTTAGTTTCAACATGTCCAGGAAATTCCACTTGAAGCAGAACTACTAAGTACTAAATTAAAAAGTGTGAACAACCAAACCTTCTCTGGTAGCTGAGATTCTACTTCTTTCTTGAGACGCCTAAGTAGGAAAGGTCGCAGCACTTTGTGCAAACGTCGAATGATCAGTAGGGTCTCTTCCTGATTAAGCTCCACCTGAAAATCAGTAGTTTTTAGGTTACAGATAATAATGAGTACTTTAATCACTGAAATTAACCTCAATAAACAAATTTCATGTTAGTTTTTTTTTATCACATGCAGATACTATAGGTGCATGATCTAAATTATTTTGTTGCATTTAGACTACATTTTAAGAATTAAATTTTCAAAATGAATGTTGTGGCAATAATTATTATGAAAAGCCATCTAATTTAGTGGATTTATGTGATAGAAACATGATGCTGATATTTGAAATATTCTGACCATATCTAAATAGGAAACGATGGACACTAGTTACAGTAGCAGATTGATTTGTGCTTAGAGTTATAAGTTTGCTAAATATTTGGCAGAAGAATTTGAACACCTCAGCTTTTTCTTTATGTTAGATTTAGTTTAATCTGAAACTTTGTGACAGCCTGCACCATCAAAGCAAGAAACAGAGTAGAGTGGTGATCCATGGTAGCCAACCTTTGTTGCGGAGAAGGCACACGATGATGATGAAACTTTGTCCATTTTTTCTCTTCAATTATTATAGGGTGCCAGGTTTTTGTTAGGTAAAAAAAGGAATCCCCTATTTTTTTTTTTCCCCGGAAAAGAGGAAGATTTTACGACTTATCGTAAATCATTTATAGTACTTTATGTTATGGCACGTAATATTTATTCTATTTATATATTTCTATTTATATATCTTACATCTGTATATTCATTTGACTATCTGCAAATCCAGGAGCCAGCCACATAAAAAAGACTTTTCCAGTTTCTTCAAACACACCTGACTATAAATAAGGTCATTTAACTTTTTTTCTTATGAGGATGTTTGGTTACTCATTTAAACTAATGTCTACAACAAACTACACATATCTAAACATTTGAATTATTGCTCTACACAATACAAATCCCCTTGATAGGACCAGAAGCATTAGTTTACACTGTGTTGTCCAGGTAGCTCAACCACAGATACCAACTTATTACATTAAAACTGTTCTCAGTTTAACTAGATATGAGCAAAAAAAAATGTGTCAAATATTCAGTTTCCTGAAAATTTTAACACATTTTTTTCAATAATTTTATGGTTGCAAAAAAATGTAAAGAAATTGGTTTGCAGGTAAAAGAAAAACATAAGCCATAAATGCAACGAAAAAATGTAAATCCTAGTTGAAAATGTAAGACCTGGCAATACTATACTATTTACTATACTATTACTGTTTGGATGTCATGTAAAGCATAATTTTGTAAAATATTTTTTAAAAATAATTTGGTCGTAATTCAAGCAGTTTCCCCCCCCCCCCCCTATCATGTGAACACAGGAATGATTATAATTCAGTGGCTTAATAATCATACTGAAATTTAAATCTATTCAAAAAGTAGTGAAATAAACTGTCATATTCTTATTTACTTTCATTGTCTGTCGCTCTATGTCCATCTATACTGCTCGCTTATTGTATAGGCAAGTTGTTGTTATGGATCCAGAAGCCTGTTAGCTGACATCTTTAGGCCCAATGTCATTGATATCTGCAGGTATTTGTGAGTTCCCTTGTGCAAGGTGTTCTATTTATTAGGTCTTTCAGGAAATAGTGTTGCTCTGATATCAGTGAACTTTGGACATGTTGCAGTTTGGTTTTGGTGTATTTTATTGATGTGCTTGTTTAGTGGTAAATGACCAGATCTCAATCTGAAGATAATGGTTTGGTCTCTTCTTTTTAGCTGGTTACTGTTGTCATGGGGGTTTGGCCTTGTCATGCATTGAAGATGCTCTCTCCCTGTTTTACCCATGGCCCATCCACTCATCCAATTTTCTCTACTGTTGGAGTTTATGATTTGTGTGGCTGTGTTTATAGAGATGGTGTTAAATTATGTCTGTCTGGATCTTCTCTTAGCTAATGTTTCTGCCTTATCATTTCCTGATGTGTTGGAGTGTCCTGGGATCGATTGCATCACTAGCCTTATGTCATATGTGTTAATGAGGTTATATATGTCTATGTGTGAGTTCTGGCTTGTTTATGTTACTTCCTAACACCCACAAAACTGCTTTGGAATCAGTAAAGTAATCTTAGATTAACAGGTTCAAGCTTTTAGTTTCTCTTTGATTAACAGGTTCAAAGTTTTAGTTTCCCTTAGATTAACAAGTTGAAAGTTTTAGTTTCCCTTAGATTAACAAGTTGAAAGTTTTAGTTTCCCTTAGATTAACAAGTTGAAAGTTTTAGTTTCTCTTAGATTAACAAGTTGAAAGTTTTAGTTTCCCTTAGATTAACAGGTTACAAGTTTTAGTTTCCATTAGATTAACAGTTCAAAGTTTTAGTTTCCCTTAGATTAACAGGTTCAAAGTTTTAGTTTCCCTTAGATTAACAGGTTCAAAGTTTTAGTTTCCCTTAGATTAACAGGTTCAAAGTTTTAGTTTCCCTTAGATTAACAGGTTCAAAGTTTTAGTTTCCTTAGATTAACAGGTTCAAAGTTTTAGTTTCCTTAGATTAACAGGTTCAAAGTTTTAGTTTCCCTTAGATTAACAGGTTCAAAGTTTTAGTTTCCCTTAGATTAACAGGTTGAAAGTTTTAGTTTCCCTTAGATTAACAGGTTGAAAGTTTTAGCTTCCCTTCAATTAACAAGTTGAAAGTTTTAGTTTCCCTTAGATTAACAGGTTCAAAGTTTTAGTTTCCCTTAGATTAACAGGTTGAAAGTTTTAGTTTTTCTTAGATTAACAGGTTCAAAATGTATGTTTCTTTTAGATTAACAAATTTGATTTCAATTCTAAACATAACTAGAGTGACATTGCATGGTTTGGGTTCTGTCTTCTACTTAATAAAACCAGCAATGCATTCTGGAGCTTAAAGTTCAAGACATCATAGATATCTGTTCTGAGCCATCTTGTGCTTAATGAATATGGAGGGTTCATGACAGAGCTCTGAACTGTAATCTGACATAGTAATTTGTGTGACATTTGATAAATTCATGATATTATGACACATAGTTGTTTCCTTTTTTTTATTTTTGCACGCCGTATCTGTTAATTTTTGTTGTAAAATATGATTTGTTGGTAGTCATGTTAAATGTCAGAACAATTTAATTTATTGCTTCTGGATATAATTAAAGATCGGTGGGTCACCATTTTTTTCTTCAAATACTCACTTTTCTGAATTTGCTTATTCTTGTTACATGCATTATCTTCAGTAACATTTCACTTAAGACTTAATATATGGCAACCAAAAATCTCAATAAATTTTACTACATATTACCAAGTTATAATAACTCAGAATAATGATTACCATTCAAACTTTAAACAATGAATATTTCTGAATATAATATTTAAAAGATGAAAATTTACAAAGGTTTATTTTAGCAATACAAAAGAAAAGTTTCAAACCAAATAAAACAAATATAGCAACCTTTTCTCCTGTCATGGCAAAAGGTGCGTTGAACCACTGTTCAAAAGTAGCACAAGCCTTGAAGATGGATGGCAGTAAGAAGTTCAGCAGGGCCCACAATTCAGGCAACTTGTTCTAGAAACCATAGGTTAGACTCCATTATGAAATAATTCCATATATTCAATATAAAACAAATTACTATACATTAACAATGGACACATTTTTCTCAACTCATATCTACAAGTACTGTGAACAAATATATAATGAAGTAATAATTTCAAAACAAAATTACTAACACATTACAGACTAGATGCAGATCTTACTTTGTTGTGGAAAATTATAACCTTTAAACAATTCATTGTCAATGGCTTCCATCATGCTTCACAGCATTCTTTGTTTTTGTATTAGGACCACCAGCATTATAGTCTGATAATGTCCACTAGCATTCTGGTATCTCCTGAAAACTCACAGTGATAGCACAGTTTACAAAACCTGTAGGCGCCTGCAAGGGTTCCAATTGTATGCATATTCAGAAAGCTGAGGGTAGACGTGTGAACTGGTTTATCATTTCACATGACATTGCAGGGAGATCTTACGGTCTGTTGCTCGATGTACGACGGGGATAATCCGACAACTAACTGTGTTTCATATGTTCGCATTTGAAATCAAAAAGGATGTCCTAACATCATCAAGCACTATACATCTTAAAAAATATGACGATCATCATTTTCAGGAGGACGTGAACTTCCGGTCAGGAACCATTAAAAGCTGTCTGAAAATTGTACATTGTTGCAGTTTCCTCATATTCCAAGTTTGGCTTGTTGCAGGAGCTATTGTGTTTAAGTTTTCTGTGCACTTCCGATGTCTTTTGGCGTGTGCTGAGATTGCTATGATGGGGACTACAACTACCTTTCTTTGTCTGGTAGATGAGATAGTAATTCGGATGATTCCACTGGCACGGGCGGTTGAGCAATTATGGATATTAATTCGTTTGCAGTGATACGGGGCCTTCCATAACCATAATCAGAAAGCTGGTTAATTATGAAAGATGGTAGATGCTTCAATATTTAGTTCTTTTAATTTGGCATGGGCAGCAGCATGCAGCCTACTTTTTTTTTTTGTTTGCAGCCCTAATCTCGGCGCACGGGTAACTTTCCAAACAATTGAATAGAGAGTGCACAGTCACTTCCTTGCTCCAGTTTCCTTAAAAACACACTTTTAAAACAAACAAAGTAGCCAAAATGGTTTAAGCAACTGCGTTAATCTAAAGAAAGAAAGGGTGACATGCAGCCATATGATTTTACATTGTCAGCTGGCGGCCGCTAGCAAAGGTGAAATTCCACCGCAAGCCAAGTCCATTGCATGGGTGACAATTTGAAAGACATAACCGAAAAGAGAGAACCCAGTCATTTCAAACTTCGACTCACTTAAATAAATTGAAAACATAAACAGAAACCAGTTAAAATGACATAACAAATGTTTTAGTGTGGCACTTTCTAAAGGAGCCAATGGTCACTATCTTTCCTAGAAGTCCAATATAGGCTCAACCATGAAAGAAGCTGCTCAACAAACAATGCCTGGCAGTTACTACTGAGAGTGAAATAATATATGGTTATCTCTTTAGGATAATAAAGAAAGACACACAGATTACCTTCTTAGGAGCATAGATAATACAAACACACAAACAGGAACTAAGATTTAATTACAAAATAAAAATAATAAAACATTTAAAAAAGTAAAAGTAACAAAATAAAACATCATTTGTTAGATGAAGAAAAGGAGGAAGTGACACTATTTTGTCGAAAAATATTTACTTTTGTGGCCTACATTCATTTGTATCATTGCTAAATTATTCATGACTAAAAATACAGGCTATTAAATCAGATTTATATGATAATTTGTAGCGCACACCTGTAGAGGTGTTCC
Organism: Megaustenia siamemsis; assembly: GCA_032433765.1. NCBI lineage: Eukaryota > Metazoa > Mollusca > Gastropoda > Stylommatophora > Ariophantidae > Megaustenia > Megaustenia siamemsis. The sequence continues at coordinate 45,763,927 of JAVIAB010000160.1, read as the reverse complement.
AGTGAGAAGCAATCTATTTGGAGCATTGTAGTAGCTGTTCAGGACGACAGTCAGTTTGCAATGGTGGTTCTTCATGCGGTGGCCTTCATCAATGATCATGTACTTCCAGCGTATCTGCGAGCATTAAATAAATATGATGAAATCAGATCTATAGTGATGAAAATCAAAGATGAAAGAAACTTGCTCTAGATGTCACTAATATTGATACTTACATGATAATTCACAATTGTTAACTCATGTTAGACATTATCCAACTGAGTTGGATATAGGTGCTCATGGTTTTGGCTAAATCCTAATAGCTTGGTCAACAACATTTTTCCACTTTAGACAACCACAATTAAATTCCTTAACTTTCAACCAAATATATTTTTTGCATTATGTCTTTTCCAGGAGCTCTGTTTCACATTGTGACAAAAAGGCAGAAATTTGTGAATTCAGTTGAACTATATGATTTGCTATAGAGAGATAGATTTATTGTTTGTTGTGAATTTAGGACAACAACAAAATTACCTCTTCTTCCATAAAGGTTCATAAAAAATGTTATTCGTGTTTCATTTGTGGTTAAATTCAGCTGAATAGTCTTCTTCTTTCCTTCGCTATTTACCTTTCATCATTGAGCAGAGATATAGTTTGTAGTCTTTTGTTCTTCTATTGGCATCTCCAGGAGTTATGTTTCCTAGTGTTTCCATCAATCCATCTTTTTTGTAGCCCTCTGGTGTTCTTGCAACATTTATTGAAGCCTCATTGCACTGGGTTTTGATCTTTCTTATCAAGTATTCAAACATTTTATCTGTTGTTTCTTTATGTATTCAATGTCTCAAATTACACCCAGTTTGTTTTTTTCAGTTCTTAATTTCTGATATTATCTCTCAGGCTACTTCCTGTCATACGCATAACAAATTTAATTTCGGTGGTGGTTATTTTCTGATTGTTCTTGAGTCTAGGGTTCAGGTTATCATTGGTAGCACAATGCTGAGGTGAAGATTGTGTTGTAGAGTAGTTTTGGCTCTAGTGTTATTTCCTTAGCAGCGCTGAATTTTGTGTAAATTATATATATTTTATGTATATATAAATATAGCAAACATTGATATGAATAGAATAGTAACTAATACTGATATAAAATTGGTGATTAGAATATTGATGAAGTTAAAGTTAGATTTATCATAGAAGAGGACTTTTAAGCTTTTGTCAATTGTTATTCTGCCCATGTCTTTTCTTGGCATTTTGTAGCTTCACAGGTGGATTTTTAAAAAAAAAACCCATTAAATTAATAACATTAAAGATATCAAACCTTGGACAGAACAGCCTTGTCCTTTATAATATACTCATAAGTAGTCAGAAGGACATTGAACTTCGATGACTTTAACTGTGGAGCCAAGGCTCGACGGACATTTGGAGATCCCTTGTATGGAATTTTGACCACCGATGGACCCCATTTGTCGAATTCCATCATCCAATTAGATAAAGTGCTGTGTCAGATATAGAAAATAATAAAAGGTCAAAGTATACCACAGCATTAATGCCAGTGGGAAATAATCAGCAAATAAATAACACTGCCTGTATCACAACTGGTTGTTTTCACTTCAAAATGGCATCTTAGTTATAATTATAGACATTTTTGCAGCACATATAGATGAAGATGTCCTGGGTCATGTACATTTCACTCTTCTTAAAATTGATATTTTATGGAAGTGGTTTCAATTTGTGATATAACACAAAACACCAAGTAAAATTGTAATTAAAAACTAACATTGAGTTATTGAGTTATTTGCGGGTCATCATCATTGCACTCCGAATATGTCCATAGGTGCTCAGATCCCCTCCTCAGCAATTCCCTCAGTGTCCAGCGACTGACGACTCCAGTTCTATGTTTGTTGATAAGTCTTCTTACACGGCCACCAAGTTTCTCATTTCTGGCTGTGCCCATCTTAACTCCCATTTCCATCATCCGAAGAAGTGACGTTGATCTGTGTTGTCGAAGTCCTGTGCTCTTCCCACATCTCGGAGTGCATTGATGATGTCCGCCCGATCCATCGGTTGGCCGTCCTCAACGACAGCGCAGCTAGCCAACCTGTCCGCTCTCTCATTTTCCCGTACTCCCGCATGTCAGGGACATAGACAAAGGTGACCTTACGTATTTGGATTTCTGCAACGACTCTACCCTTTGCATGCGTACAAAGCCCGCCTCCACTTTTTTTATCATGCTCATCGAATCACTCAGTATACATGCGTGGATGTAGTCTTGTGACTCTAACCATTTGAATGTCTTGGTCACTGCCATCACCTCCATTGTCATGCTACTCGTGGTCATGGCGTATGCACCACTGTCTTCCTTGGCTATTCTGCCTGCCGAGCGTGCCGTAAATGCTCATGCACTTCTTTCGTGTCGTCTTACAGATCCATCTGTATAGATGACAGCATCTTTCTCATCTGTGTTATCGCAGAACCGTTGAACTCAGCATTAACCACGACCGGGTTCTGTTCCCTACTTTTCCTGTCGAGTGTGACAATACATGAGAAAGTCCCCTTGAATGACATAGGCGCGGTATCCCAGTATCCACTCCTCACCAACGCTGATATTGGTAAGCCCACAGACCTGTTTGATGACATCTTCTGCTCGGCCCACCCATGATTTGCCTCTTTTTAGCCTGGTACCTTTCTCTGTGTTGAGCACGTGGTGCAATGGATGCTCTGTATCTGCACTAATCTTCAGGTATGCTCGTGCTCTCCAGATCTTGATTCTGTCATCCATGGTTGGAAAGTCAAGAAGATACCTCATTGCTACACAGGGAGTGTCCCTCGTACATCCCAGGATAATGCGCATGGCTTCATTTTGTATTTTCTCCAGCCTATCAATTTGAGTCGTACTGACAGTAAGAATGGCCAGGGCATACTCGATTGGTGCGAGGACTAATCCCTGGAACAGAAGAGTAAGTAGCCTCTGTTCGATGTTGGCAGCTGCCATGACCTTCAAGGCGGCTAATCCTTTGCGGGATTTTGTTATCACATGGTCGACGTGGTCCCGAAAAACACAGGCTGCGATCAAACTTAACTCCGAGGTATGTCATCAACTTGTCCCTGGTCACCTCATCAGCTCCCATTCGTACTACCGGTGTGGTCGTATTAACGATATGATTGTTAAGGGAGAACCATGAAACTGATGCTTTATTAGGATTAACCAAGGCACCTGAAACCCCACACCAGGAAGAAATGCGATCGAGTTCGTCTTGCATTGTGGAGGCGATTCCCCGTCTGTCTCTTCCCAGTCGATATACCAGAATATCATCAGCAAAAGTCATAGTTCTTCCCCTCCCATCCAGCTGTTGGGCCGTGATCGTTATTGTATACACGTTAAATAGAACTGGTGACAATGGTGAGCCTTGTGGCAGCCCAGGACAAATGGATGTTGGCTCGGAAGACCAACTTCCACATCTGAGTATCACCTTCCTCTGAAACAGTGCCGCGGCGATCCATCTAATGAGGAAGGGAGTTCACCGCCAGTTGAGAGAAGCATATGCATGAGATATTCAAATGGTACCCTGTTGTATGCATACACTTACCGTCGTCTTTGATGAACGTCGCTGATCGTCGATGCTTTGGATGGTCCAGACTCACGTGCACTTGCTCAGTCGCACGGCCCAGAAGCCGTTCCACGTTATAAACTGGCCAACTCCAGTAACTTGCTCAGCAGCACGCGGAAACACTGTGAGCTTTCTACAAATTAACTTTCTACAAATTAAAACTAACATTTATCTATGAATTATATTTTGGTGTTTATGCTCAAAATATAAAGATCAAAGATTGGCTGAGAGTTTTGGGGATGCAATATTCAATTTTTAAACCTCACATAAAGTTAAATACCTGAGATACAATTTTCCCTAATCACTTTAAAAGTATAATAGAAGTCATGTGTATTCTAACCTCCAGGAAATAGAGAAATAAGCAAATAACTTAAGTATCAGTGATAAACAACTGAAATATTCACATATCTAATTATTGCTCTTTATCCATTGAGGGAGCCACGATAGCTCAGTGGTAAGTGAACTGGACTACAAAGGACGAGAGGTCGAGTTCGATCCTGACTGACGGCATCTGGGTTCACCCAGCCTTAAATGGGTACCAGATTTTTTCCTGGGAAAGTAAAGCAGCATGGGCGCAATACCAACCACATTACTCCAAAATCATGTGTCAAAGGTCAATAAAAATTATGGTCACTAACACCATATTCCTTATCACTTAGCGTGATGGGGCACTTTTACTTTATCCCATTTAGGGGCGTGCTGGAAGTTTTCTAAGGGATGAAGGATACAGGCTGTGTGTCTAATGCAGCTGTCACAAGACGTTTGTAGTTTTTCTTTTAAACCTAAAAAAAAAAATATTTTTTTTAAAATCTACCATGATTTTAACCCACCCTCACCAGATTAGGAGAAAGATTCTTATTGCTTGGGCTACCAAATCTTTTATATATAAACTCATGTCACAACCACAATATAAGGTGAGTTCACTCATGGTTTATACAATGATTTTGTTGCATGGTAAGGATGACAAGAAACTACACACAGCTTTACAACAGGAGGCAACCTAATCACCAGAAGAGATTTCTCTGTTGAGTACTGCGGCCATTTGGCTTCTTGACTCTTAAGGGAAAAAAGGGGGGGGGGGGGGGGGGGCACCATCTGAGTCATGTCCTTCAGGCATCAGCCTTCTGCTGCTACACCTAATGCTGAAAGCAATGCCTTCACTAAATATATCATCAAACTATACTCTACTACCAGTATATATTGGTTGACATTGTTGCCTGTATGAAACTTGTGATCAAATCTATTGTCCACTTCTAGTCATTTACACCTGGTACAACCCTACCTTACCTGAAAACATTGGGTGTTGTTTTCTTTGTGCAAACAAACATTGTTGCCTCTTAAAGTGATGTGTCCATTTATGTAGACACAGATCCCCACAACATTGGACTATCAGTAATTCCTATCAGTTTAGCAACCATCTCCTATGACATAAAACCATGCTATTACCCGTCGCTATTGAGGACCTTAGATTTGGCCAAGGAGCTTCACTGGTGCTTCTGAGTTAAAGCCATCTTCAGTGCTTTCGCTAGTGTATGACAGGTATGCTACATACTGATGAATGTGGTGAGGAGGGGATCTGAGTACAATGGAGTTGTCTGTTGTGCAATGAAGATGCTCTTTTGACTAAACTACACTAAGTATAGCACCATGTTATCATGGATCTTCTACAATCAGTCACCTCATTATTCATAAAATTTGCTTTAAACCTAACTCACCTTATAAACATCTAGCACTGGACGCCATGCAATATCATAAACACAAAAAATATCTTTAACACACATATAAAACTAAACTATACATGGAAAATGGACAAAATATACATGGAAAACAAACCAGTAGAAGAGATCGATCACTTCATCTATCTTGGAAGTCACATTGATCGAGAAGGGGATACGAGCAAAGAAATTAGAATCAGACTGGCTAAAGCAGCAATGTCTTTCAGAAGCCTTGAAAAGTTGTGGAAATCAAAACTCATTAGCACAAACACAAAACTTAGGCTATTCAAATCAAATGTACTATCAACCCTTACGTATGCGTGTGAAAGCTGGAAAACAACAAGAGATATAGAAACAAAGTTGAACGCATTCGAAAATAAATGTCTAAGGAAAATACTTGGTATAGAATGGAACGAATTCAAAACAAACGAGGAAATTAGAGAAATCGCCAATCAACCACTAATATCTTCAGTAATAAAGAAAAGACGATGGTCATACGTTGGACATGTGATGAGAAGAGATAATAATCGAATAGCAAAGCAAGCCCTCATATGGGAAACAACAGGTAAAAGAAAAAGAGGAAAGACCCAGGGAGACACTGAGAAGAACATTGATGAGAGAGGCAAGAGCAGCAGGAATCGGCTCCCTCAATGAGATAGAACTGCTTGCACAGAACAGAGACAGATGGCGAGATTTGATAAAATATCTTTAAAAGAAAAACTGCTAGAACAAAAATTCATATAGGAGAAGGTGTATCTTGGTCTACGCCCTATGGGCCGGTTACGGCTCGAAAGGTCAATAGATAGATAGAAAACTAAACTAATTCCAATATAAATATAATATTTTTAGGTTACTAAGCTTAGAAAAAATTCAGTTTGATCACATACTAATTAATGAAATATACTCAAATCTGATAGGTGACTATAGCCACTTACGAGAGTGGAACAATAATAAGATAAGGTCCATTGACATGTTTTGTTTCCATAAGATAAGTGATGAGGGCTATTGTCTGGATAGTTTTGCCGAGACCCATCTCGTCAGCCAATATTCCATTGAGATTGTTGTTATACAGAGATACAAGCCATTCAAGACCTTTCAACTGAAACAGACAAGTTATCAAATTATGACAGAAATGAGTAAGTACCAATGTTGAATTGTGTGTATGTTTATTATCAAACAAAAATATTTTATCAAACTAAGAAGTTAGTTATTGATTAGCAGTTTATAGTCTATATATATGGGTTTTTTTTTTAAGATACATAGAATGTAAAGATACAAAGCATACTTAAAGAGAGAAACTCCAATGAAGAAAGCATGAAGCAAACTGCACCGTTCATCAAGCCATTACTGTTTTTGTATGACGACGACAGCTACACGAATATGGGATGTAAAAGAAGAATGCAAGAATAGGTAATTTTTTTAACTTCTGAACAACTAATATGACTGAACTGTTACATTCTATCTATCTATCTATTGTCCTTTCGAGCCGAAGACGGCACATAGGGCAGGAACCACAATCTCAAAATAGAAACCTTGCGTGCCAAAATGGCACATATTGCAGAGATCACTGCTACATTGCCAATATGATATCTAAGTACCACATGCAACATTAAATGTAAATTAGTTAATTGTTAAATAAGCGGGCAAGCGGGACAGCAGGTGGTATTTCCATGGATTCTTAGTGGCTTTACCCTACCTGATCTTTGGGTGGTGAGATCAGATGTCTAATTTTCTCAAATAATGGTGATAAACAAGGTCTTATGTGCATTTTGTGCACAATTCAGAAATCTTGGTCGTTAAAATTGAAATGAGTCAACCATGATTCCACTGCCTAGGCAAAATTGTTAAGCAACTGAAAATCTACTCATACTGAAAGTGAATACATTGGGCTTAAAGCCACAGATGTTGTGAACTTTGCTGCAAACTAGTGAAACAATGCAACCACTTAATGGGAGAACGCTGAAGATACATAGAAAACTTGATCCTTCCAGCGCTGCTAGAAATCACAGATACTAGTGTTTTTCACCACCCATCTATATTCTCTGAGAGATATTTGATTTTATCTAAGGAGTCTATGCTCGCCCACTTTGCTTCTCTTATAAGTGTTCTTTTTAGTGTCTCTCTAGTTCTTTCTCTTTTCATGTATCCTGATGTTTCCTGTAGAAGAGCCTGTTTTGAAATGCTTTTGTCTCTTCTCAGCATATGTCTGACATATGTCCATCTCTCTCTTCCTAATTGTAAATGAGATCATTGGTTACAAATAGAAACTACTTGGCATAATGCGACCCCATGTTTAAAAAGAATGACAATTAATCAATGAACACTGAAGATGGAAAAATATATTTTTGCAAATAAATATTAAGGAAACTATTCTATTGCTTGAAACTACTGAGCGTAACTGTATGAACTACACTAAACAAGAAGAGTAATGAATTAGTGAAAGTGGATAAAAAAAAAAAAAGTAAAGTACCCCGGTCACGCCAAGTGGCGTATAGGGAATATGGTGTTAGTGACCCTATATTCTACAGACCTTCAGCACATGATTTTTGGGATAATGCGGTCGGTATTACGCCCGTGCCGCTTTTACTTTCCAGAAAAAAACCCGATACCCATTTAAGGCAGGGTGAACCCGGAAGCCGTAGGGTGGGATCGAACCCTACCCTTGTCCATTGTAGTACAAAGTGGATAATGACATATATTTGTTTTATGTTAAGTTTCTGTTATCTGTAGATGATGAAATGGTATTTTAAAAGATTACATCTTTATGTTCAGACTATAATGTTCAGTTTCTTCTTCTTCTTCTGGTTCTCCTTCAAGTGGGGCATGGAAGCTTTGTGCTCACAGTATCTGGACCTTGTGATCCGACACATCCATTTTCTGCACGAATGTTCAATTTAACTCTTTTTATCACCAATAAGACATTTGCATTGACTCATCTTAGTTTCCCTCAGGTGGAAGATAGCCTTTCAGAGCAGAGATCATAACTCCCCATGTCTGATGATTCACTGTTAAGTCCTGCAGGCCTTATTTTATTAATAGGTCCACAGATGACTTCTCTCTATGAATCGTTCTATATAGTTTCTATAGGTCTGTCTTGTTTTCTTTGCTACAGCGAATCAATTCAGAGAAGAGGTATGTTTACAGCACTCAGAAAAATTGACAAATAATCAACAACAGAAAAAATATGGACCCAAGCAGGATCGAACCCGTACTCAGTGGCACAGCGCCTTGCCACGAAAAGCCAAACGCTAGGGAACACTGCCACTCAGTTAACGGGTTAGATCCTGCTTTGGTCCATATTTTTTTCTGTTCACCTTGTATAGCTTGATGTATATTCTTGGCTAGTTTTCTCTAAAGTAGATTTATTTGATGTAAAAAAGTCTCTCTTAAGTTTTTAAAAGTTTGGGAGACATTTATTTTAGTCTCTTTTCTTCTATGGTTTGCCAGTTCGTTCTATATCCATATGTTAGCACAGGTATCACACAAGAGTTGAACAGTCTGAGTTTTGTGTAGAAATTTTTTTTAAATATATATAGAAAAAAGGGTATATTTTATGTAATAAGTGGACAACACAAATTAGAACGTTTCTGCTCAGCAGGAACAAACATACAACACACACACAGATATGTATTAAAAAAAAAAATAATACATAAATTTAAACATATAATTTCGAACTAGAATGAGAAGTTAAAAAAACAAAAAGGAATAAAATGTCTCCCCAGTACACCGCATTGTGGCCAGAAGGAAAAAAGTTTCTGAGTTTTGTGTCCTTGCTAAGTATTTTTAAATCTCCTAATACTGCTAGAACAAAAAAATTCATATAGGAGAAGGTGTATCTTGGTCTACGCCCTATGGGCGGTTACGGCTCGAAAGGTCAATAGATAGATAGAATACTGCTAATGACACTTGGTACCAACAAGATATGGGTCATAATTTCAGTTGTCACATTTCATCCCATTATATTTTGCTCCCTAGATAGGTGAAGTTGATACCTGCATGTAGGAGTTATTGATTTATCTTGGAAGAAAATTATGGTGACTGCCAAGAATCTCACCTGATACTCCTTCAGCTTTCCGTTAACCAAGATGGAAGCCTGTTCAGTAATTTTCTCCTTGATGGTATGAGCAAGTGTGTAGTAATTCTGCTCTCCATCATCATCCACATGACTTGTGCTGAAGATAAATTTAGAAATATTTCTCTGCTACAATATATTTCATTTACCCAACACAGAAAATAAATTATTTACAGATTTCAACAACACAGGCAGTATATGTTTAAATCATAAAAAGAGAAAATTTATTTGCTTGTTTATTTTTAGATATAAACTGATTAACCATAAAGGATTAAATAATATTTAAAATATTCATATGCATCAATTACTTCACAATGAGGCTCTGGATAACTCTAGCAGAAGAAGCCATTACCGAACAGTGCAATTTGACTAGGTTTAACTTGGGTTTAATGATGTCTGACACCAAAACAAAAGGAAAGAGAGATCCGGACGACAGAGTGAATATTGAATAGCTTGATGTCATGGCATGGAAAACAGTCAACAACAGAACTGATATGATGCACTGTAGATAGAAGATTGTGGAAGGACATGATTGACTACACCAACTGGTATGACACATGATGATGACACCAGATTATTTGCCATTTATAAACAGTTGCGGTAATGTGTTTGTCATTGCTTATTGAATGAAAGTACCCTCACATGCTAAGACATATGAAGCTAAGGCACACTTAAAGAAAGCAATTGACTAAAATCAGTGTTTTTTTTCTGACCCAAAGTTTACTGAAACACCCTTATAAAATGAGAAAATCATAATATACCAAGTCTCTGAAGCTCTGGTGTAATTACATTTGTATTATCATCATAGTCAATGACCATGACATGAGAAAGTAAACTTGTGTCAGTTCTAGTTTGTACCAATTCTAGCTTTTAGTTACTTGTAAAGTTCTTAACTTCTATGCTGGAACTGTACATTCCTCAATTTACTACAAGGAAGGGAACAGGCAAATAATTGCGATGCTGCGGAGAAGCTGGTAGCAAGAGGCCAGTGGTGAGGAGTGTAGAACACTCCAAGGTATGAAGACAGCTTCACAAGGGAGGAACACAACACAATACTGACGTTTCGTCCAGGGGCCTTTTTCAGAGTTCAAGGACAACGAAAACAAACGATGAAACACAATTATCTATAAATACATGATCAGAAGAAGAGGATAGAAAAGAAAAAAGTAGGATGATGAAAAAATAAAAAAAGAAGAGAGCTAAGATAAGAATATAGAAAGAATATGAGAATATATGTATAATTAAATATAAAATACAAAATACGGAATCACTTAGCTTGAACGATTGGTTAATCCGCCGGGAACCCAACGAAAGAATGGTTGAACATGGTGTTTCATTGGGCAAGGTTGTGGTATTTCAATCAAATTTGATAGCAATCTTCATACAGGCAGATTCAAGTAGTAGTAGCCTCCATCAGTTATAGTTTACTGGATTTTGCTGCACCCCTAGAAATGTTATTTTTTTTTTCTTTCGCAGTGTACTCTTTTTTTTTATGAATCTGTAAGTTTCATAACTTGGAGCTTTAGAGTGTGTTTCCAAAATTGCGGTCTGCAGCTGTTTCTTCCCAGGCTGCAGGGTTTATGTTCAGTGTCTTCATGTCACGTCTAGACACATCTACAAATCGAAGTCTTGGATGCCACCTAGTTCTTTTGCCATCTGCTGGTTGTCCAAAAGTATATCTTTTGGTATGCGGCCATCTTTCATACGTTATGTGTGGCCAAGCCAATGGTCTACACTTATCTGAGCAGCATGTAGATGCTCAGGAGGTCTGTGCGAGTCATGACCAATTTTGTCCTTATGATGAGTAAACAAATAATTACCATTACCATCAGGTACCAACTGGCACAGCTGAACATCTCTCTCTACAATATTCTATCTCTACGGCTGTTTATAAATTGTGTTGTTGACTTTTTACCAAACCATTCTCTTAAACTGTCTTGTTCTGTTTCATTCTGTTTGCTATCTCTTCTTCCCTCAATATTTTTCCAGTTGTCACAATATACTCCAGTTGGTCCTTCTCACTGTATAGGGGTGAGGAGTGGAGAAGTCGGTGAGTAAACAAAGAAACGATAAGACAAGGTCATGAGGAAAAAAGACAATGAGACAGTAAGATGAAGTTCACGAGGATATGAAGCTCACGTGGGAGGCGTGAAAGTTACGATCAGAAAAGAGTGGGCTGTTGAGGATGATTGGTTAGGACGGAGAGGAAGTGATTATGATTGGACGAGAAACTCAAGATTTAAGGAAAAAACACAAAGGATCGAGAGCACTTGAGAGAAATCAGACCGGCAGAAAGTTACATTAGGCAGAGACGCTGAAACGGATACAGGGATGTAACGTAAGGAACAGTTAGTCGGACAGGATAGTGAGAAAACCGAAACGAAGACAGTTCGTCACAGTAGTAATGCGACAGAGTAGGGCCGATAGAAAATAGTTAAAATAGGAGAATTGTTCAATGGGAACAGTTGTTCAATGGGAACAGTTCACAAACAAATTAGTTGCGAGCGTAAATGAACCTAGAGCCCCAGTGGCAAGTGATAGGGCTGTAGGTTCGAGAAGTTGTATGAGTGCGCATCATTCAAGTGTGATTGACATGCTATGTCACGTGTGCAGTGTTGGCGCTCCGATAGTGGGCGAAATTCTTAAACTAGCGTGTTTTGTTATGTGTTCAGCAGGTGCAATATCTTTGCCTAGCGTAATCCATATAGGGAGAATCTCAACACCAGTAAAGTTGTCACGGCACAATAAGTATAACGCAGTAATAATAACAATAACAACAAAGACAGAAGTACTACAGCTACTAGCCAGGTCAAGGCTGAAGCGAGCTGCTTCCAGTTAGCCCGGAGAAAGGGGTCAGCATGAGGAAGTTAAGAGAGCAGTGCAGTAACAGCTGACCGGGAAGCATGGCGACCCCTTAACGCGGCGGAAACTGTTACACGTGTGGGACATGTCAAAGTGATTAATAAGTGCTGGAAATAACTGAAAGAACGGATGTCAACCCCATACAGAGAACTGACCGAATAAGTAAAAGATGATCGTCAGATATCAAGTTCCATCGCTACATCATCAGAATAAAACGAGGTTCGGTTACATCACATCATACTAATTATGGGAACTTACAATAAGTTTTACTAATTCTCACAAGAAAGATCTACTGTTGAAGCATTATTAGAATATTATTAAGAGGCGAAGGTGCGCCTTCCAGCACCAGAGCTGGAAGTTATCAGCGACCCACATATATTACATGCATATTATTAACACATACATTATATATATAATGTATTAGTTATATTTAGCTACACCTTGTGAGGTTGAACAGATAATCCCTTATCCTTCCTGTGCCGCGGATGTTACATAGGCCTTGTTGTGTTTTTTGCCATCTAGCTTTATTCATAGTTAGATGTTCGATCCTATCTAATGAGTCTATGCCCGCCAACTTTGTTTCTCTTATCAGTGCTCTTTTTAGAGTCTCTCTAGGTCTTCTTATTTTTCTGTATCCTAATGTTTCCCATAGAAGAGCCTGTTTTATAATTGTAATTGTCCTACACTGCGCTAAAAGAACTGTCTGACAACAATAGAGCTGTCGGTTAGTGACAGAAACAAGAAGAGAATGAATGGTACATAACACTTGTGTGAAAAGTTGAAAATCTTACTTTTCTTCTTGAATAACTGCCTCCTGTTCTGGTTCCTCTTCCTGAAGGTATAAAATAAAATAATTCATCTTCAACAGTATACACTTGCCATGCTAAAATAATAAGGTGATGAGAGCATTTATAACTGGGGTAAAATATCTACTGCTCCTGTTACAGTGTAGAGAGAGAGAGAGAGAAAAGAATAGAGAGAGCAGTTGTTTAACTCTTCAGTACGAAAGCTTTTTATCAATTTAGCGGTAAGATTCAGAGACAAAATTTGTCATGTTTTTAAACTATAATCTACATGTTTATTTTTATCTAACACTAACATATTATATATTAATTTTTAGATAACTAAAAAAGGAAATATATTTCACCAATACCAAGATGATACAAGACATAAAAAAGAATATGGTTTGATGACAGATTACACTATTAAAATTGAGAGTGACGCACAGTACGGTGAAACATATGGAGAGAGTTAATACATGAATTGATAGTTGTAATCTAGGGTTAATTTCAGCATCACACTATATTAAGTGGTAGCTATTTAAAAAGAGCTTACATCACTTCTATCATTTGCAATGATCAAAACAGAACTTTCAATACATCTACATGCTAATTACTTAATGAACTCAACACTGTAATGAAGGTTAATGAACTGGTGTGCTGTGTACAGAGGTCAGGTTTAATCTTATGACTAATGGCTTCTATATTCACTCAGCTTCAAATGGAGAGATTTTTTTCAGGGAAAGAAAGTAGGCGCAAGCAGTGCTAACCATAATACCTGATGAGTGTGCAGTTGGTTGACAAATATAGATACTAATACCAGGATCCACTAGATCCCATGGGGTGTATTGAAGTTCTTTATTTTCTTTTTATATTACCAGAGTGGATACAAATATCTAAATTTCACTATTTTACAAAAACATGATGAGTGAAAAGTTATTGCTGGGTTTTTTTTGTTTCCAAAATCACACAAATTGAGACCATATCATGTGCAAAATAAGTCAAGTTTATTTCTGATCAGTTTGTGAAAATTAAGCAAGTTGAAAGAATGTTTCATTTCCAAAGCTAAATCACAGTCAAACATAACACAACAAGAAGAAAATGTATAGAATCTTCTTTTTGTGATAGCTTACTTTTCTTCCTACTGCTTTACACAATATGTCATCTTCACGTCACATGAATAACAAAAAAATTACATTCAACAAACATACCTCTTCACAACTTTCTTCTTCTTCTTCATCTTCCTCGTCCTCTTCTTCTTTTGGAGCACTTGGAAGCTGGGAAAGAAAGAGCAGATAGGCTATAAATTATATAAATAAATGTCTGCATAGAAAACACTGCCAAAAATCTGTTATGAGAATAAAAGTTGACAAATGTACAAAGTAATCTCATTCAAGATTTCATGACTGTTCTGCCACTGTCTCTCATTCTTGCTCAATTTTTCACATTACCAAATAATTCAGTATGTGGTCTTAATTTTTTCATATTATTACATAATTCAGTATGTGGTCTTTCTACATATAAATTCACACAAGATAAGTGAAAAAGGTCTGGTACACATTTATATGCATATAAACTTCATTCAATGAGCTTCTTCATTTTTTAGTGTACAATATACAGTGGTAATAGTCGGCCATGAAATCTCAAAGATTACTATTCTTTATGCTACCTATCTTAATTTCCAGCTCTCTAAAACATTTCTTCCTACACATTTCTCACTAGTTCAATTAGACAAATGTAACTTCCATTACTTAATTTATGCGATAACTACAATATCTGCATAAACTTGTATCTCTACAATCTCTACAATTTATGTGAATCATTTTAGTTAGAACTTTAGAGAGATTCTTATCTTGCTGAACCAGCTGCCATTTGAGCATGGGCTTATCAATCGGACACCATGACAATGAATTCATGTGTGTTTAGGTTGTTTAATTTCAGTGTAAAGAGTGTTTCTGACATTTGAAGATGGAAGATATTTGAGGCCTCAAGCCTCAATCTTCAGCCATCACCTGCTAAGTGGGCATGGACACATTATGTTGCTAGTCTACCGCATGTTACCTCAAGCTGCGATATATGCACCTTTTGACCTGACATATCTGTCTCTGGCACATGTAAATTTTCAACTCTTAACAATTTTACCAGGCAGCAAAATGATTTTGGCCTACTCCTTTAGACTCTTAAAGTATCTTCAACAGGAGCAAAGTGCACTTAGTGTAGAGGTTTAAAGGAGAATATTAAGCTTATCCTATATCATTACATTTAATATTCTCCTTCAAAGTGCTACATCTTCTGTTGACTTTAACTGAGAGAGAAAAGCCACAAATAAACCACAGATTAGAGAGAAATTCCCAATGCATGCGGTGGGATTCAAACTCAGGAGCTTCATCTAGAGGATAATGTCTTACCTTTAGAACACCCAACCCCTGCTCAAGTAAGACTTTCAAGGAGAAGACGTGTGTATTCTTAAAATGTTTCTGTAAAGTCACTTAATAAATTATTTATATGAATGTCTCTAATGGAATCTAGTTCTTCTCATGGCTGCTTGCTCTAGTCTCCAAATAGTATTTTAGTTATAAACATTATGTACATGAATGAAGATATCCTGGGGAAACTACATTCCACTTTTATTCTAGAGATTGACATTTTATTGGAGTGGTTCAAAATTGGGCACTAAATAAAAAAAAACAAATAATCTAGAACAGTTCCTATTTATGCTATTGATACTTTTAGTCGAATAGAGTTTATGAGAAAAAATATTTCAAAATGTGTCATATTTAAACCTTTCTGATGTAAGATAATCATATAAAAAAAAAAAAAATAGTATCTACTAATATATCATCAACAAACAGCTGTGATTTGTAAATAAGAGCACCAGAAAACATTACTTTTAAAGTGAAACCTATTTTTCTAAGCTTGCAATGCAGTAATAGTCAATGAACAAAAACATCTCTTTTACAAATGATGCTAGATCTCTCTCCCTAGTAATATAAAAAAATAACTCATGAGATTAACATTATTTATCTGTAGAAACAATCTTTATGAAGGAATTTCATGAGATTTTAAGATTATCTCAAGGCATTCATCAGCAGAAAAAAACCTTATTAAATTTTCTTGAGTTTTTAATCATGTAAATTTGATTTTCTGTCCTGTTGCCATCATAGGGATAGAGACAACATCATGATGTAAGATGAGACAGTCACATGGACAAAACTTGTGTGTCCTGATTTGACATCTAAGCCAGCACCATCAATGATAACTGTCTCTAGCTTGCTTTTAGAAAATATGATTTTAAACAAAACATGTTCATGCTAGCATTACAGGTCTATGATCCTCACATTATGAAATAATTCACTGTAATTGTTGGTACTAACTTACAACAATATTATAGCTCTTACTATAGTGAGCATTTTTAAACAAAAGAGTTCACATAATGTCACATTTTTTTTTAATGCAGATGTTACAGTAATGTAATTATATATCAAAATTTGTAGAATTAATAAACTTATAAAAAATATTTGCAATCACACTTTTGCTAGTAAAGTGAAAAAAAAAAAATTATTTGATTAGTCTAATATTTCTAGAGCTAGGAGAATGAATCGGCAACCCCCTACACACACCTCAATATATGTTCCGCTGATCAATGTTTTTTTTTTTTTTAATCACACTTTATTAAAAATCTGAATTTTCATTGTGGTTAGCGGGGTAGAGTTCTGCCCTACCAAAGGAGGAGTAAGACATCTCCTTTCCTCCACTTCTTCGGGACACCCTTGGGTAAGGTGGAGACCCCGTTTAGCCCCCCTATCAGGGTTATGTGAAGCCATTGGAGCAGGTGGTGGAGATGATGTGGGAGCAGCCGAAAAGTAGTGCCGGTTATGGTCTCCACTCCGATGGCAGGCAGAGGATCTTATGTAGAGAGACAATGGCTGCGATCTTCAATTAGTACAGTCACTGCCAAGAAGGAAAGGAATGGCAAACTACCTTCTTATATTGCCTAGTATAATAATGACAAAACTACCTTCTTATATTGCCTAGTATAATAATGACAAAACTACCTTCTTATATTGCCTAGTATAATAATGACAAAACTACCTTCTTATATTGCCTAGTATAATAATGACAAAACTACCTTCTTATATTGCCTAGTATAATAATGACAAAACTACCTTCTTATATTGCCTAGTATAATAATGACAAAAATACCTTCTTATATTGCCTAGTATAATAATGACAAAACTACCTTCTTATATTGCCTAGTATAATAATGACAAAACTACCTTCTTATATTGCCTAGTATAATAATGACAAAACTACCTTCTTATATTGCCTAGTATAATAATGACAAAACTACCTTCTTATATTGCCTAGTATAATAATGACAAAACTACCTCTTATATTGCCTAGTATAATAATGACAAAACTACCTTCTTATATTGCCTAGTATAATAATGACAAAATACCTTCTTATATTGCCTAGTATAATAATGACAAAACTACCTTCTTATATCTCTATCTCTATCGTCCTTTCGAGCCGAAGACGGCACATAGGGCAGAGCCACAATCTTAAAAACAGAAACCTTGCATGCCAAAGTGGCACATATTGCAGAGAGTTATGGAAACAGCTTCTTATATACTAGTATAATAATGACAAAACTACCTTCTTATATTGCCTAGTATAATAATGACAAACTACCTTCTTATATTGCCTAGTATAATAATGACAAAACTACCTTCTTATATTGTCTAGTATAATAATGACAAAACACAACTTAACCCTTTCCGGACTATTATCCGACACCTCGGTTCCATAAACCGATCATTTCCAACCACTCACCGACACGTCGGTTTATTTTGGGTGTAGCTGAATATTTGATTCGTTTTCACTGATTTTCGTTTTTATTTCAACCAATACTTGATTTCCAGAAGTAGGAGAGTTCTCACTTTCACTTTCTGCTGATAGCCGCATGGTCTGAGTTTCGACAGTTGGAAAATTTTTAATTTATATTCATTATTTCTCAAATTTTTTTCACATAATAGCCACGCCCACTGTTGATACTTCTTGCAGTCGACCAAAACGATATAGTGTGGAACAAACTAGATCTATGTTCGAAACATTGTTATTGAGTGATTCAGAAATAGAGTATTCATAGTATTTATACTCGGACAATAATTTTGTTGTGATAATGGGTCGGCGGAATATTGGTAAAAGTTATGATAAAAGGTAAGATGATCTGCCTTAGGTTTAGCTAGTGGGTCCCGTCTATTCCAGCACTATCAGTGTCTCAGAGGAATCAAGTGGTAGTTATTCTGATAACGAAACTGGTACAGTCGAACCTGGTCTTAGGACCACCTGTTTAAAGCGTTTCCCTGGTTATAGGACCGGGTCTACAATTTCCCCGAGTTTTTTTACTATATGCTAACACTGATTACGGCGCTCACCGTATGACGCGACCAGAGACCAGGCTAATTAACCGCCGCCAATGTTATTTATCCCGTTTACGACGACCAGCCAGTCCTTCGTCTCGCTAGGAGCATAAACGATCGACACAGGTGTCTACAGGTGTTGATGTTTTCCCGTATTTAGTGAGTCCCAGATTACAGTGGGACGTGTTACGTTTATCAGTCAATACTGGTGCAGACACAGATCTATGATTCGTGAAGTGACATCACTTCGCGGTTCCGTCTAGACCAGAGTAGACCATTGCGTGGCCCGTATAAATTACAGGAATTAACTAAAGAATTAGTCATTGCCCGCTTAGAGTGTATTCATGTACATGTACAGTATCTCAGTGAATTATTTTTGTGGATTTTAAAAGTGTTACACACAATATAGGAAATGGCCAGTGTCAAAAGTGTAAAACCAAAAGCATTAACGCTGGAAGAACGAATATCAGTGATTCGACAAAATCAGCAAGGTAAAGTTCGCGATTATTGGCAGAACAGTTTGAGTGGGAAAGACACAGATTTTACGTACGTTAAAGAGAAAAGCCGAGTATATGAATGACTTTGAAAATAATGCACCAAGTATGAAAAGAAGGAATAGCAGGAAAACGGGAAATGAAGACATAAATACACTTTGTTGGAAATGGTGTCAATCAGCACTTGCACGAAAAATTCCGTTATCTGGGCCGATGATCAAAGAACGAGCTTTACAGTTGCAAAAGAATTGGAAAACTCAGTCTTTAAAGCATCGAACGGCTGGTTAGAGGCCTTCATTAAAAGACACAATCTTGTGTTTGGTAAGCAATGTGGCGAAGTCGGTGATTCAGATATGAGTGCTGCGGCTGACTGGACTTCTAAATTATCCGAGATATGCTATGGTTACGCTGCTCAAGACATTTTTAATTTAGATGAAACCGGGTTATTTTTCAAAGCGACTACGGACAAAACATTTTTTTGTCAAAGGAGAAAAATGCGCTGGGTAAAAAAGCAAAGAGCGAATAACAGTGATGCTATGCACTAACATGTTGGGGAACGAGAACCGGCTTTAGTGATTGGGAAAGCAGCTAACCCTAGGATTTTTAAAAACATCAACATAAACACACTGCCAGTGATTTACAGAAACAACAAAAAGGCATGGATGACTGCAGCTATATTTGAAGATTGGCTGAAAAGTTTTGACCGTAAGATGCAGAAAAAAAAGCGCCACATTATTTTATTTGTTGACAACGCTACCTGTCATCCCAAGATCGAACTACAGAATGTTAAGCTGCAGTTTCTGCCACCCAACACAACTGCATTAGTTCAACCCCTAGACCAGGGTGTCATTCAGACATTTTAAATTAAAGTTTAGACAAAAACAGCTTCTACATCTTATCACAGTCATGGAATCAAACAAGGATGCTTCCGGAACCGAACTCATGAAACAGGTCAATTTACTGGATGTAGTCTACTGATTGCTGCAGCATGGAAAGAAGTGGACAACTCAACCATCCTTAAGTGTTTCTGTAAAGCAGGTTTTCATTGTCCTGCTGAAACACACGCATATTCTCTGACGCACATGGAATCTGCATCAAAGACCGACGTGCAAATTGTTTCTACTGCAATTTCTACTGCTTTGGATAACCTTTCAAAAGATTGTTTGGATACCAATTGACAGACATCTCCATGATTGATTCAGGGCTCAAACTTGCAACACAATAGAAACAAACTGGGATCTTCCTGCCACTGCAATTTAGCTGCTGAGGATGTGAATAGTGAATCATACAACGAACAAGATTCTACTGACATTGAGAAAACATACACTATCGCAGATGCACATAATGCTTTGGAGCTTCTGCGCACCTATTCAATAACAAACGGGGAGATCTGACATACTAGACGTTATCATGGACTTGAGAGAAAAATTGAACTTATCGTTTATTTCATCTGTCAAACAACAGACTACCATATTGGATTTTTTTTCAAGTCAAAAGTGATACATGTACAGTATAAGTGGAATCTGTGTATGTGTGTTTTATTTTTGTGTGTTTAACTATCGTGTTTTATGAAAAGTGTCCAACCAGTGGCTATTGTAGACCGACATGTGCACTATGTTCTACTCATGGATTACGCTGATTTGCAGGTTAGTTTTCATAGTGCTTAGGATAAAATTTTTTTTATCGCTCTATTTATTATGTGAAACCTGTGAGGCAGGACCACCTGTCCTATGGGACCAGTTTTTTGAAAGTCCCGTGAATGGTCCGCCTTAGACAGGTTCGACTGTACTTTAGGGACATATCACACAAAATAAGTCCAGTTGTGTAAATAAAAATAATAAACTTGACTTGTAAATATTATTGTTCTGACGTCACATAAATTTATAATATTTTCATTTTGGGATCATTTACAAAAATGTACATAATTTCGTTATTTGTGGACATAAATTAATCAAATAAACTGTATTTTGGAGGAATTTGGATTATGTTGTGTAATATTTCAAGACAAATGGATAGCAACACATATAAACATGGAAAAGGGTAAGTGAATTACAATATTTTAAATGATCCACCTTGAATATTTTATATTTAAAAAAATATTTTATTCCTTTAAATAATCACATATCATAAATATATTGCTATTTTCATTTTCTATATCCATTTCCCTTTCCGGTGATGTATAACACATGCCACATTTATCTAAATTATTGTGTGAAGTAGTCAAATGAAAAAGGTATATAGTAAAATTTCTGGAAACAGGACCTAACTAACTAACCTGGTCCAAATCTGAAATTCCTGTTTCCTGTTCTGGTCCTGAAAGACTTAATATCTATGTAAATACTGGATAGCTTGGTGTCATGGCACGGAAAACAGTCAACAACAGAACTGATACGATGTACTATAGATAGAAGATTGTGGAAGGATATGATCGCCTATGCCATCCGGTACGTCACATGATGATGATGAACTTTCATTCATACTGGTGGTTAAACAGATCTACATTTTTAACAGAAATCTATGACTGGCATAATTGTGAGGCTTGCTTGGCCGAAAAATATATCTTACATTCATGAGGAAGCCATTTTTATATCGTTGAAAATATACTTACTTGAAAAAAGCACGATGATTAACGATTAAAAATCACATTAGCTACAAAACACACCAAAATCACATGTAAGCTATTTTGAATATCCAGAAATGACTTTCAAAATATTGGAATGAATGAAATACATAAGAATTTTATTTAACTCTGAACTTATAGACTTATTATTGTACAATTATTAGATGGGTAGTATATGACGGATACATATTCTGCAGCTAAAATTAGCTGAGCCATATAGAAAGAGTTAATGAGGCAAAGAAGCACCAAAATGATAGTGTCTTGAACTTACTTGGGATTCATTTCTAGCCAGGCCTCCAACTGGCTTGCTAAGGGAGCTTGGTCTCCAGACAAGACTGTACCAGTCTCTGGGTCCATCACTTTCACCCTCCTGTCTTCCTGATTTGACTCATCATCAGCGGTCTATGGAAGCAAATCATAGAAACCATTTCATTACATTTTATATCACGTAAAATAATAAACAGTTTTATCAAAGAAAGAAAGAAAGACAGAAATAAATAAAGAAAAAAAAATCCCCCAAGAAACAACTAATAAAATGGTTAGGCTATGTGATAAGGCAGAAAGATCAAAACACAGCACAAGGAGCTTAAATAAACGTTGTGAAAAAACCAGATCCAAGGCTAACCACAAAAAGATGGGATTGGTGAAATTTTAGAAAGACTAGGAAACATAACAGCAGCAGAGGTGAACAGAAGGGAAAAGACTGCAAATTATATCTCTCCTCGACCCCGAAAAGCAAATGTGGAAGGAAAGAAGAAACACATAGAATTCTTGTATGTTGCTTTATATGTGACGGGACACCACATACAAATCTATCTTTCATTCGCCTGAAGTATTGTCTATATTTGCAAAGTCGTTTCCTGTATAAATGTTACTGTCACCTGTAATTCTTGCAGTGGCCCATATAGTTTTGTCTGAAGTTTTGTATCTATGGGCAATGAATTTTCCTCAATCTACTATTTTCAGTACAGTCTTGAAGTATATGTTCAGCAGTCTGGGTTGGAAGTCACATTGATCGAGAAGGGATACGAGCAAAGAAATTAGAATCAGACTGGCTAAAGCAGCAATGTCTTTCAGAAGCCTTGAAAAGTTGTGGAAATCAAAACTCATTAGCACAAACACAAAACTTAGGCTATTCAAATCAAATGTACTATCAACCCTTACGTATGCGTGTGAAAGCTGGAAACAACAAGAGATATAGAAACAAAGTTGAACGCATTCGAAAATAAATGTCTAAGGAAAATACTTGGTATAGAATGGAACGAATTCAAAACAAACGAGGAAATTAGATAAATCGCCAATCAACCACTAATATCTTCAGTAATAAAGAAAAGACGATGGTCATACGTTGGACATGTGATGAGAAGAGATAATAATCGAATAGCAAAGCAAGCCCTCATATGGGAAACAACAGGTAAAAGAAAAAGAGGAAGACCCAGGAGACACTGAGAAGAACATTGATGAGAGAGGCAAGAGCAGCAGGAATCGGCTCCCTCAATGAGATAGAACTGCTTGCACAGAACAGAGACAGATGGCGAGATTTGATAAAATATCTTTAAAAGAAAACTGCTAGAACAAAATTCATATAGGAGAAGGTGTATCTGTCTACGCCCTATGGGCCGGTTACGGCTCGAAAGGTCAATAGAATAGAATAGAATAGAAAATAGTCTGGGTTGCCTGTCCACATGTACATGTAGCTGAGATGCCAATCTTGAACTTTGTATACATGTGACTGTGGAGTCAATTGTGCTCCACCCTGAGGTGTATAATGATAACTTGTTCCCACCTATTCATATCACGAAAGGCACCTCGACCAGGGGTCCGTGGTCTTCTGACCGATTTGATTATCTGTATCCCTGATTGTGTGCCTGCCTCACCCTCCTCTGCCAGATGATCTACTTTCTCACTTCCCGGTTTTCCGCAATGAGATGGGATCCACTGCAGAGTGACCCTGTGCACCCACACAGTTCAGTCAAAAAGGTCTGCAGATGTGACAATTTTCTGGATTGCAGTGACTGGAGTGCTGATCTTGCATCTGTCAAAAACACTATAGGCTGTGGGCCAAGACCACCGTTCAGCAGCTTTTCCACTGCCAACTCTCGCCTGGATCTCTGCATCACAATTGTGACAACACCTTCCTGTTGCCATTTTATCCACATCCCTAGTGCAAACTGGGCACTCCAAGCCCATTCCCGCTCCCCCATTATCCACTGCATCCCGAGCTGATGCATCTGTGTACACTCTTCATCCAAGAAACTAAGAGTGATTGTTCTATGCTGTAGATCACTCCGCCCCTCCTTGTCAGAGCATTCCCCCCACTCCTGTCCATATTTGTATTGACAATCCGGATTCCTCTGTCCAGGGAGTCTGCTCTGTCATGGACAGTAGGGGATGATAACCCTTGGTATGTCTGGTGCTAAATGAATTTGTAGACAAATACCAGGCATACATATCTAATACAAATATATTTAAAAAAAAAACTCCATGCACGCACGCACACATACACACTCTTGCTTACATTTAATA
Organism: Megaustenia siamemsis; assembly: GCA_032433765.1. Taxonomy (NCBI): domain Eukaryota; kingdom Metazoa; phylum Mollusca; class Gastropoda; order Stylommatophora; family Ariophantidae; genus Megaustenia; species Megaustenia siamemsis. The sequence continues at coordinate 45,739,854 of JAVIAB010000160.1, read as the reverse complement.
CGGTTATATAGCAAATGTGGCACTCAAAAAAAAAAATATATGACTTTCATTTCTACTCACAGAAATTATTAAAGTGTACTGTTGTATAAACAAATATAGTTTTTCAATGTTAATATGAGAGATTAAGCGTCATGATTTCAGCTGATTGTAATATATTAGTACAGTCGAACCTGTCTAAGGCGACCATTCACGGGACTTTCAAAAACTGGTCCCATAGGACAGGTGGTCCTGCCTCACAGGTTTCACATAATAAATAGAGCGATAAAAAAATTTTTATCCTAAGCACTATGAAAACTAACCTGCAAATCAGCGTAATCCATGAGTAGAACATAGTGCACATGTCGGTCTACAATAGCCACTGGTTGGACACTTTTCATAAACACGATAGTTAAACACACAAAATAAAACACACATACACAGATTCCACTTATACTGTACATGTATCACTTTTGACTTGAAAAAAAATCCAATATGGTAGTCTGTTGTTTGACAGATGAAATAAACGATAAGTTCAATTTTTCTCTCAAGTCCATGATAACGTCTAGTATGTCAGATCTCCCGTTTGTTATTGAATAGGTGCGCAGAAGCTCCACAGCATTATGTGCATCTGCGATAGTGTATGTTTTCTCAATGTCAGTAGAATCTTGTTCGTTGTCTGATTCACTATTCACATCCTCAGCAGCTAAAATTGCAGTGGCAGGAAGATCCCAGTTTGTTTCTATTGTGTTGCAAGTTTGGAGCCCTGAATCAATCATGGAGATGTCTGTCAATTGGTATCCAAACAATTCTTTTGAAAGGTTATCCAAAGCAGTAGAAATTGCAGTAGAAACAGTTTGCACGTCGGTCTTTGATGCAGATTCCATGTGCGTCAGAGAATATGCGTGTGTTTCAGCAGGACAATGAAAACCTGCTTTACAGAAACACTTAAGGATGGTTGAGTTGTCCACTTCTTTCCATGCTGCAGCAATCCAGTAGACTACATCCAGTAAATTGACCTGTTTCATGAGTTCGGTTCCGGAAGCATCCTTGTTTGATTCCATGACTGTGATAAGATGTAGAAGCTGTTTTTGTCTAAACTTTAATTTAAATGTCTGAATGACACCCTGGTCTAGGGGTTGAACTAATGCAGTTGTGTTGGTGGCAGAAACTGCAGCTTAACATTCTGTAGTTCGATCTTGGGATGACAGGTAGCGTTGTCAACAAATAAAATAATGTGGCGCTTTTTTTTCTGCATCTTACGGTCAAAACTTTTCAGCCAATCTTCAAATATAGCTGCAGTCATCCATGCCTTTTTGTTGTTTCTGTAAATCACTGGCAGTGTGTTTATGTTGATGTTTTTAAAAATCCTAGGGTTAGCTGCTTTCCCAATCACTAAAGCCGGTTCTCGTTCCCCCAACATGTTAGTGCATAGCATCACTGTTATTCGCTCTTTGCTTTTTTTACCCCCAGCGCATTTTTCTCCTTTGACAAAAAATGCTTTGTCCGTAGTCACTTTGAAAAATAACCCGGTTTCATCTAAATTAAAAATGTCTTGAGCAGCGTAACCATAGCATATCTCGGATAATTTAGAAGTCCAGTCAGCCGCAGCACTCATATCTGAATCACCGACTTCGCCACATTGCTTACCAAACACAAGATTGTGTCTTTTAATGAAGGCCTCTAACCAGCCATTCGATGCTTTAAAGACTGAGTTTTCCAATTCTTTTGCAAACTGTAAAGCTCGTTCTTTGATCATCGGCCCAGATAACGGAATTTTTCGCGCAAGTGCTGATTGACACCATTTCCAACAAAGTGTATTTATGTCTTCATTCCCGTTTTCCTGCTATTCCTTCTTTTCATACTTGGTGCATTATTTTCAAAGTCATTCATATACTCGGCTTTTCTCTTTAACGTACGTAAAATCTGTGTCTTTCACACTCCAAACTGTTCTGCCAATAATCGCGAACTTTTACCTTGCTGATTTTGTCGAATCACTGATATTCGTTCTTCCAGCGTTAATGCTTTTGGTTTTACACTTTTGACACTGGCCATTTCTTATATTGTGTGTAACACTTTTAAAATCCACAAAAATAATTCACTGAGATACTGTACATGTACGTGAATACACTCTAAGCGGGCAATGACTAATTCTTTAGTTAACTCCTGTAATTATACGGGCCACGCAATGGTCTACTCTGGTCTAGACGGAACCGCGAAGTGATGTCACTTCACGAATCATAGATCTGTGTCTGCCGTGTTTCTCACACCAGTATTGACTGATAAACGTAACACGTCCCACTGTAATCTGGGACTCACTAAATACGGGAAAAACATCGACACCTGTAGACACCTGTGTCGATCGTTTATGGCTCCCAGCGAGACGAAGGACTGGCTGGTTGTCGTAAACGGGATAAATAACATGGCGGCGGTTAATTAGCCTGGTCTCTGGTCGCGTCATACGGTGAGCGCCGTAATCAGTGTTAGCATATAGTAAAAAAACTCGGGGAAATTGTAGACCCGGTCCTATAACCAGGGAAACACTTTAAACAGGTGGTCCTAAGACCAGGTTCGACTGTATATAACTTACGGCACTGGTGCAGCAAGCACAAAAGCTTAGATCTACATCAAATACAATTTTCACAAAATTGAAGCACTCAAAAAAATTATGACTCACTTTTACTCACAGAAATTATTCAATTATATTGTTGTATAAACAAATATAGTTGCTCAATACATTATGACTATGCTAATGACTCCCAAAAAGCCACTCACATACATATATAATTTCACTCTTATTCTCACCGTAGCATGGTGATTGTATAACCCCTCATGGTGTCATAACTCATTCTAACCTAAATTGTAAGATCTTATACCCTGTATTCATGCAGTAACTCATTCTCATCGTTACCTTAACCTTTATGGTCTTATACTTAATGACTTTATAATGATAAACAAATTTAAAAGACCAAACACCAAAATATTTATTGATACCGTTCCCCCATAATCTCAACTACCCCAGGTAGCTTCCAGTCAACACTATCATTTTCAGCCAATTCTTATTCAAGGTCATTTATAAAAAGGCTCTCTAGTCACACCATTTACTCTGAACTTTTCTTATCCCTAGATTACGACACTTAGTAAAAATTACTGCATTGAAACACAAATTGTTCTAAATTTGACATTGTGCAGTGTTCAAATATTTCCCTCTTCCATATATCTTCCTAATTACCACTTTTGGTGACCCCTGGGTGTTGGATTTGCTTCCATTGTTGTTGAATTTCCCCCCCCCCCCCTTCCTCCCATTTCATGAGGTATGATCTCATATAATGCAAAAAGAAATTTGCCAATTTTCAAGCAATTGGTCCATTTTCGGTGACCAGGAAATTTCCTCAGTCATCGGCTGACATCAAATAACTCTTTGGTAATTAGGTAAGTGCAGCGAATAACATTATGAAGTAGCAGAACATACTGACAGCATCTGTACCAATAGACATTGTAACACGTCCGACACCTGCTGTCAAATACAGGTCATGAATCAACTTTAGACAGGAAATCAAAGTTCCCCATGTCTCTCCTAGTGTAAAAACACAGCAGTGTGTAAAAAAATACAAAGAAAACACTATTTTTATAGCTCCTAATGTTATAGTTAACCTTAGATTACAATCCTAGGTGTGAGGATCGTAATTACATTTCATTGTACCAAAAAATTACTTACAAAAAATTATGCTTAATTTTAACATTAGGAGCACTAAAAATAGTATTTTATTTGAATTTTTGACATACATTTGTGTTTTTACCAAAGTAGACACACAGGGAATTTGGGTTTCCTGTCTCAGGTTGCTTGCTTGCTTGCATTTGCCTGATGACTAAAGAGTACACCTCTTTGTCATCCACCCTTAAAAGGATGAAGTGGGCATGTCTGTGTTGTGTTGAAGTTTGCAGTATAACTGTGATATTTGCGCCTTTTGGCCCAACACATCTGACTTCAGCACATGTCTCAGGTTGATTTATGACCCAAAACTGACCGCTCGGGCCGGATGTGTTAACATTATCTACCGGTACTGTCGCTGTTAGTTCGTCAGATGTTCGCCTACTTCGCAGCATTATTCGCTGGATTTCCCAAGTTACAAAGGATTACTTGATGTCAGCCAATGACCGATGAAATTTACCGGGTCACAACAATAACAGAAATGAAAGAAGATCATTTTTTTTTTATTATAGGATCGTATCTCACAACAGGAAAACACAAAAAAATCCTACAAATCCAAGACTTAGGGGGGATGCACACATCAAACTATCAAATTTTGAACAATTTGTGTTCTGATGCAATAATTTTTATTATGTATAATAATCTAAGGTTAAGTGGTAGTAATTATTACTATTGTATCACAAAAAAGTCAGCCACAGATAGTCACGTAATTAAAGGTTAATCTCTATGACTAAAAAAAATGTTTCATTTATGTCCTTATGCCACAATTTGTTGGTTCATTTCTTTTGACAGTTTACTGTAACGATTTCAAATTTACAAATATTCTTTTTAACAAGCAAATTACCAACATGCATAAAAGAAATTTGGGAACCAAGTTAGTAAAGCAAGCTGTAAAGTCAAAGCAGCAATGTAAAAACAATGGAGAATTTCTTTTTGATCACAAAATTAAAATATAAATAAATATTTAAATATTAGAGCAAGCGCTATTGCATTTCTTAAGCTATAAATTACATCTACAAAAAAATTACTAATTATATTTAGAAAAAAAATAACACACATAGTAGTATAATAGAAAAATTTTAAGTTAATGCAAAGGACAATGAAGCATAATGATTTCTTTTGGCAACAACTTCTGGAGAATCACTAAAGAATACTGAAATGTCAATTTTTTTTTTCAAAGTCGGTCAATTAAAGAGTGCTAACTTACTTCAGCTCTACAACTTCATAATTCATCCCTTTCAAACACATTCAGAAAACATAAAAAAACTTCAAGCTAAAACATGACATTACATAAGTTCAAGTGTGAACACTGAAGATAAATGTCTAATCAACAGGGTACTGCTACATTCATTATACACAATATAATAGTAAGTAAAGTACCCCCGTCACGCCAAGTGGCGTATAGGGAAATATGGTGTTAGTGACCATAAATTTTACAGACCTTCAGCACATGATTTTTGGGGTAATGGGTCGGTATTACGCCCGTGCTGCTTTACTTTCCCAGAAAAAAAAATCAGGTACCCATTTAAGGCTGGGTGAACCTGGAAGTCGTCGGTTGGGATCGAACCCTACCCCTTGTCCTTTGTAGTCCAGTTCACTAACCACTGAGCTATCACGGCTCACTACACAATATAATAGAACATCAGTAAATTTAATAAATTCCCAATACATTTTGTATGATACACAATGGGGCTATCACTTATCACTGAAATAGCTATAACCACTATTGTCCAACAAGGAAATAACACTAGAGGCAAAACGGGCACTGCACAATACAATCTTCATCCCAAAGTTGTGCTACCAATGCCAGACCTGGACCCTAGATGCAAGAACAATAAGAAAAATAACCTCTACTGAGATGAAATGTGTTAGTCGAATGACAGAAAACAGCCTGAGAGGAAAGATCAGAAAGGAACAACTGAGAAAAAGGCTAGGAATAGCCCCCGCATAGAATATATAAAGAAACAACAGATAAAATGGTTTGGCCACGTGACAAGGCAGAGTGATCAAAAACACAACACAACTAGCTTTCAATAAGCATTGCGAGAACACCAGATCCAAGGGTCGACCACTAACATCAATAACATCAAAAAGGTCAAACATCACAAGGGTCAATAAGCATAACAGCAGCAGAAGCAAACAGAAGAGCAAAAGATCACAAATTATTCTCCCCTCGGCGCTGAAAGGCAACTGATGAAGGAAAGAAGATGACACAAACGGGAATTTTTTTTTTTATTTAAGGATGGACTAAAATAGCTGAAATGGGTACCAGAGATTATGTTCTATGAAAGTAGGGCAGCCTGGTGAGATAACCACACGCAAATAGAATGTACCAACAGCCTTGAAAAAAAAAAAGGCATTAACACAACATTCCCTAAATGCCTGAAGACACGGAGGACACCCGTTTACTAAAGTAGCCTAGAAGTGTGTGTGTGCAAAGTTCAACGGGGCATGCCGGCAATTAACAAAAAAGTATAAAAATATATGAAAAAAATTATTACTCACAAGAATGCCAACATTATTTCATAAAACATTTACATTAAGCAAAAACTTATATAAAACATTCACATTAAGCAGAAACTTTTTAAAACATTCAACCACTTTATTTTTGTAAAATCAAGTTCTGTATTTATTAATAAGCACAATCCAGCAATGATCACTAATTTCACTCATTGAATCTAATAAAATTTGTTCAATATTTTGCATTTTCATTTTAAGACATGAAGATAATGCCAAGTGGTGTGTGAAAGAAGAATATTGAAGGAGAGTTTTTTTTTAAATGTGTATTTCATGAAAAAAAAATTATAAAAAAGTGAAAATAATTTAACCTTTATCAGCAGTGTCAGCCACAATATATGGCTCATGGGTTGTCATAGATTTATTCAAGACAATATATAGAGTAGTAGAGAATAGTGACCTTCCAGGTATGTTGTAAGAGGCGACTAAGGAGGTTGATCGATGGCTTGACAAGCTGTCATTGTAAAAAGTATTGTTATGGAAACAGCCATAGATTTTGGAAGCAGTGATCTCTGCAATATGTGCCATTTTGGCACACAAGGTTTCTGTTTTTGAGATTATGGTTCTGCCCTATGTGCCGTCTTCGGCTCGAAAGGACAATAGATAGATAGATATATAGAGTTGCCAATATGTTTCCATTTTAAACAATATTGTAGTTTTAATCTATTCAGCCTTTGAAATTTAAATGCAAGGTTATTTCATGGAGATCTCCGGAGCACAATACTAGAATTTGGTCATTTTGAAACTATCTATATATGAAGTTCCTGTGTGTTACCGGGGCCTCATTATGAGGGAAGTAAAGAATAGTGACATTGTGACCTTCCAGGCATGTCATAAGAGGAGACTAAGGGGGTTGATCGATGGCTTGACAAGCTGTCATTGTAAAAAGTATTGTTATAGAAACAGCACCATATATTTTAGAGCATTGATCTCTGCAATATGTGCCATTTTGGCACGCAAGGTTTCTGTTTTTGAGATTGTGGTTCTGCCCTATGTGCCGTTTTCGGCTCGAAAGGACAATAGATAGATATATAAAGGTAAAAGCATTAGCATTTTGTGTTTTTAGTACTTTAGTAGGAGAAACAAATTACCACTCCTTCCACTATAAATGGTCATAAGTGTTATTTGTTTGTGCTTCAGTTATGATGACATTCATCTCAATTGTGTAAATATGAATATACTATGCAAGGAAAGTCATCTGTGGCGTTTAATGTAGTATTTGTATTTTGGATTAACTTCAAATAGGTTGGTTAAGTTTCTTATTTTGCTATTTAAATTGTTTCCTCATTCCAGCATATTTAACATGTCACTTTCTTTATGCAGCTATCTTACAATATCATAAGCACAAAAGCATTCATCCATGAACATTTGATACATGATTGAACAATGAAAACTAACTTCTCTCAAATAACGAGCACTATATTTTTGGAAACCTTGAACCTTAAAGCACATTTCTAATTTACAATCATTTTAAACTAGTTACTCTTTGGAGACGGAAGAAAACAATAGCTTATGAAAGATATCTTGGAAGTGAAAATACTTGGTGATCAAGGTAGACGGGATAAAAGACCAAAATGGACTAATAACATCCAGAGATGATCAGAAGAATTTATGACTGCATGTACCAACAAAGCAAGAGATAAATGATGTTCTAATGTAGTCAATTCCTCATGCACTAGATGAATAATTTTAATTAAGGGGTGGTGGCTGACTACTTAGTCAGCTCATTATTGATTAGTAGGTTCCTTTTTTAATTCCATACATGGAAATTTATTATTTTGTGTATATATATATATATATATATATATATATATATATATATATATATATATATATTTTGGACAGACATGGCTTGAGGTTTATCCAGCCCCTGAAAATGGGTATCAGAGAATATTTATTTTGGGGGAAATAGGGTGGCGTGATGAAGATACAAATCACATCACCCAAGGAAAGTGCCGTTGCTAGTGCACGCGTGTGCATGCATGCACACACACACACACGCATGGTACATAGGGCAGAACCATAATCTCAAAAACAGAAACCTTGCGAGCCAAAATAGCACATATTGCAGAGATCACTGCTTCTAAAATCTATGGCTCTGTTTCTATAACAATACTTTTTACAATGACAGCTTGTCAAGTTATCAATCTTTTTATAAATCAATCCTTAGTCGCCTCTTACGACATGCCTGGAAGGTCACAGTGTCACTATTCTTTACTCCCTCATAATTACACATGGTTTTTTGTTAGTATTTTTTCTGATGGTATCGTAAAAAAGTGACTTACAGACAGGTATTGTAATCTAGGGTTAATAATGTGATCAATAAGGTAAAGTGTTGTTTGTGATGTTCACTGAGTCTATATCTGAAAGACCAAAATACAACACAACAAGCATTCAATAAATACTATGACAACACCAGACCCCAAGGTCAACCATGAAAAAAGATGGACTGATAGGAAATTTGAGACACTAGGAAACATAGCAGCAGGGGAGGCTAAGAGAGAAGCAAAAGACCACAAACTTTGTCTCCTCTTGACAATGAAAGCTGAATTAGGAAAGAAAGAAGAACTGATTCTATACTACACAATGTGATCATTAGAGCAGTCTTTTTCGTCTCCTTGTTGATCTATGTAGGTGTAAAGCAAATATTTATAACTGAAAAACCAATAGGACTATTCATACAATTCAGCATTTTGTATTAATTGAACTTCATCAAGCAGGATAAGAAACTAACAAATGTAGATATTTTGTCCTTGTTTGCATCTAAGTGAAAAATGTAAACACAAAGATGCAGCTTTATGTATTGTTCATAAAATCATTTATTTTCAATTATTTCACTGGCTGTAATGGTAAATGAGCATTATAGGTGTCCAATTTTTGTAAAGTCCAATAATGAAGATAAGATATAATAGAAAGCAAAGAATACATGTGAAATTAGTGACCATGGTCAAAAGCATGGTGACTGGAGGAAAAAAATACTGATTGCAGAAAAGTCATGATTTTATCAAAACTTTGCAAACAAAGAGTATTGGTGGTACCAGGTTTGAATTGTTTGTATTTCCTTTTATATAATTATTTCATTATTATTATTGTTACTTAATTATTAAAAGGACAACAAAAAAAGGGGGTAAAAAAAAAAGAAAATAACATTAATACATAAAATTGCCATTATAAGTAAAAATAATATATTTAATATAGTACACAACAGAAAATATTAATGATTATATATATATATATATATATATATATATATATATATATATATATATATATATATATATATATATATATATATATATTATATATATATATATATATATGTTGTGTCATATTTCAAACAACTGATTGGAAACAAATTTACTCTCCCTCCCCAACACATGAAATAATGAAAATTGACAAGCTGCAAACCTATAAAAATCTTTAAGCAAATCCCATTTCAGCTGATGTTTCACAATACAACACGTGAGACAAAATGTGAAACACAAACTATGAAAAACGACTGAGTTTTAAAGAATAAAAAAAATAATTAGTCACAGAAGGCAGGTGTGACTTACAGAATCTCCCTTTCAATATTGTTTACAGAGTTCTGAAACAATGCATTTTTTATGTTTCACCTACTTACACTAGATCATCTCTCCATTTCTTACTTACGTGTGTTTCTTCTTCTTCTACCTTTCAGCTACCTGTGGAGCATAGGTCTTCAACAAGCCAAGCCGTTCTGTTTCTTGCCATCTCTGCTTCTGTCTGTCTTCCAAGAATATTTGGTCTTCCTCTTTGTCTTTTTCCTTGGGATTCCAAAAAAAGAGCTGTTGTGTAATACTCTTAGTTGACTTCTGTAGCGTGTGTCCCATCCAGCACCATCGTCTTCACTGTAACTATTTATCTGCTGGTATTTGACTGGTACTTTTCCATAACACCATGTTAGTGATTTTTATCCTGCCAATTCCATCCTTTTATTCTGCATAAGCATCCATTAATGAAAGTCTGTATCTTCATGATTGTCATTTTTACATGTTTCACAGCCATCTAATAAGACTGACTTAACATTGGAGTTGAAAATTTTATTTAGTATTTAACCTAATTCTTTGGCCTTCCATATGTTTCCCAGTGCAACAATTTACAGTGTGTTTGCTATGTATTAAAAGATGCACTGCACTCTTTTGAGGGAAGAACTTGAGGGAAGAAAAAAAAATGAAGGTTTCAATTGTTTCTTCTTCTCAGCATTCAGCCATCAAGTGGGCATGGGTGCACTGTGTTACTAGTTTATGGAATATCTACAATAAACATGTCTTTTAACCTGACACATCCATCTTTGGCATGGTTAGGCTTGCTTAACAATCTTTCCTGAGCATGGCCATTTTTGGCCTACTCTTTTAGACTTTTAACTGCCAAGAGTTCTTAAAGTAGGGCATAGTAGCAGAGAGACAGAAAAAACTAGAAGCTGTGTGCTAGATATTGCAGGCAAGCTGAGATTGAATGCTGCAGAAGCTGGACCATTTCAAAACTGAGGAATATTCAGTGTATTTGAGATGAGTCAAGTATCAATAGGGGCAAGCTAGATGACAATTATCCATTTTATGAAAATAAACAGGGATAGCACTACATGTCAACATTGTGGACAAGTCAACCTATGACAATCTGCCCCATCAAAGCAAGATACAGAGTGGAATGGCGCTCCATCGTAGCCAACATTTGATGCGGAGACGGCACTCAATGATGATGAGCACTACATGAGAATTCAAACATTTATATTACATTAAAATTATATTAAGCAGTGCTTTCTTTTTTCTTTTAAATAAAAGTTTACTGGAACTCTATCCTCCCATCCCACATAAAGTGAGAATATCATTATATACAAGCTCTGATTAAATTACATGTGTATTATTGTTAACAATTACAATAACCTTAGATGCAAGAACAACAATAAAAATAACCACTACTGAGATTATTTATGTGTGTTGACGAATGACAGGAAACAGTCTGAGAGATAAGATCAGAAATCTGTGAAACATGGACACTCACTGCTGATCTTGAAAGTAGAGTACAGGTTCTTGAAATGAGATGATGTAGAACGATCTTGCACATACTTTATACTTTGTGATTTGATCACTGATGAGGAAGTGCACAACAAAATCCAATAATCCGAAGGAATAAATAAATACTATCAAAGGTAAAAGAACTAATATTAAAATAGTAGGAACATAATACAAGATCTAGAAGCCTTGCTAAGACCATTTTGCTGGGCACAGTACCAGAGAAATGAAAACAAGGTAGACACCGAGAAAGTGGTGGGAAGATACCATCAGAGAAAGGACAGGATTAAATTCCATCACATTTCAGTAAACAGCTCTTAAGTGTGAAGGTTGGAGAAAAATTGTGAAGATGTCAGCAAGATTGCCACAACAACTGCCAAGGCTATGGGACTTATGATAATATGCATCTTTGACATCAAAAGATACAAAGCCATGTTAGTAGTTCCACTGTATGTTTTATTCTCATTTTATTGTTCAGAATTCTTATTAGTTTTTAACTTTGCTGTCTTTGTGTGTCTGAATTAATAAATATATTTAAAATAAGTAATAATAATAATAATAATTAACAATAATGGGATCTAATATAGTTCCCCCCCCCTCCCCAAAAACAATAAAATTCTTAACACCTTTGTATATTTGTTTGAGCTGAGGCTTTCACTGTAAGTGAAGCTGGAGAACATGATTCTTTCAAATCTAAATAAAAAGTATCTCTTTGACAATTAATGAATAAATAAGATTATCAGAGACAAAATACAGGTCAACAAAAGAATACTATAGTTAAAAAAGAGTAATGGTGATGTCTTGAATGAAGTCAAGGCACAAAACAAACATGTTGAAGTGCCTTTAATTTACCAGTCTGGTTTGAAAACAGATCAGCAGTAAAAGTAAACTAATCAGAAAATTAAAGACAGGAATACAAGGAGAGACTTCACAGACCAAGACCAATAACTATTTATCTTCAACTCTTATTATTTACATGTTGATAACACATACCTTCTTCCTTCGTTTTTTCTGTTTCTTTTCCTCTGCTCCTCTTTGTGTTCCTTAACAAGAGTAGCCAAGCTGTTGACATATTCATCTGTCTGGGACAGCAGGTAGGCCAAGCGTTTATCTTTCTTCTGATCGATAAGCTTTCTGTAACCCTCTTCATCTTCAGCCTGAATAATTGTCAAATAATACATATAGGCAACAACAGCAAACATGAAAAAAAAACAGCTTTAGTTTAGTGCTTCCATTCATGTCCTTTCCACAGCCAATAATTTGTTAAATTGGATGAAAGCATATAAGTATGTCAGTAAGCAGATTTCGTAAAAATAAATCTACTCACTCTTTTCTTTATAAACATTTATCTGTAACTTATTGTGATGTTTCTAAATTCTTCTCAGGCATCACATTAATCAAAACCTAAGCTTGTGTATCTTTATATTGTCACAGACAACAATAATAATTTTAGGGAAGAAGCGTTGAAAGAGAAAAACAATGTGGATCAGAATTGAGATCAAGGATGGTTATGCACTGTGCTAAACAGAGGTTATTGCCTTAAAAGATGTCACAAGGTATGCAAGCAATGACATACACCTGTGACTGAGCTGACAGCAGTCAGCAATTTACAGCTGACTGGGTGTCAGAATTGGCGAAAAAAAGGGCTTATTCAGACCCTACTCCACCTCCCAGCAGTGTCCCTGTAAACAGACTAACCAATCAGACCAAGCGAGTGGGGTTTAAAGAGGAAAGTCAACCCAGTATCTAAAAATACCATGACAGAGACAAATGTGCCAGCCCAATAGGTGCAAATATCATTTAATATATATAACACCTATATAGGAATATATTGTAACAACTGGAAAAATTGAGGGATGAAGAGATAGAAGGAAGCAAAGAGAAAAAAATACCAGACAGCTTAAGAGAATGGCTTCAGAAGGTCAACAATAGAAATGATAAATAACTGTCAAGATCGAAAGTTATGGAGAGACATGATCACCTACGCCAGCAGGCCCGGTTATTGATGATGATGATGTATAACACCTATGCTACACTTCAAATTCCATGAAGAACAGGTGGCACAACACCAGCAAAGCAGTGAAATTAAAATTACTGAGGGTATGTATCTTCCCAATAGCAACATATGGTTGTGAATCATGGACAATCTCGCAAACAGCAAGGAAGAAAATTGATTAATTTGAAACAAAATGCTACAGAAAAATCCTTCACATAGATTGGATAATGAAAAAACAATGAAGACAAACTAAAAGATTTAAACATTAAAAAACAAACTGGCTTATAAACATCATTCTGCAGAGAAAGTTAAAATACTTTGGCCGCATCAAAAGTCACAGTGGGCTGGAAAAGACAACAATGGAAAGCATGGTTCCTAGACAAAGCATCAGGGGCAGACCAAGAAGGTGGTTTCAAGACATCAAGGTGACCTTGAAGATGACAACAGAAGAAGTGAGAGATCTGGTTAAAGACAGAGATTCTTTAAGATGGGCTGTGGTGAATGCAACGTTCTGCAAAGGACTGCTAACTAATGACGATGAAGCTACACTGTATTTACTTATAATCTCTAAGTCTTACAATGGTATCAGAGATTTCTCTGTGAGGTACAGAAAAACTTAGTACAGACCTGATGATGATAATGCAGCTACATTGTATTTACTTATAATCTCTAAGTCTTACAATGGTACCAAAACGTTCTCTGCGAGGTACAGAAAAACCTAGTACAAATCTGATGATGATAATGCAGCTACATTGTATTTACTTATCATAAGTCATACAATGGTATCAGAGATTTCTCTGTGAGGTACAGAAAAACTTAGTAAGGACCTCATGTAGTAAATAATAGCATTGTACAGGGTGTTTATAAAGTCTCACTACACTTGGTATCTAGGTCAATTTGAAAAAAAATGTTTATGACGTCATCACAATATGTGCTCCCACTGTCAATTGTGCGATACACACGGGTAGTTGTTCAAAGATTTATAGCAAGATTTCCTGATAAACAACCTCCTCATCGCATTACGGTTAGAAATTTGTTGAATAAGTTTATTGCTACTGGAAATGTGGAAGATGCTCCACGATCTGGTAGGCCTGCTGTGAATGATGAAATATGTTTAGATATCCAAGACAGAATCCTTAAAGTCCAGACAAGTCATTAAGAAAACTGTCGCAACAAGTGAACTTACCATTGAGCACATATTGTGATGACGTCATAAACATTTTTTTTCAAATTGACCTAGATACCAAGTGTAGTGAGACTTTATAAACACCCTATATAACAGTATCAGTGAACATGCTCACTCACCATGAGTCTTCGCATACGTTCTTTCTCAATCCTTTCCTGCTCCTTCTTCTGCTCTCTCTCTGTATTTGTGTGGTATGTAATTACTGCTCTGTTGAGCTTGCCTATCTTAGCCACAACATTTCTGTGAAAGTCTTTGAAGTCTTTGGCATGTTGTAGTACAGCATTAAGATATTCCTGAGAAAATGGTAACAACAATATCAACATTTTGAGCTAAAGAGTATGAAAAACATCATAATGGTCGCTCTCAATAAAAGAAAAACCCCAACTAGGGTTATAAGATGTTAAAAAAAAAAAAATCAGGACATTTTTTTCTGGTATTTTTTTTTTTAAATAAACACAGTATAGTACTTTCAATACTTTATATCATTAGATAAATTATACAATGCCTGGCAAACACAGACGATACACTGATAAGCAGGACATGTTCGGCAAAATCCAAATCTCCAGTAATCCAAATCCAACTAAAGCTGTTTGTGGTGGAGATGGAAAAATATGAAGTGCTGCTTAAGTAACTCATTTGAGACATCCATAGGAATAAGAATAAACTGCAGAAGGTCTGAAGATGATGTCATGGTCAGAAAAGAGATCACAAGGAGTTATAACTCTACCACTGGAGACCACAAATGTTTAAGTAATCTCTCAAAGTGACAATTAACTCCAGTGGAGATAGGAATTCTGTACAGACCGTATTATGAGTCATCATAATAAACTACATAATATTTAATTGCACCGGCTGGAATTTGTTAAGTCACAGAAAAGCATTATTTTACTTGTGCAAGGCATTGCTTGATTAGTGTATTGTATTATTTGTGCCTTAATGGCTTTTGTTTCAAGAAATATTATTCTCTAATTTTCTTATCCTCCCCCCTCCTTTTTCAGAAATAATGCTAAATCTATTTCTCCATCACATAATTTAGGAATATTTACAAGAGGTTCTTCAACTATTCATTAATTTGCTGCAAAAAAAAATATAACTTGATATTTATAAATCATCACCTAAATACAAAATTATAACCAATATTTATAAATCATTACTTAAATACAAAAATTATAACCTGATAATTATAATAAAACTTATCACCCAAATACAAAAATTATAACCTGATAATTATAATAAAACTTATCACCTAAATACAAAAATTATAACCTGATAATTATAAAAAAAACTTATCACCTAAATCATCATTACCTGATGCTTCTGCCTCTTCTTCCTGTCCTGTTCCATCTTTTGCTGTTTTTCAAGTTTTTCTGTCACTCTAGCCTCTCGTAATGACTGCCGTTTGCTGCGCTTATAAGCTTTAGGATTTAGAGCTGTCTCAAGAGTAGTATCTTTACGCATAGTGGATATGACCTCAGTCCTCAACTGGAAAAGAACAGATCAACATATTCATGTAAACTTATGTGATAATTTTTCCCCAGTGTGAACAGTGTAGGTTAATGAAAGACTTGATATTTTTACACAACTAAAGCAAACCAAGAACAAATAAACAAACTTTTATTACACAAAAAATCTTATATACTTACAGATCTCTGAAAGTTGAGCAGGCGCAAAGCTCTCAACTCAATCATTCCTTTAATTTTCAAATCTTCTGGCATGGTTGTTGGCATCTTGGACAGTTCTTGTATTCTATGGGCAATGCGAGCTGATACTCTAGAAAAGATTTGGAAAAATTAAAATTTGTAAACCAGCGAGCTGATACTCTAGAAAAGATTTGGAAAAATTAAAATTTGTAAACCAAATGACTAACTGTAGAAGAGGGAGAAGTGGAGAGAGTAGAGGAGTAAACAAAGACGAGAGAACAAGGTCAAGGAGAAAAAAGGAAAAAGACGAAGTCATGAGAAAAATTCTCTGCTTACAAAGACAAACCAAGTTTTAAAAAAATGGATTATGGTGATGAAAACAAAGAATCATCTTTATTGGTGTAAATAGAACCAAAACAACTTGGCTAAAGCTTGAAAACTTGTATCAAATATGTGTCAAGTACAACTAAAATCTAGGAGATATGTCAACAAAGTACTGTGAAAAAACACGTGCTTTGCAATCCAGGAAGCTACTGACAGGGGAAATAAAAACATGACAAAAAGGTAGTTCTCAACCCAAATGGATACGTATAGTTAAAGTCTATCTATTTATATATTGTCCTTTCGAGCCGAAGACGGCACATGGGGCAGAATTACAATCTTAAAACAGAAACCTTGCGTGCCAAAATGGCACACATTGCAGAGATCACTGCTTCTAAATCTATGGATTTGTTTCCATAACAATGCTTTTTACAATGACAGCTTGTCATCCCATCGATCAACCTCCTTAGTCACCTCTTACGACATGCCTGGATGGTCACAGTGTCACTATTCTTTACTTCCACATAATGAGGCCCGGTAACACACGGGAAATAGTTAAAGTAATGAGTAATAATTATTTCTACTCCAGGTATGGTTTGCAATAACTTAAATGAGGTAAGTGACAATAACTTTTTTTGAACTAAAAACACTGACCTGTTTTCTCTTTCCTTCAGCATCTCTAGGGGATCTAAACCTTGGGGCTTGGCCACAGGTGCAATTCTATTTTGTTTTATGGTGTGTAATGCTTGAGTCTGCTGGTGTAACTGTGGTTGCTGCTGTGGCTGCTGGCCTCCATCTGCTGCTGAGGGGGCATCTGTTGCTGATGTAAAGGCCCTGCATTCTCTGCTGTTGGGATGGGTCCATGGGACCTTGATTTGGGACATTCATGCCACCAGCATGACCTCTAACCTGCCCCATCTGCTGTTGAAGGTGTTGTGTTGGTGGTTGTTGTGGGTGGCCACCCTGTTGCTGCATCATACGCATCTTCTGCATTTGGTGGGGGTCCCCTGTATCATTTAGAGAAAAATGTGCCATAAAACTTATGCCATGTTGAGAATTACATGTTAATACATTATTTAATCATTACCAGGATTGGTAATTAAGTGACTTTCATCTGATAACTTTATTATGCCTACCAAGTTGATAATAGCCAGTGACAAAGAACAAGCTTCCGAATCCTGCTGCTCTTGCCTCTCTCATCAATGTTCTTCTCAGTGTCTCTCTGAGTCTTCCTCTTTTTCTCTTACCTGTTGTTTCCTATATGAGGGCTTGCTTTGCTATTCGGTTATTATCTCTTTTCATCACATGTCTAACATATGACCATCATCTTTTCTTTATTACTGAAGATATTAGTGGTTGATTGGCGATTTCTCTAATTGCCTCGTTTGTTTTGAATTCGTTCCACGCTATACCAAGTATTTTCCTTAGACATTTATTTAGAATGCATTCAACTTTGTTTCTATATCTCTTGTTGTTTTCCAGCTTTCACGCGCATACTTAAGGGTTGATGGTACATTTGATTTGTTTCATTAACAAAATCGTTTTTATGATAGCGGCTTGTTAAACCTCTGATCAATGGTTCTAAACAAAGCCGGAGAAAAAATAATTCCTCCATCTTGGATACAACTGGAAGTACAAGCTTGGTAAATGAAAAAGACCATTAATGTTAGAATTTTTATTTATTTTTTACACTAATTGATGTAATAATACTATAATATCGTTATATAGGAATTAAAAACTTTTGAAAACAAATTTCATAAGATTTCAAACATAGGCTGGAAAGAAAACATTTCAAATTATCAGATAAGAGATGAATCAAAACATGAATACATGTAGACTTATATAAAAGGCATTGGAAATTCATCGGTCATGTGCTGAGAACAAAAGAAAAAAAAGACTTTCCCACCAGGCTTTGATGTGGAAACTACCTGATAAAATAAAACAAGGCAGACCAAGAGAAATACTATGCAGTACAATTACTAGGATAAGCAGGAGCTACAAGAACTAGCAGCAAATCTTCAATCACGGAGAACTATGACTTCCACCCTATGTGCCATCTTCGGCCCAAGAGGAAATGCATAAATTACACTATGAATTAAGAGATAATAGGAAAAACGTTACAAACTCGTGAGAAATTAAATTATAAATGACAACAATAAAAACAAATGACACAGCAGAGCAGATGTAGGGACTGGGTGGTCTAGAAATAAGATGTTGGCCTCTGGACATGAAGGTCGCAGGTTTTTTTTATGGTTTTCTTTGTGGCTTTACCTTCCCCTAGTCTCTGGGAAGTGAGATATGATGTTTAGCCCTTTCAGATTTAAAAAAAAACAAGCTCATGTGTACACTCATGCACATTTAAGAACCCCTGGCAATAAAAATGTAAAATAACAGGCAAAAAAATGGTCACTGTTCAGGTAAAAATTGTTAAGCAAAGCTAACCATGCTGAAGATGGATGTGTTGGGCTGAAAGATGTAGATATCTCAGCTTTGAGGCAAACTAGCGACACAACATACCCACACCCCCTTACATGATAATATAAGATGAGTAAACACTAAGTAGAAGATGTCCGTGTAATAATTAGTTATAAAAATGAAGTAAGCTAATTTGAAACATTTTTTACTACATTTAAAAAATGACAACTGTGGTTTAATATAACCTTGAAGACAGTCTGAGTTTGAATGGATTACATGGCCAAGAAGGTAAAAAGTAAAAACCACAGGGCAGGCAGGTTGTGTTCTAGCTCTAAAGAATTACCTGGTCTTGGAAACGATCCCATTGGTCGCTTTCCTCCAGTGCCATTCGCAAGCTGTCTGGTATTGGAGCATTACAGGCTAGGAGTTTGTATGCCTTGATTGAGCTCGGAGTTGATTCAGCTGTGCCTGGTTGAAGGTCTGTCTTGGTTGTCCTGGAGGCCACCCTGCATGCCAAGCTGTTGATCTGTGAACACAAGAAGATGTAAAGGAATATAGGGGAACAAATATATGTAAAAATGACATTTTGAAATTTAAAATTTCCAAAATATAATATAAAAATATTAGCAAATTTCATGTAAAACCAAAATGTACTTAAATTAATCATCATAAATGCTTGCCATAAGTTACTTTCAATTTGTTTTGTTAGTTCAAAATGCTAATCTTAGTGTAGATTAAGTAGGATAAGTGGGAAGCTAAGTAATGTTATACAGCACTCAGTTAAAATAGACTTAGATATCAATGAAATGTAGGACTCACAGAGCAAAATACTAATGACAGCAGCAGAAGCAAGTGACGGACTGAAGAAAATGGAAAAACGAGCTTGGATCTCAGACACCACATGGAAATACATCAAAGAAAGAAGAGAAGCAAAGAGAGCCATGGCTAATGTAAAGACAGATCTTGGAAAGGTCCTGGCAAAAGCAACATACAAAGAATTAGACAGCAAAGTGAAAAGCTCAGCAAGAAGAGATACAATAGCTTATATAGACAATTTGGTAGAGAAAGCGCAATTACAGGAGAAGCAGAATCTTTATACTGTACAAAAAGATGCTGACAAACACCTATACATCCAGTGGAACACCAAATCTAGACAAATCTGGATTAATGCTAACAACAAGCGCAGACATAAAAGCCAGTTGGGCAGAACACTTCAAAGAAATTCTTAACCATCCACTACCCCACAGTTTAATAGATTTTGAAGCTGAAACACCAGCAGCAGAATTAGATGTAAATTTAGATGACTAATAACAAGGCTGCTGGAGAGGATAAGTTAACAGTTGAGATCCTCAATTCAATTGATAGCCATAATTCAATACATCTCCAGAAAATGTTCAACATCATTTGGAAAGCAGAGAAGACGCCTCATAAAGGAAAAAAGAAATCATTGTTAAGATTTCAAAAAAGGGTAATCTTAGAGATTGTAACAACTGGAGAGGTGTGACACTTTTGTCAGTTGCCTCAAAGTTATCCTGCAAAATCATCCTAAATAGAATAAAGGATTCAATAGCTACAGTTAATGCGTGAAGAACAGACTGGGTTTAGAAAAGGGAGAAGCTGCCTTGACCACATTTTCCACTCTACGACTTATATTGGAGGAGCACATCGAAAAGCAAAAAACCTTTTGTACTTAACTTCATTGACTTCAAAAAAGCACTTGATAGTATTCATAGAGATTCTTTGTGGAAAATTCTGAAGCAATATGGCTTACCATCAAAAAATCATAAATATTATCAAAGACAGTATGATGGTTACACATGTGCAGTTCGAACAGAGGAAGACTGAGCGAATGCTTACCAATAGAAACTGGGGTTAAACAAGGATGTATTTTATCGCCCTTGTTATTTGGAATTGTTATGGACTTCATAAAGAAAGAAATGCTGCACTGGTAATAAAGGCATCGAATGGATACAAGGAGACTATTGGAGGACCTTGACTTTGCTGATGACATAGTTCTCATCAGCAGCCAGATAAAAAACGATGCAGGAAAACACAAACGAACTATTATCAATAGCCAGCAAAATTGGGCTTGAGATCAATCATGAAAAGACTAAAGTCATGAAAAGTTTAATTCCAACAGACGACAAAATATACATGGAAACAAACCAGTAGTAGAGATTGATCACTTTATCTATCTTGGTCACATTGATCAAGAAGGGATACAAGCAAAGAAATTAGAATAAGAATAGCTAAAGCAGCAATGTCTTTCAGAAGCCTTGAAAAGTTGTGGAAATCACAACGCATCAGCACAAACAAAAAACTTAGACTATTCAAATCAAATGTACTATCAACCCTTACGTATGCGTGTGAAAGCTGGAAAACAACAAGAGATATAGAAACAAAGTTGAATGCATTCGAAAATAAATGTCAAAGGAAAATACTTGGTATAGCGTGGAACGAATTCAAAACAAACGAGGAAATTAGAGAAATCGCCATCAACACTAATATCTTCAGTAATAAAGAAAAGACGATGGTCATATGTTAGACATTGTGATGAGAAGAGATAATAACCGAATAGCAAAGCAAGCCCTCATATAGGAAACAACAGGTAAGAGAAAAAGAGGAAGACACAGAGAGACACTGAGAAGAACATTGATGAGAGAGGCAAGAGCAGCAGGATTCAGCTCCCTCAATGAGATAGAGCTGCTTGCACAGAACAGAGCAAATGGCGAGATTTGATAAAATATCTTTAAAAGAATTTAAAATGCTAGAACAAAAATTCAGAAAGAGAAGGAGTATCTTGGTCTATGCCCTATGGGCCGGCTACGGCTCGAAAGGTCAATAGATAGATAGAAGAAGAGTGAAACATCCGTGAATTTAGGTGTGAACAGAAACAAAACTTACATGTATAT
The DNA here is from genome assembly GCA_032433765.1 of Megaustenia siamemsis. Taxonomy (NCBI): domain Eukaryota; kingdom Metazoa; phylum Mollusca; class Gastropoda; order Stylommatophora; family Ariophantidae; genus Megaustenia; species Megaustenia siamemsis. Next base: position 45,718,146 of record JAVIAB010000160.1, on the reverse strand, counting down.
TTGTCATGTTTCCAAAATATTTTTAAAAAAATACTTTTGCTTTATTAATAATGGCACAAAATGTGGAAACTAATCTGAGATCAATAATAGAACTACAGTAAGCGATTCAAATGGGGTTCCGAAAAATAGAGGATGTAATGATGCTCTATTCACCTTAAAACAACAGGAGAAAAGACAACAGACACAATCAAAATTTGTACACAGCTTTAAGACCAGGAAAAAGCTTTCAACCAACTAAATAGAGAACTATTGGAGATAATATCAACATACGGAGTAAGCCAACAACACCAATATAATTAAAAGTCTCTACATCAACTGCAGCTGCATAGTCAGAACACCAGCAAGTTACACAGACCACTTCGAAGTTAGATCAAGTGTAAGAGGGGTGCATACTATCCCCCTACTGTTTATTATGAAAAATGTAAATTACAAGAACATTTAAATAAACTCAACAGCACAGGCACAAAATACACAAAAATCAACATCAACAGAACAGAAGTGATGAATATCGCAGAAGAGAAACAGAACGTCAACATAACAATAAATGGCAGACAACTAAAACATAGAGGAATCTAAATACCTAGGAAGTCTAGTGACAAACGAAAATTCACAAACAGCAGAAATAGACTCAAGATGCAACAA
>JAVIAB010000160.1:45692498-45717404 GCA_032433765.1 Megaustenia siamemsis | reverse complement strand
AGTTGGAGGCTGTGCATGAAAAGTGTTCCTAGTTGCAGTTTCCTCATATTACAAGTCGCATGTCTGTGTTAGTCACCTCTAGCCACTCGGGCAGATGGTGCTCGTAAACCCCGGAGGGCAGATCATCTAAGGGCAGAATCCCCCTACAGAAAAGATCATCTGCTGCCTTGCAGGAAGATTGGGGATAATAAAAGGCTAAGGAAAGCAAACCTGAACAAAATGCTGGCTGAAATCGGATGCACTGGGCCACTGGGCGCAGAACACCACAGTGCAACGTTTTAACAGGTATTCAATCGGAGTGGATCTAACAGGCTTAAACAGACAGCTGTCTTCGTGTGAGAGTCTGGAGTCCTACTCTGATTGAGTCCTGATCGCAGAGAGAGAGAGAGAGGGAGAGAGAGAGGGAGAGAGAGAGAAGAGAGAGAGAGAGATGATTGACAATTGTCATAGAATGTGTCATTAAGTGAATGACTAAAAGTGGAAAAGCCGTGCGTACAATAAATGCTATTGTAATATGGGGTGTGCAAAACAAGAAACGACGCATTTCCGGCGGATCTTATGACCTGTCACGTGACTTGGACTATCACATGACAAAGTTAGCAAGGGCGGGGACATTTCTAAACCGTACCAAGGTATTTTGTACTTCTAACAAACACAAAAACACAAATAACACACACGAAACAAAACACACCCTGACCGAGAGATTTCACAATAATGCAACAACAGGTTAATAGAACGCAGTGCTTTTTTTTTTTCAAATTAAATTTAACCGCACTTCCCATCCCAAAAAAGAGGAGATAAAACAACAGCCATCTATAGATTTACATAGGCCTTCAAGCTGAGAAGGAATTCCCAGAAAACCAACAACTATTGTGACGCTTTGAGCTTTGGCGATTAGGAAAGTTATGGATAGAGTGAGGTCGACCGTCTATATCTCCTATAGTTTCAACACGTCACGATAGTTGGTAGGTTTCCGGTTTTGTTTTCTGCCCGAGGGCCTTAGTGAATGTATAGGCCTAATTTGTTGATGATAAACGGAGCCTCGGATGCCCTGGTGTGCACAAGCATATCTACATTTTCGTTTCCAACAAGCTTAACGTGAGAAAGTAAACTTGCGGAAATTCTAGTTCCCATTACTTGTACAAATTGTCATTTATATATCGGGACTGCTAAGGTCAAAGAAGTTGACAGGAATGCAGTCCAGTTCTTTCTGGCTCAAGAGAAAAGTCCAGAAACGATTGTTGTGTGTCAGTTTGTGATGAGTTGAAACATCTTATCCAGATTTGAGGCGAAACGATCTCATTTTCTTTGACAGACTAAAGAATTAACAAATGTATTTACAAAGAATTAACAATGTATTTACAAAGAATTGAACAAATGTATTTACAAAGAATTAACAATGTATTTACAAAGAATTAACAAATGTATTTACAAAGAATTAACAAATGTATTTACAAAGAATTAACAAATGTATTTACAAAGAATTAACAAATGTATTTACAAAGAATTAACAAATGTATTTTCAAAGAATTGACAATAAATGAAAACCGGCTGCGCTTGTGAATTTTAAAGAAAAGAAAAAAGAAATATGTTTTTTTTTGTGTGCTCATGTCAAACTCAATAATCTTCTTCTTTTCTTCCCGGCGTTTTCTTCTACTTCTTTCCTGCCTCATTTGCCTTACAGCGTCGAGGGAGATATAGTTTACAATCCTTTGCTCTGCTGCTATTATGTTTCCTAGTGTTTCTAATATTCCATCAATCAATTTTTTTTCGTTGTGGACTCTTGAATCTGGTGTTCTCGCAACGTTTATTACCTACCCGTTGTTCTCAGTTCTTCATTTCTGGTAATATCTTTCAAGCTGTTTCCTGTCGTTCGTCTAACACACTTCATCTCAGAAGAGGCTATTTTTCTTATTGTTTTTGCATCAACGGTCCAGGACTGGTATAGGCAACAAACACAACGTTGAGATGAAGATTGTATTGTAGAGTGCTCGTTTTGCCTCTATTGCTATTTCCATATTGGACATAGGTGGTGATACCTGTCCAATGATTTGACAAGCTTTATTGCATCTTGAGTCTGTTTCTGCTGTTTGTGAATTGTCGTTTGTCACTAGACTTTCTAGGTATTTAAATTCCTCTATTTGTTTTAGTTGTCTGCTGTTTATAGTTATGTTAATATCCTGTTTTTTTTGGGTTTTTTTTTTGGTTGTTGTTGCGATATTCAAAATTTCTGTTTTGTTGATGTTAGTTTTCATGCGTTGGATACCTGTGCTGTTGAGTTTATTTAAGTGTTCTTGTAGGTCTTCTATTTTTCCATGTATTAATGCCTGATCGTCTGCAAACAGAAGCTCGTTGATCTCCGACGGGTTGTATAGTTTACAAATGTAGTTCACGTAGGTAACAAGCATTATGGGAGAGTAGTACCAGAGTAGTACTCTGGGAAGGTGAGGAATGCCGCCTCGCATCGTGGGTTTCGATGCTTCAAGCAACACTATCCAGAAGTCTCCGAACACCTCTGGATAGACGGCTGAGCACATATGGGTGAAAACTCGCGTGCTAAGACGCCGACTCAAGTCTTGTACTTGACCTTGACCTTTAAGCATTATGGGAAAACGTAGACATCCTCGTCTTATCTCTGTGTTAACTTCGAAGTGCTCTATGTAGCCAACTGCTGTTCTGGCTGTACAGTTGCTGTTGATGTAGAGACTTTTAATTAGGTTGATTATATGTTGGCTTACTCCGTATGTTGTATCTGCCATAGTTGCTCTCTGTTAGATGTTGACTTACTCCATCTGTTGTATCTGCCATAGTTGTTCTGTTAGATGTTGGCTTACTCCATCTGTTGTATCTGCCATAGTTGTTCTCTGTTAGATGATGGCTTACTCCATCTGTTGTATCTGCCATAGTTGTTCTCTGTTAGATGTTGGCTTACTCCATCTCTGTTGTATCTGCCATAGTTGTTCTCCGTTAGATGTTGGCTTACTCCGTCTGTTATATCTGCCATAGTTGTTCTCTGTTAGATGTTGGCTTACTCCTCTGTTGTATCTGCCATAGTTGTTCTCTGTTAGATGTTGACTTACTCCATCTGTTGTATCTGCCATAGTTGTTCTCCGTTAGATGTTGACTTACTCCATCTGTTGTATCTTCCATAGTTGTTCTCTGTTTACTCAAATAGACGCCTTTTCTAGGTCTATGAATACTTCGCACAAATATTGATTGTTCTTGAATGACCTTGAAAGTGCTAAATTGGAGAATATAAGGAGCATATAATGAGAATATAGAGAGAGTATAAGGAGAGTATAAGAAGAGTATAATGAGAGTATAAGGAGAGTATAAGAAGAGTATAATGAGAGTATAATGAGAGTATAATGAGAGTGCAACTCTTGGATATCGCAAAGGGAGATACGCAGAAAACGATGAGACCAAACATTAAGAACTCCCGGCGGACTATACTCGTTGAGGCAAACAACACAAATAAACAACACAAATAAACAACACAAATAAACAACACAAATAAACAACACAAATAAACAACACAAATAAACAACACAAATAAACAATACAAATAACTACACAAATAAACAATACAAATAAACAACACAAATAAACAATACAAATAAACAACGCAAATAAAAACACAAATAAACAACACAAATAACAACACAAATAAATAACACAAATAAACAATACATAATAAACAACACAAATAAACAATACAAATAAATAACACAATAAACAATACAAATAAACAACACAAATTAACAACACAATGAAACAACACAAATAAACAACACAAAAAAACAACACAAATAAACAATACAAATAAACAACACAAATAAACAACACAAATAAACAACACAAATAAACAACACAAATAAACAACACAAATAAACAACACAAATAAACAATACAAACAACAACACAAATAAACAACACAAATAAACAATACAAATAAACAACACAAATAAACTACACAAATAAACAACACAAATAAACAACACAAATAAACATCACAAATAAACATACAAATAAACAACACAAATAAACAATACAAATACACAACACAAATAAACAACATAAATAAACAACACAATAAACAACACAAATAAACAACACAAATAAACAACACAAATAAACAACACAAACAAACAATACAAATAAACAACACAAATAAACAACACAAACAAACAACACAAACAAACAACACAAATAAACAATACAAATAAACAACACAAATAAACAACACAAATAAACAACACAAATAAACAATACAAATAAACAACACAATAAACAATACAAACAAACAACACAAATAAACAATACAAATAAACAACACAAATAAACAACACAATAAACAACACAAATAAACAATACAAATAAACAACACAAATAAACAACACAAAAAACAACACAAATAAACAACACAAATAAACAATACAATAAACAACACAAATAAACAATACAAATAAACAACACAAATAAACAACACAAATAAACAACACAAATAAACAATACAAATAAACAACACAAATAAACAATACAAACAAACAACACAAATAAACAACACAAATAAACAATACAAATAAACAACACAAATAAACAACACAAATAAACAACACAAATAAACAACACAAATAAACAATACAAATAAACAACACAAATAAACAATACAAATAAACAACACAAATAAACAACACAAATAAACAACACAAAAAACACACAAATAAACAACACAAATAAACAACACAAATAAACAACACAAATAAACAATACAAATAAACAACACAAATAAACAACACAAAGAAACAATACAAATAAACACACAAATAAACAACACAATAAACAATACAAATAAACAACACAAATAAACAATACAAATAAACAATACAAATAAACAACACAAATAAACAATACAAATAAACAACACAAATAAACAATACAAATAAACAATACAAATAAACAATACAAATAAACAATACAAATAAACAACACAAATAAACAATACAAATAAACAATACAAATAAACAACAAAATAAACAATACAAATAAACAACACAAATAAACAATACAATAAACAACACAAATAAACAATACAAATAAACAATACAAATAAACAACACAAATAAACAATACAAATAAACAATACAAATAAACAATACAAATAAACAATACAAATAAACAACACAAATAAATAACACAAATAAACAATACAAATAAACAACACAAAAAACAACACAAATAAACAACACAAATAAACAACACAAATAAACAACACAAACAAACAACACAAATAAACAACACAAATAAACAATACAAATAAACAACACAAACAAACAACACAAATAAACAACACAATAAACAACACAAATAAACAACACAAACAAACAACACAAACAAACAACACAAACAAACAACACAAATAAACAACACAAATAAACAACACAAACAAACAACACAAACAAACAACACAAATAAACAACACAAATAAACAACACAAATAAACAACACAAAAACAACACAAACAAACAAACAACACAAATAAACAACACAAATAAACAACACAAATAAACAACGGCAAACATCTTCTTCCTTATAGACTACTTTATAGCACTGGTACTGAGATATTATGAATGTCCAATGGCGTTGTGGTTAGCACACCCGCCTGCCGACCTGAAGGTTCAAGATTCAAATACTGGTACTGGTAGAGGTTATTTTAAAAATATTTTCCGACCTAAACGATTATTAGGATCCACCCAGTCTCATTTCTTGGCACCAGCGACATTCTCTAGAATGGGAAGGCAGGGAGGAAGGGAAATGGCTGCCCCCTTCAAGATACTGAGGCTAAGTACAATGACGTCACTAAACTTCATTACTCAATGGTAGTTGCTATGAGACTACCTTTCTACTGTGATATATCGTGGGTTTCCAACTTCCAGAACAAGGCAAATATTTTGATTATCATAGCCTTGGAGGCGACAATATGTAGATTATCAGAGCCTAGGGCAAGGCAAACATGTGGGTTATCAGAGCCTAGGGAAGGCAAACATGTGGGTTATCAGAGCCTAGGGCAAGGTAAACATGTGGGTTATCAGAGCCTAGGGCAGGGCAAGTATGTAGATTATCAGAGCCTAGGGCATGGCAAGTATGTAGATTATCAGAGCCTAGGGCAGGGCAAGTATGTAGATTATCAGAGCCTAGGGCAGGGCAAGTATGTAGATTATTAGAGCCTAGGGCAGGGCAAGTATGTAGATTATCAGAGCCTAGGGCAGGGCAAGTATGTAGATTATTAGAGCCTAGGGCAGGGCAAGTATGTAGATTATCTGAGCCTAGGGCAGGGCAAGTGTGTTGATTAGCAGAGCCTAGGGCAGGGCAAGTATGTAGATTATCAGAGCCTAGGTCAAGGCAAACATGTGGGTTATCAGAGCCTAGGGCAAGGCAAACATGTGGGTTATCAGAACCTAGGGGAAGGCAAACATGTGGGTTATCAGAGCCTAGGGCAAGGCAAACATGTGGGTTATCAGAGCCTAGGGGAAGGCAAACATGTGGTTTATCAGAGCCTAGGGGAAGGCAAACATGTGGTTTATCAGAGCCTAGGGCAGGGCAAGTATGTAGATTATCAGAGCCTAGGGCATGGCAAGTATGTAGATTATCAGAGCCTAGGGCAGGGCAAGTATGTAGATTATCAGAGCCTAGGGCAGGGCAAGTATGTAGATTATTAGAGCCTAGGGCAGGGCAAGTATGTAGATTATCAGAGCCTAGGGCAGGGCAAGTATGTAGATTATTAGAGCCTAGGGCAGGGCAAGTATGTAGATTATCTGAGCCTAGGGCAGGGCAAGTGTGTTGATTAGCAGAGCCTAGGGCAGGGCAAGTATGTAGATTATCAGAGCCTAGGTCAAGGCAAACATGTGGGTTATCAGAGCCTAGGGCAAGGCAAACATGTGGGTTATCAGAACCTAGGGGAAGGCAAACATGTGGGTTATCAGAGCCTAGGGCAAGGCAAACATGTGGGTTATCAGAGCCTAGGGGAAGGCAAACATGTGGTTTATCAGAGCCTAGGGGAAGGCAAACATGTGGTTTATCAGAGCCTAGGGCAAGGCAAACATGCAGATTATCAGAACCTAAGACAAGGCAAGTATGTGGTTTATCAAAGTATATGGCAAGTCAAGTATTATGAATTGTCAGGGTTCAGGGGAAAGATAAAATGTGATTTGTCAGAATTAAGTCAAGTATGTGAATTGTCAGGGTTCAGGGGAAAGATAAAATGTGATTTGTCAGAATTAAGTCAAGTATGTGAATTGTTGGAGCCCGGAGAAATGCAAGTGTTGCTCCCTCAACCTGCTTTGTTTATTTATTATTACATGTACTATGTTTTCCCATAAATTATGCCTACGTATGTTAAGTCCGGGGAAACCGCTCTCAAGTCCACAACGAATGCTAGGCCACTGTTTGATGATCATCGGCATCGTCGTCAGTATAATCGTAACAGTCATCATTACAACTATTGTCTTCATGCCAGGGATGAAGAGGAAACACACCGGCACTTTATCACAGTGGGATGTAGCTCCATTGGCTGGAGGATGAAAGTTTGACCCAGGAGGACGAAAGTTTGACCCAGAGTTAAGGCGTCAAACTGGTCGAGAAGACATGAGTGTATCGCCGTGCACATGCTTCTGGTCAGTTTAAATGTATAGCAAGAGGGGAGGGGGGGGGGATAGGGAAGAAAGGAATAAGAGGGGTTAGAAAAGAAGAAGACAAATTAAGGAGGAGGAGAAGAAGTAGAGGAGGAGGAGAAAGAGAATAAGGAGAGGAGGAGGAGAAAGAGAAAAAGAATAAGAATGGAGAAGGGGACGAAGAAGAAGATTGTAGGAGGAGAGGAGAGGAAGGGAGAAAATAAGAAGGAAGAACAAGGAGAAAAGGGAATAAGAAGGAGAGAGAAGACGAGAGGAATACAAAAGAAGTAGAAAGAGATGGAAATGAAGAATTAGGGAACAAGGAGAAGAAGGAGGGGAAGAGGAGAAGAAGAAGAAGTAGGAGGAACTCGTAGGAGAAGAAAGAGTAGTAGAAAAAGAGAAAAGAGTAGGGGAGAAGAAGAAGTAGAGCAAGAAGAAGAAAGAAAAAGACGAACAAGAAGAAGAAAAGAAGAAAGCTTTCAGAAAGCAAAATATACACAGTGAAATTAAAGACGTCATGAAATTATAGATACAGAATGAAGCTAAGAGCGACTACTGTGATGAATGTATTCAAACTGTAAACATTGTGAAATTATTAACATTGTGAAAGTATTAACATTGTGACAAACATTATGAATCTATAAACATTGTGATAAACATTGTGAAATTATTAACACGTTGTGACAAGCATTATGAAACTAGACACATTGCGACAAACATTATGAACTACATGTATAAACATTGTGATAAACATTGTGAAATTGTTAACACGTTGTGACAAAGCATTATGAAACTATAAACAAACTGAAGCTAAAAACAAACGTAGTAAAACTTATAAACAGAATTATATTATAAAGACACTGAAAACACAAACAAATAAAGCACAACAATGAATAAACATTGAAACCACAAACAAAAAGTGAAAATATAAACAGGCACATCAAAGTTCTAAGATTGTGACAGAAAATTACACATTAACTTGTTGAAGGCATGCGCATACACAGAGTCAGCTCTTGTAATAGCCTTCTCTAGCGTTTTCTTTTAAACAGAGCCTTTCACATGTCTGAAGTTGTTTATGTTAAATCCATCAACTAACATTCCTGACATGTATTTTTATCCAGTAATCTCTTGTTCGTATTTGATGCACAAATGTTGGAACAATCAGGGGAAGGCGTTGTTAGATGGAAATGAGAAATTGTGTGATCATAAACAAAGAAAATTCTCAAGACCTACAATTAAATATCAAAGTTGAAGGAATACATATAGAGACAGTTCAGAGCTACAACTACCTGGGACATACAATAACCAGTGATGGAAAATGTACAACTGAAATAAATAAAAGAGTAGGAATGGCAAAAAGTAATTTCAATGCCATGAAAAATATACTAACATCAAAAAAATAACACCAGGGCTGAAACTAAGAATAGCAAAATGTTACATCTTCTCAATATTCCTATATGGTGCAGAAACACGGACATTAGACCAGAAAACAGAACAGAAAATTGAAGCCTTTGAAATGTGGATTTATAGAAGAATAGGTAGAATTGGATGGAAAGAAAAGAAAACAAACGAAGAAGTTTTAAAACAACTAAAAATGAAAAGAGAACTACTAAACACAATTAGAGCAAGACAAATGCAATTTTTTGGTCATGTTAAAAGACACAACCAGTCTAATAAAAGTAATATTAGAAGGGAAAATACAAGGTAAAAGAGGCAGAGGCAGACCAAGACTAACATGGACGATTAACATCAAAAGATGGACAAGTCAGCCTATGGCAATCTGCATCATCAAAGCAAAAGGCAGAGTGGAATGGCGCTCCATGGTAGCTAACCTTTGATGCGGAGAGGGCACTCAATGATGATGATGATGATGATGAGTAACAAGTAATACTTGCAGGAAGTCCAAGAATAATAAACATACGCATATACTCACATACATGCACACTGCACAGACACGCATACAAACATACACTCATAGAAATACACAGACACAAGCATACAAACACTTGTACTCAATAGGGTCGTTTTTCTTCCTCTTAATCCTTCCTCCATTGCCATTGGAGTCGAGGGGAGATACAATCTGCGATTCTTTGCTCCTCTGTTGGCCTCTTCTGGCGTTATCCCTCCTAGTGACTCTAGTATTCCCTTTATCCATCTCTTTCTTGGTTTTCCTCTTAATCTGGCGTTTTCGTAGCGTTTGTTTATGGCTCTTTGAGTCATTGTTAGTTCTTTTTGTCTTGTTATGTGGCCGAACCAGGGAGCCGCGATAGCTCAGTGGTTAGTGAACTGGACTACAAAAGACAAGAGGTAGGGTTTGATCACAACCGACGGCTTCTGGGTTCACCCAGCCTTAAATGGGTACCAGATTTTTTTCTGGGAAAGTAAAACGGCACGGGCGTAATACCGACCACATTACCCCAAAAACCATGTGCTGAAGGTCTGTAAAATGTATGGTCACTAACACCATATTCCCTATAAGCCACTTGGCGTGACGGGGGCTCTTTACTTACTCTTTATGTGGCCGAACCAATTTATCTGTTGTTTCTTTATGTATTCGGTGGCTGGTTCAATTTCGAGTTTATAGGGTCGTTTAGTGTGTAAACTGGATAAGTTGTTAAAATATGTGGATAGATGAACAAAATCCATCTACAGATTTCTCGGCGGCAATAAAACAGGGAAGGCTGTCAACTCCTGAAAAATCTGGCTGAAAATCCAAACTGAACATCAACGTTCAAAACAAACGGAATATGATATAAAGAAGAGAGGATCTGTGGGCTTCCTCGATATTTATTGTTGGTTGTTCAAGATATTCTTAACATTATTCTGTATACAGCACATGTGTGTGGTTCCAAACAATATTAGTTTGTGTGGCGTTATTTGAATACTGCTCTCAGTGCTCCGTGGGCCTGGTAATCTTAGACGTCTTCAAGACATGCAAAGACTAGATAAAAGAAGAGAAGAGGAGAGGAGAAGACAAGAGAATAGAATAGAATAGAAGAGAAGATAAAGAAGAGAAGAAGGCGATATAAGAAAACAGGAGAAGAGAGCAGAGAAAGAAGAAAAGATAATAGTTATGAGGGGAGAAGACAAGATAAGAGTGGAGAGGAGTAAAAAGAGAAGGAAATGAAGAGATGAGAGAAAAGAGGAGAGAATAGGATAGGATTTGGAAAGAGAGCAGAGGCAAATAAAGAAGATAACTCGATATTTAATAAATGCCTTTTTGAAGGTGAACATACAGCACACACACACTGTAGCTTGCTGTTAACCACTACAGGAGGAATTTACGCCCAATTCAATATCCTTCAGAGATCTGTGATTCTCGAGTAAAATGAAATGCTATTACGAAAGGTCTACAGCAGCTTTCACCTGTAGCGTATCACGAATGATAAAGTTCGCAAAAGGATACAATTATTCAAAGTACATTATGTTCCGTTAATTGTTGTGAACAAGCGTAGCATGAAATGGTTGGGCCACGTATTTTGATCGTCTTGATCAAAAGTGTGTTGCTGTTACGGTCAAAGCACGCAACTGATAATACAATTATTAGTAAACAAGGTATTTTTACTTGAGAAAAGAAGGTCAAGGTCAAAATAGTTTAAAATGGAGATCACGCGATCGTTAGGACTCAGATCCGGAAGAAATTACATGGGAAAGAAAGCAAGTCCCTGTGATCAAATGAGCGGCAAAGATAGTTCCCTGTGATCAAATGAGCAGCAAAGATAGTTCACTGTGATCAAATGAGTGGCAAAGATAGTTCCATGTGATCAATGAGCGGCAAAGATAGTTCCCTGTGATCAAATGAGCGGCAAAGATAGTTCCCTGTGATCAAATGAGCGGCAAAGATAGTTCCCTGTGATCAAATGAGCGGCAAAGATAGTTTCCTGTGATCAAATGAGCGGCAAAGATAGTTTCCTGTGATCAAATGAGCGGCAAAGATAGTTCCATGTGATCAAATGAGCGGCAAAGTTAGTTCCATGTGATCAAATGAGCGGCAAAGATAGTTCCCTGTGATCAAATGAGCGGCAAAGATAGTTCCATGTGATCAAATGAGCGGTAAAGATAGTTCCATGTGATCAAATGAGCGGCAGACAGTTCCATGTGATCAAGAGGTGCAAAGATAGTACTATGTGACCAAATGAACGGTAAAGATATTTCCATGTGGCCAAATGAGCGGCAAAGATTGTTCCATGTGACCAAATGAGCCCCAAAGATTGTTCCATGTGACCAAATGAGCGGCAAAGATTGTTCCATGTGACCAAATGAGCCCCAAAGATTGTTCCATGTGACCAAATGAGCCCCAAAGACTGTTCCATGTGACCAAATGAGCCCAAAGATTGTTCCATGTGACCAAAAAGATCTCGAAGCATAGATAACTAGATACGCAGACATCTAGGGGGGTCGTTTAGAAGATTTTCCATTAAAGTCACCCATTATACATAGGTTGTAGGTTCTATCTACTTTTCCATTAAAGTCACCCATTATACATAGGTTGTAGGTTCTATCTACTTTCCCTATTTCGTCTGACAGCTCATCAACAAATTCATCTTTCTGTTCTTCTGTATAATTATCAAGACATGGTGCATGTATTTGTCAATATGTTTCCGCTTCCTGGCCTCTTTTGAATGTTAAAATTATTATTGTATTATTACATATTCATTATTATAATTATCTTATATTATTACATATTCATTATTATAATTATCTTATATTATTACCGGTAATCGAGAGCCGCGATAGCTCAGTGGTTAGTGAACTGTACTAAAGGACAAGAGGTAGTGTTCGATCCCAACCGACGACTTTCGTGTTACACCCAGCTTTTAATGGGCACCGGATTTTTTCTGGGAAAGTAAAGCAGCACGGGCGTAATACCGAACACATTCCACCAAAACGTCATGTGCTGAAGGTCTGTAAAATTTATGGTCACTAACACATACGCCACTTGGCGTGACGGGGCTTTTTTTCTGTTTACTATTATCGGTCATCATAACACAGCACATCTCAGACACTTAATTCTCGAGTGCAAGTAATTCATTTTCCCATAATCTTCACAAATCCTGTGTACTGGGCGGTGATTGTCTTTGCTAAAGTGCTTTCTGCCAACCCTGGTCCAGTGGTTCCCACATGAACAATACTATACATTGTAGTTTTCATTATAATTTTGGAGGGGCATTTGCCAATATAATCTAGATGACCTAGACTGATTGTTGAACGTGTCGTCTAAAAATATACAGAACCATTAAGATAACGGGAGCCGCGATAGCTCAGTGGTTAGTGAACTGGACTACAAAGGACAAGGGGTAGGGTTCGATCCCAACCGACGGATTCCGGGTTCACCCAGCCTTAAATGGGTACCGGATTTTTTTCTAGGAAAGTAAAGCGGCTCGGGCGTAATACCGACCACATTACCCCAAAAATCATGTGCCGAAGGTCTATAAAATGTATGGTCACTAACACCATATTCCCTATACGCCACTTGGCGAGACAGGGCTCTTTACTTTTTTTTTTTTTTTTTAAAGATGGTTCCTACAATTGTTGTCCTAAATTAACATAATTATAATTGCATCATAATATCTTATTTATTTGCTTTATAAGTTACGAGAAAAAAAAAACATGGTTTTGCCATTAATTAAATTCTTTTAGTTTTCTCCATGTTTTTTTTTTTTCTCATATAAAGGCACAGCTCGGTGTTTTTTAAAGGGTATTTTACAGATTATCTTCCCCATCGGCACTACTTCTAATATTTCTATAAAAAGATAGAACTGAGTTGTCGTTCTTTTGTTACCATGGAAACAAGGAGATAATTGTTGAAATGGGCAACCTAGTTCTCACCACACTGGGCGTTGGAACATGAAATAAGTCCGCGCGAGTTTTTGATAGTTCATCAGAACCGGATAACCGGCATTGATCAATCAATTGTTGGACGGCCTGTCAAAGTGGCAGCCAATTAGAAGATAGGAGTAAAGTAATGATAGGATAATTGCGAAGGGGAACGTAAATAATTTAAGGGGGAAAAGTAGTTTACAACGCTCGGATCACAAATATTCAATACCAGAAAAATAAACAAAGAACAATAATAACGGTCCGAAGCAGGATCGAACCCGTACTCCTCGGCACAGCGCCTTGCCACGAGAACCAAACACTAGAGCACACGGTCATCTTAGCTACCTAAAAAAGTAGCTATCACTAGCGATGTCATTCATGCATGTGTACTCGCGATTATAGCATTCTTTTCGATAGATTGGCATGAGTGCAACGTTCTGCAAAGGCCGTCCAACCCGATATTAATAAACATCAGGACCCTTGTGGCAATGATATTTTGACATTAAAGGAGATGACAATTTATACTTTCCTGATGGTAACCTCCAACATTGCTATTTTCTCCTTCTTCTTCATCATCATCTTCTTAACCTCCTCTTGTACCCGTTCAGGAGTTGAGGGAGATTTAATAGTCTGATTCTTGTCCTTCTGGCAGTTTGCAGTTTTTCTTTGATGTTGTCTATATATCTTGGGAGCCGCGATAGCTCAGTGGATAGTGAACTGGGCTACAAACGACAAGAGGCAGGGTTCAATCCTGATCAACGGCTCCCATGTTCACCCAGCCTCAAAGTGGTACCGGATTTTTTTCTGGGAAAGTAAAGCGGCACGAGCGTAATACCGACCACATTACCCCAAAAATCATGTGCCCAAGGTCTGTAAAAATTATGGTCACTAACGCCATATTCCCTATACTCCACTTGGCGTGACAGGGCTCTTTACTTATGTATATATATGTATATGTGTAATTGTATGATAAGGAATCACACGGCATTCTTTATATATGGGCAACCAATTTTGTTTGTTATTTCTGTATGTAGCTTAGGATTGGCCAGTGCCTACTCTCTCTCTTATCAAATTATTTCTGTCTTTCTGGCCATTCCTTTCCCCTCTTATACCTGTGGTTAAAGTTTCCGTTTATGTTTAGTCATAGATGACCAAGTTTGGCATTGGTAGCACAATGTAGGAATTAATACGATCTGCATAAGATGTTTATTTGTGGTGATAGGAGTTGCTTTGTGTTGATGTATACGGGCCAGCGGTTCCAATATTTTGCTTGTTTTGTTGTGTAGAATAGTAGATGTTTGTTATTTATATATTATAGCTGCGTTTTAGTCATGCTCAGCCGAGTGTTATAACCTGGAGAAAATTGTTTTATGATTGATCCAAGTTGAGCACACACATTTATGATTGATCCATGTTGAGCACACACATTTAAGATTGATTCATGTTGAGCACACACATTTAAGATTGATCCATGTTGAGCACACACATTTAAGATTGATCCAAATTGAGCACACACATGCATGATTGATCCAAGTTGAGCACACACATTTGGCACTTCAAACTTGATGTATTTTTTATATAGGACTTTTCACCGTTTTACTTAAAATTAGATAAAATCGTATTTTTTTCTCACTTGAATGCTACCAGTAAGTAAAAAAAGTAAAGAGCCCCGTCACGCCAAGTTACGTGTAGGGAATATGGTTTTAGTGACCATAATTTTTTATAGACCTTCAGCACATTATTTTTGGGGTAATGTGGTCGGTATTACGCCCGTGCAGCTTTACTTTCCCAGAAAAAATGCGATACCCATTTAAGGCTGGGTGAACCCGGAAGCGGTCGGTTCCTACCTCTTGTCCTTTGTAGTCCAGTTCACTAACCACTAAGATATCGCGGCTCCCGAATTCTACCAGTACTATACTAAAATATGCTATTACAAACGATATTAACATTTAACAATTCTCCTTATATTAAAAAACAAAATGAATTAACACACAAAAAAACACAATCTGTTACTATCACACAGAAAACAAACAGAGCCTGGAAAATTGTTTGCACATTCACTATTACATTCACTATTACATTTACTTCGAAGGTAATAATTAAAATACCACTTTTATGCACAAATGAACTGCAGTGCCCAGCGAAATTTCACGAAATAACAAAAGCGAAAATGACGTTAGTAAATTCTGTAATATCATAGACCGTGCAGGTAAAAGAATGCATTATTTAAAGTTATGTATAGCCAGTTTTATGGCCACAAAATGGTACCAACCGTATGGTACATGATGATGATAACCAGTTTTAACATTTGGATATGAATCTAGGATTATCGGGCACAAACTAAGCAATTTTAGGAGATGATAAATGTGCTGTTTTACAGTAAAAGTTAAGACGACTTCGGTCGGTAGGATACGTCACAAAGATGCTCTAAAGAAGGTCAGGACAAGACGGGAACTTTTGTAAACATCAGATAGATACAGTTATTGTTTTATTAAGCAATCAGAAGGGTGGGATTGAAATGTGTCGTGAGAAGTGGAAACATGTAAAGAAGAAGGGGAAACATATAGAGAAGAAGTGGAAACATACAGAGAAGAAGTGGAAACATACAGAGAAGAAGTGGAAACATACAGAGAAGAAGTAGAAACATACAGAGAAGAAGTGGAAACATACAGAGAAGAAGTAGAAACATACAGGGAAGAAGTAGAAACATACAGAGAAGAAGTGGAAACATACAGAGAAGAAGTGGAAACATACAGAGAAGAAGTAGAAACATACAGAGAAGAAGTGGAAACATACAGAGAAGAAGTGGAAACATACAGAGAAGAAGTAGAAACATACAGAGAAGAAGTGGAAACATACAGGGAAGAAGTGGAAACATACAGGGAAGAAGTGGAAACATACAGAGAAGAAGTAGAAACATACAGAGAAGAAGTAGAAACATACAGAGAAGAAGTAGAAACATACAGAGAAGAAGTAGAAACATACAGAGAAGTAGAAACATACAGAGAAGAAGTAGAAACATACAGAGAAGAAGTAGAAACATACAGAGAATAAGTAGAAACATACAGAGAATAAGTAGAAACATACAGGGAAAAAAGAGTAACAAATTTGCAACTTATTTTAATTACTCCCATGTGAGACTCTTTGTTGATAGGTGGTACTGACCTCTAACCTTTAAAGTCAAGGTTTCATGCTAATGAATCTCCTTCTAATTCAAGGGTAAGTCTAGGGACCCTAACTCTGTTAGAATATTTCACACCAGTGTCTGATTGTTTCCCTTTGCCTGATAAGATCAAACCACAATGGTTGGTCTCGAGACAAGACGCCGGCCTCGAGACAGAGAGGTTGTGTATTCAAATCCGACTACACCAGTTAGTATTTTTATTTATAATTTCTCTCTGCGGCAAGCACCCCTGGTCTAAGCAGCAAGGTCCGGCTTGAAACGTCAATTACTCATGGACGGGAAAAATTAGTACTTCCGAAGACGGAGTTATCTGCCTGTGCGGCGAGGGACCCATGTGCACACGGCTACCAGGGAAAAATGAATTAACTCGCAAAAATCAGTTCCTAGTCTATAGGGACTTCGTCAGAGATAAAAGCTGGCGAACGCAACCAAAAAAAAAATTCCTCATGGCATCTACGGTCGTATACATCCGGTAAACTCTTATTCTTCTTATATATATATATATATATATATATATATATATATATATCATCATCGAGTGCCTTCTCCGCAACGAAGGTTGGCTACCATGGAGCGCCATTCTGCTCTGTCTCTTGCTTTGATGGTGCAGGTTGTCATAGGCTGATTTGTCCATCTTTTGATGTTACTCGTCCATGTTAGTCTTGGTCTGCCCCTGCCTATTTTCCCTTGTATTTTCCCCTCCAGGATTACTTTTAGTAAGCTGTTGCGTCTTTTAACATGGCCCAAAAATCGCATTTATCTTGTTTGAATTGTGCCCAGCAGTTCTCTTTCATCTTTAGTTGCTTCAAGACTTCATCGTTTGTTTTCTTTTCCTGCCATCCAATTCTACCTATTCTTCTATATATCCACATTTCAAAGACTTAAATTCTCTGTTCTGTTTTCTTGTCTAATGTCCATGTTTCTGCACCATATAGGAATATTGAGAAGATGTAACATTTTGCTATTCTTTGTTTTAGCCCTGGTGTTATTTGTTTTAATGTTAGTATGTTCTTCATGATATTAAATTTACTTTTGCTATTCCTATTCTTTTGTTTATTTCAGTTGTACATTTTCCATCACTGGTTATAGTATGTCCAAGATAGTTGTAGTTCTGAACTGTCTCCAAGTCTATTCCTTCTATTTTGATATCCACTTGTGGGTTTTGAGTATTTTCTTTGTTTATGATCATAGTTTTAGTCTTTTTGATATTCATATCTAGTCCATATTTTTTGCTTGTCATGTTTATTTCATTCAGTAATTGTTGTAGATCTTTAGGATTTTCTGCTAGTAGAACAGTATCGTCAGCATATCTTAGGTTATTGTAAATCTTTCCATTAATTTTAGGCCTGACATCTCTATGATGTTTTTAAAAATTTGCTCAGTATATAAATTGAACAGGCTTGGTGTTAGGATGCATCCCTGTCTTACTCCTCTTTTTATATCAATGGGTGTAGAGTTCTCTTTGTTATATTTTATTATTGCTGTTTGCTCCCAGTATAGATTACATATTAGTCGTATGTCCATGCCATCTAGATGTATCTCTTTTATGTATTCTATAAGTTGTTTGTTGGGTACTCTATCAAAAGCTTTGGTGTAGTCTATGAAGCAGGCTTCATTTGGTTTGTTTACTTCTGTGTATTTTTCGATTAATGTTCTCATGCAGAATATGGCTTCTTTTGTCCCGCTATTTTTCCTAAATCCAAATTGCTGCTCATCTAATTCAGTATTGATTTTATTCTGAATCCTTCCTTGTATAGCTTTTAGCAAGATTTTTGTAACATGGCTAATTAGGATAATTGTTCTTAAGTCACTGCATTCAACTGCACCATTCTTTTTAGACAATGCAATGAAAGTTGATGTTTTTAGTTCATTTGGTATGTATCCTGTGTGGTATATGTCGTTGCATCTGTCTGTAATCACATCAATGTCAAAATCGTCAAGTGCCTGTATCATCTCTATCTGTATGCTGCTGTCGGGTCCTGCTGCTTTTCACTTTTTCATTGTTTTTATAGCTTTTTCCACCTCAGATTTTAAAATTTTAAAGCCTGATGTACATTTTATACCTGGTTTCTTGTCCATTTGATCACGAAATAGTTCTGTTATATATTCCTGCCATCTATCTATAATATCTTTATTGTCTGTTAGCATTTTTCCTTTTTGTCTGCAATGCATCCACCTTCTGTTGCTTTTTTATTATTATTAGTCATTCTCTTTATTTGGGAGCAGCGATAGCTCAGTGGTTAGTGAACTGGACTACAAAGGACAAGGGGTAGGGTTAGATCCCAACCGACGGCTTCCGGGTTCACCCAGCCTTAAATGGGTACCGGATTTTTTTCTGGGAAAGTAAAGCAGCACGGGCGTAATACCGTCCACATTACCCAAAAATCATGTGCTGAAGGTCTGTAAAATATAGGGTCACTAACACCATATTTCCTTATACGCCACTTGGCGTGACGGGGGTACTTTACTTTTTTTTTTTTTACTATTCTCTTTATTTCTGTGTGCATTCAGCCAGTCTTCTTTTGCCTTTTTGCACATTTTGCGTATCTCATTATCTATTTTATTGTATTGGGCAGTGTTCTTCGCTTGTCTTCTTTCTTCCATTTTTTTCTAGGATGGTGTTAGTTATCCATTTTTGTGTTTTTTTGTTCTTTTCTTTTTTGGGTAAGGTGTCGCAGGTTTCTTGTATGCTTTTCTTTATGCATTGCCATTTGGTTGTTACTTTTTCATCAGGATTTTCTCTTCTGTATTGTTCAATTCCTTCTTCTAGTCGCTTCTGGTATGTGTTCTTTACTTGTATTGTATCTTCTTTCTTCTTTTCTCTTTCACTGATACCTAAAAGGTGTCGTGGTTTATATCATTTGTCGTTCTTGTGCTGCTCGAATTGTCTGAATTAGTGATTTTCCTTTGTTGTTACATGTCTCTGTCACTGCATCTATCCATCTTCTTCTGGTCTTCCTCTTGGTCTTTTCCATGCATTCTCGAGAAGAACGCCCTTGATGGTGATTGGTGAGGATTTATTCTGACCAGGTGGCCAAACCATTTAAGTTGTTGTTGTTCTATATATTCTTGGCAGGATTTTGTTCCTACCATTTTTCTTATGGTTTCATTTGGTATTCTATCTCTTCTTGTGTTTTTGTTACTTTTCTCAAGCATCGCATCTCACATGTATTGATCTTTCTTAAATGTGGTTTAGAAAGGGTCCATGTTTGACTTTCATAGCACAAAGTTGGTATGAAGATGCTATTTATCATTTGTTGTTTAGCTGGCATAGAAATGTTTGGATGTCTTAACAATGGTGAAAGCTGGTATGCGACAGCATTTGCTTTTTGTATTCTCATGTCAATTTCTCTGTCTAGTTTTCCATCTTCTGTGAACATTGCGCCTAAATACTTGAATTCCTGTACATGTTTTATTTCTTTGTCTTTGATCTTGATGTTTAATGGGTGTCTCAATTTGCTTATTCTTAAAGCCTCTGTTTTTGCTGTGTTAATTTTCATACTGTAGTTTGTGCAGCTTTTATCTAGATATGTTAAATGCTGTTGTAGCAGGTTTTCATCCTCATATATTAGGCATTGGTCCTAATATATTGTATTGTATATGTATCTTTAATATCTTTTTGATTTAAAGCTGTTACATCTAGTGGATTTGTTGATGAATTAGACTTTTGCTTGCTTCTCTTTAGTTTGATTTTAATTTTAATCATTACATGATTGTGATCTGAATTAATATCTGCTCCTGGGTAGGTTTTGGCTTTCTTTACGCTGTTACGGAACTTTTCTTTTATCATTATATAATCTATTTGATTCATCTTCTTATCTCTAGAGCTTTTCCATGTGTATAGTTTCCTTTTCTCTTGCTCAAAGTATGTGTTACATATTATCAGCCTGTTTTCTTCACACAATTGTATTAATCTTTCTCCTCTGTCATTTCTTTTTCCTAAACCATGATTTCCTATAATTGTCTTATATCTACCTTTTCCTACTTTAGCGTTCATGTCACCCATTACAATCAAGATGTCTGAAGATTTCACTTGCTTCATAACTTTATTTAGGTCTTCATAGTATGCCTCTATTTGTTCATCTGTGTAGTCTTGAGTAGGTGCATATGTCTGTATTATTGCTATGTCGAATGGTTTTGCTTTCAACTTGGGTAGTATAATCCAATCATTGTATGTCCAGTGGTTACTTATATATTTTTGTAGCACTCTTTTTATCAGTATTCCTACACCCCCCCCCCCCCCCCCCTTTGATGTTCTGTTGTATTTCCTGAGAATATAAATGTATATTTTTCGTTTTCTATGTACCCACATTCCTTCCATCTAGTCTCTGATATGCCTAAAATATCTATATTTATTCGTTCTGCTTCTTGAATCAGATTTTCCAATTTCCCTTATGATATAGAGTCCTAACATTCCAAGTACTTATTTTAAGATCTTTCCTTCGACACAAGTTCGAATTCCTCTCCATGGCTTCCTCTGGACTAGTACGTGATGAGGCTCCAATCTCTTTCACGGTGGTCTGCCATATTCGATTTTCGTGTTCTGAATATGCCTCATGTGTACCACACACTTTGCTGTTTTCGCTTTCTGGGCCGTTGATCATTTCTGATTCCTCCATCCCATCCACCGTCACAGACTTTTCACATACGGGTTGAACATACCCAGGGTACCGGTATCATTGTTGTCGAACCATGTGCTTGCCTATCGAACCGCGAACACACGACACAAAGAAGAATAAATCATATTCCACTTAAATATCGGTAATCACAGTTCATGTACACGTCAGAAGTAAAACATACACCAACGGGGAATAGCAACACATAATTTCACAACTAGACTGTCGCGTAAATCATTTAAGTACATCAGCAATTGCCGAATTATTAAAAAACGACTACACGCAGCCGCCATGACACCGGAAACATGTATATAAATGCCGACAGAATCAACACTATTAAGGAGAAACTCGTTTTTGTGCTAAATTATATTAACCCTCTGTTGATGTTGCCATTGCATAATTTATAACCATTGAATAAGCACGTGACAATATCTTCGATGCGCTGCCCTTGCTAAGTTCGGGAACAGTTAAATGATATATATCTTATAGCCATAACTACTTAAAGATAGCTTGTCACAACCATGCTTTTAAATAGACTCGTGGCTACATACACGGTTTTTGTTTGTGTTGATACATGGTCTTCCATTGCCGATAACAGTAATTTCGGATTAAAACATTTAAATTGTTTAAGATAATTAAATGTATGCACCAAGGGAACGGGCAAATAATTGCACTGCTGTGGTAAAGCTGGTAGCAAGGAGCCAGGAATAGCGTGTAACGTACACTCCTGTAATGTATGGTGACAGCTTTACAAAAAAAGGAACACAACAAAATACTGACGTTTCAGCCTACAAGAGGATCATTTGTCTATATATAAACTGATACTTTCATATTTCCACTTTTTATCTTTCCTCCAACATTTTTTTTCTTCGTTCGCCAACTTTTACCTCTGACGAAGTCCCTAGAGACCAGAAACTGAATTTTGCGTGTTAATCAATTTTTCCCTGACAGCCGTGTGCACAGGGGTCCATCGCCGCACGGGCAGATAACTCCGACTTCGGAGGTACTCATATTTTTTTCCGTCGATGAGTAATTGACGTTTCAAGCCGGGCCTCGCTGCTGAGTCAAGAGGTGGTTGCCGCAGAGAGAAATCATAAATAAAAATTCCAACCGGTGTAGCCGGGATTTGAACCCACAACCTCTCTGTCTCGAAGCCGGCGTCTTGCCTCGAGACCAACCAGTCCCCCTTCCTCCAACATGTAGCAGATCTCTTTCTCTCGTTTCATCATTTCATCTCTTATCCCCCCGTCCACTTCTTAATTTACCTGTACCAATCATCTTAGATGTAGAAGTATTTATCTGTGTTTCATCGTTTGTTATCATTGTTCTCGTTTTCTGAAGAAGGTGGCATGTAGGCCGAAACGTCAGTATTTTGTTATGTTCTTTTTTGTAAAGCTGTCCCATACCTTGTAGGAGTGTACGTTACACCCCACAACTGGCTTCGTAATTTTTGCAAATTAGTGTGTATATTGTATGTAGTTTAACGCATATTATACACGCTCAATGCTTAAACATATGTTGGACTCATTGTTGCAATGGCTTTTACACTCTTGAGATTGTTGATTACACCCTTGTTTTTAGATGACATTGACAACGTGCGCGACATTAACATGTGGCTGTCCAGTTTTATGAACACACAACAACACTTTACCAAGGCGCAGTGACGGCTGCGTACGTGAGAACTAGGGTCATCGAAACTTAAATATTTGACCTACATTTAATGTCTTGTTGTTTCTTGTTTCGTCAGCACTCCAGCTGGATACACGCCCCCCCCCCATGCCCGCTTACGGGGACGTGTAAGTGGTTTTACGATACGTCATAGATGTTATTTACCAAAACAATTAGCAGTAAAATGTAAAATATGTTATTATATATGTTTCCAAAAACTGTAAAATATCTTCATCATGTCCAGAGAGAGGAGACAAACTACGACACTTCAACAAAAGTCTTCATCAGGTCCAGAGAGAGGGGACAAACTACGACACTTCAAAAAAAGTCTTCATCATGTCCAGAGAGATGAGACAAACTACGACACTTCAACAAAAGTCTTCACCAGGTCCAGAGAGAGGGGACAAACTACGACACTTCAAAAAAGTCTTCATCATGTCCAGAGAGATGAAACAAACTACGACACTTCAACAAAAGTCTTCATCATGTCCAGAGAGAGTAGACAAACTACGACACTTCAACAAAAGTCTTCATCATGTCCAGAGAGAGGAGACAAACTACGACACTTCAACAAAAGTCTTCATCATGTCCAGAGAGAGTAGACAAACTACGACACTTCAACAAAAGTCTTCATCATGTCCAGAGAGAGGAGACAAACTACGACACTTCAACAAAAGTCTTCATCATGTCCAGAGAGTAGACAAACTACGACACTTCAACAAAAGTCTTCATCATGTCCAGAGAGAGGAGACAAACTACGACATTTCAACAAAAGTCTTCATCATGTCCAGAGAGAGGAGACAAACTACGACACTTCAACAAAAGTCTTCATCATGTCCAGAGAGAGGAGACAAACTACGGCACTTCAACAAAAGTCTTCATCATGTCCAGAGAGTAGACAAACTACGACATTTCAACAAAAGTCTTCATCATGTCCAGAGAGAGGAGACAAACTACGACACTTCAACAAAAGTCTTCATCATGTCCAGAGAGAGGAGACAAACTACGACACTTCAACAAAAGTCTTCATCATGTCTAGAGAGAGGAGACAAACTACGACACTTCGACAAAAGCCTTCATCATGTCCAGAGAGAGGAGACAAACTACGACGTTTCGTTAAAAGCCTTCATCAGGTTTAGGTCTTCTTAACAGATTTAGCTGCTTAACATCATTTTATGTTTCTACAGTTCTACCCGCACGATATTTAATATATCTATGTAATAATTTGATATTTATATTTGATAATAGACATCCTCACATCACAAATTCTCTTATTCTTTCTATCTCACACATACATCATCACATAACACATTCTCTTATTCTTTCTATCTCACACATACATCATCACATAACACATTCTCTTATTCTTTCTATCTCTCACAGACATCCTCACATCACAAATTCTCTTATCATTTATTTCTCACACAGACATCATCACATAACACATTCTCTTATTCTTTCTATCTCACACAGACATCATCACATAACACATTCTCTTATTCTTTCTGTCTCACACAGACATCCTCGCATAACACATTCTCTTATTCTTTCTGTCTCACACAGACATCCTCACATAACACATTCTCTTATTCTTTCTGTCTCACACAGACATCCTCACATAACACATTCTCTTATTCTTTCTATCTCATACAGACATCCTCACATAACACATTCTCTACTCCTGTCACAATATAAAATCTTCGGTTTCGAAGGTGACATATCTCGCCGACCCATAGCTGAACGCTTTGGCTAAGGTCAGCGAATCATAGCTGGCCACGATTGACTCCACCTTCACGTGATGAACCAGTCAGGTGAACAGCGATCAAAGAACGGAAATCAAATACACACATGTTCTAATAAATTATTCTTCTCCTCTCTCTCTCTCTCTCTCTCTCTCTCTCACTCTCTCTCTCTCTCTCTCTCTCTCGCTTGTACAGTCAGCTGTTAC